>JBDJHY010000049.1:23330815-23345123 GCA_039654485.1 Withania somnifera | reverse complement strand
AATACTCTGGCTGATTGAACTATAATTCTAGATTTTGATTTGCTACTGTAATTATTAATTTGAGAAATAGTTCCTCACTTGACTTCAAAGTTGGTGAGGCAGGAACCTCTTCTTTTTTAAAAAAGAACACCATCAGGAGTAGCATCAATATGAGACTTTGATTTACAGTTGTTATTATTAATTTGTAATATATCTTTAGGAAATATTTTCTGAACAATCAAACATTGTAAAAAAAAAAAAAAAATTCATTAAAAATAACTTTCGTCATGCCAGCCAAACACACGTATTTAAATTTCTGATTAGCTATACGCAGAAGGATTAAAGATGAATAATTGCAGAGCCTTGAAGGTTGTTGAACATTACTTCAAGCTCGTTACTATCAAATTAATTATTTTATCGCATTCTTCTCTTTCATCTTAATTCTAATTAATGCTTAAGGGGAAGTTGCATTATTTCCTTTAAATTGATATTCAACCAATGTTAAGGACTAATCTAATGCATGCGTTTGACTTCAACTGTTAAGGATACAGTTACTACTATTCTTTTTCAAACAGACACAAGCAAAAACTAAATTATAATTCCACTGTCCCACGGGTTACTTTTTTATATATTTAATAATAATATAATTTTAAATAAAATAATTTATAGTTATACAGATTAATTTTTTTTTTAAATTTCGTATCAAGTTAAAATATGTCACATAAAACGAAATTAAAAAAATAATTAACCATTCATTTTAAAAAGAATAAACTATTTTTCTTTTTAGTTTGCTTAAAAAAATAATCCTTTTTTCTTTTTTGACAATATTACTATTCCGACTTTCCACTTAACATGTTTAAAATTATAAAATTAAAAAAATATTTTGATATAATTTTAATTTAAGATTACAAAATATAATTTTTGAAAACTTTGTATTAAATAAAAATAGGTGGGGAGTATTTGAGAATCAATAGAGACATGATTTGGAGACGTATTACACAAAAGCTTCTAGTCATCCAACACCAACCATAGGAATATTCTTATATTTTACTGCTGACAGGACCAAGGACCATTTCTTGATAGGTTATTTCAAGCCTAGCCAACATTCATGTGCTTTTAAGGGCCCACAAGTGAAATTATTTTAGGCATGATGCTAATCTAATGATTATGTTGATAAGAAATATATACTTATCATACTCTTTTTTATTTTCATTTTTTTATGAATTCAGTATTAGTAAGGTATCGATCATATATATATAAGTATAGAGATTTTATAAGTCAGAGTCAATATTTTTATTAAAAAAATTTAAAAATAATTTTTTTTAATAAATAATAAATAAATTGAAATCAGTTGTTATATCATTCAATTACACCCAAATTGACTCAACAACACCAAAGAAAGAAAGTAGAAGCATCAGTGAAACAATAGTAGATTGAAAAATCAAAGAAAGACAAAGGAGGGAAGCTCCAGGTTGTGTCAAAACCCCTTAACGTACGCCCATTAATGTGTCATTAGCCACCCAGAAGTCTACTAGGATTATGGTTTTGTACTATACTAGTATACCCATTTCCATGTACTAACCTCTAAAGTAAACCGCGTACATTTTTTTTTTTTTTAAAATTCCTCTCTCTCTGCCTGCCTGCACCAGAAGCATCCAATCCCTTTACGGTTTCTTTGTCATTGATTTGTTGTTTCCTCATGATCCCTCCATCAGATTTGTTGGAAATTCAGTTTCCTTCTTTAAGGTATGGATTCTTGATTTTCATTTTCTGCTTATTTTAGTTTCATGTAGTGTGTAGATGTTTATATATGGGTTTTGGGGGGGAAAAGTTGCTTACTTTAGCGTGTTTTCTAGATGAGGGGCTGGGGCTCTCCAAGTAAGAATTGTCTGATCTAGTTGTTTGCTATAAACTTGGGATGGCAGGCTTTCTTGGAAAGTGTTTTTGTTGGTTTGTGTATCGTGAAATGAAGCATTAAGGGAGGATTATTGTTGTCTTGTAAGGGTGCGTAGAACACTAGATTTTAGGGTATTTTCCAAATGGGAACTCAATGGTATATTTTGGCCACCTTTCTGTTGGAGTGACAAGGTTTTGTTATATGTGCTAATGTGATCCTCTTCAGCCAAAGTGGGGCTGTCATTGTGGTCTTACACAGTTTGATGCCATCATATAGGTTAAGAATATCAACACTATCTGATGCGAAGTCAAATGGAGAGGAAGTGTGGTATAATGCTTCAGGGGATATGGTTCCTGATTTTTTTGTTCTTTCTTTTCATAGATTTTGCTTTTTCTTTGCCATGAAATATCAGTTTGCTTTTACTCAATTAAGACCACATGTATGATATCAGTGAACTGTACATCCTTCTAGGGATTTTCCCCCAAATAAAAAGAGTAACATATAGCAGCAACTACAGTTCTTAGATCACTTCCAAAAGGAGTATGTTTGTGCTCAATTTTTCATTAGCTGCTTTTGACATGTTTCTCCAGGAGGGAGGTTATTCCCCTGCTGGTACGCTTGCTAAATTCAATTGACAAATGTATATGTTTTTGTTCACACATTTATAAAGTTTATTTACCTTATCAAAAGAACTTTTTTCTTCCTGCTGTCAGTATGAACAATGTACCTTCAGGTGCGTATGTGTGTGTGTGTGTTCATGGATTTTCTCTCTGCTAATATTGGTGTTCCCTACTTATCGAACTAAGTTAGCAACATGTAATATTTCTTCCATACGCCAATATGAATAAGATCATCAAGAACCATATATTTCGCTAAGTTACAACATTTTTCTTACTTCAATATTAATTTGGAGATTGATTGTAGAAGGTATCATTCACGTCAAATGGATGTCAACCTTTGTTATGGCAGCTAAGCTCCATCCTACTCTCGCAACATGGTCAAGTCTCTTGCTTTTGGGAAAAGATTGAAGAATGGTTCATAAAGCTGATTTAGTTATTATTGGAATCTGTGTCGGTGTGGCTTTTGGACTTCTCATTGCAGCACTTGCGTTTTTTGGAATTCGGTGGTACAAAAGACGTGTTTCTCTTCAGCATGATGCAAACGAGAGATCCGTAGCAACTCTTCCAATACGGACAAATGGAATTGAAACAAGCGTTGATTTTAGTGCATCTCTGTCGAATTCTGTAGCTGTTAAGACAGTAGGAATTCCTGCCAAAAATCCAAAGCATGGTTGGTGGAGTCACCCTAGTAAAGATCACTTTGCTTCAGCATCTGGATTACCAAGATACTCTTTCAAGTATGTAATCTACAACTCTAAAGGGATATTGTTACCTTTTTGTAGATTCAACAGCTTTTCGTGTTATTGCATCCTAAATAGGGGAGACTCTTCAATCATGGTTCCTCTTCTCAATATCTATTGATTTGCAACTTGAGCAATTTAAGTGCATAAAGCATACATAGATGCCTTTTGATCACATGTACTTCAGTAAGTTTTTAATTGTCTGTATAATTTCTCTCTGGCATCTCCATCACGCTTTTGGTTCTTTTCTTAGTGGCAAGCTGATGCTTCTTCTCCCTTTAGTCTCTGTGCTTGCTTCCTTTGTCATCACATAAGCATGTTGAGAGATTATGTAATCCAGGTGTCAGAATGCAGTAGAATTATTTTTATATATTGCATTTTTCCCCATCTAATAAAACAATTAGTCCTTCAAAAATACATTGAATGTGTTAGGCAATTGGGTTTGATGAATGCCTTGAAGCTGTAATTGGAAGTTTTCTTCTCATTGTGAAAATAAGCTTTTTATGGGTACTTTTGTCTCTACGAATTCCACATTAAATTGCTTAGTACTGCCAACTGCCTGAGCTGAACTTTTGTGGGATCCCAGGGACATTCAAAAAGCTACCCAAAACTTTACAACTATCCTGGGACAAGGCTCTTTTGGCCCAGTGTACAAAGCTACAATGCCTACCGGTGGAGTAGTTGCCGTGAAAGTTCTTGCTACCAACTCAAAACAAGGAGAGAAGGAGTTCTTTACTGAGGTTTGGGTTGCTCGTAAACTTCTTGCAAAGAAAATAATAATGTTGTGATTCTATGAAGAATTGTTCTGCTGCAGCATCCTTATTATATGCCCTCATCCAACTGTGAAAACTAAAGTGACTGTAAACTGTATCTATATATCCCTTCTATTGAGATTTATTTCCAACCTTTTAACATGGAAATCTTGTTAACATAAATAAAGAATTTTGTTCGAGATAAAACATTTCACATTAGATGCATTAGGCTACCCAAAACTGGTTTAAGAAACTCATGGGTTACCCTCTAATTGCCTTATAACTTTGGGTTGGATTAGATTTGTTTACATATGTTAGAGCTAACCGTTGGTAAATTTATTCCTCACTTGTGAGTCCAATCTCTTAATCCATGTGTAGACTCTATAATTGGGTTGTGTATGTAGACCCTTTATTGGGTTATGTATGGGAGGGTATTTGGAATATGCAATGCCTAATGCCAGGTTGTAGAAGTGCATCCAAAACTGTTATAAAGGTTCTGAGTTGCTCTACTCATTACCTACCCATTATCTTAATGTTTTGGATGAGACACTCAATTTACTTTAGGTAGTGTTGATGAACTATATCAAATTTGTAAATTGGTCCTAGTAAATAATTTTATTTATCATCTTGGTCCCTCTAAGAAATCAGTTCTACATCTGCCACCTTAATATAGGGATAAAAATGAACCTTTTTTCTTGTAAGGTTGGAGATGATGTTACCTCATTTAACTTAACGGGATGAGACTTGTACCTAGGCTCTATGCTGATGGTGAAACATGGAACATCATCTCCAACCTTACAAGAAAAAAGGTTCATTTTTATCCCTATAACATGGATTTTCTTGGGACATATTTAGGGAAAATTCCTATTTAAGGTAAAGAAAAGGGCAAAGAAAGAAGCTAGCATATAGGTTCTGAAGGTCTTAAGAGGTTCTTGGAAGCATATTGATTTCCAACTCTCAGATAGTACAATAATGCATCTTATGCTCCTCTAATTGTATTTCTCATGAAGGTGAATGTTCTCGATAAAGTTTTGATTTAGATTGGTCGTTGTGCAGGTAACACTTCTAGGTAGGCTTCATCATCGGAATTTAGTAAATTTGGTCGGCTATTGTGTTGATAAAGGACATCGCATGTTAATCTATGAATTCATGAGTAATGGAAGTTTGGCAAACCTTTTATACAGTAAGTGTATTACTCTTTTTTCTTGATAACATTACTTTATTAGGGATAACTGCTGATGAGAAACTTCTAGACATTTTTCTCCTCCTACCTTTCAGTAGTTGTTTGTTGGCATAAAACATTGCTTTCTAGCCAGCTAAATTTAGAGTTGTAATTATCATTTGCTGAACAAGAGATACTTTTATTATTGGATAAAAACAAAGGTTTCAACTTTTATACTGAACCAAGGTGTCTGCAAAGCTGTGATTTTGAAATATGAATCAAGTATCCTAAAACTCAAGTAAGCAAAAAAAATAAAAGAGAACTTCGAATCCAAACAAATATTTTCACTGCCTTAAAAAGTTATCCCATTTCTTTCTCTATACTGACCAAAAGAAAAAAAAGAGGGTGGACTTCTCAATGGAGCTTCTTGTTGTCCTTCTGTGTGGTTTCTCGATTTTTAACCTTTTGTTGAATTAGAAGAGGTGATGAAACTGCTTCGTTCTGCACATGTTCAGGTGAGGAATACAGCTTGAGTTGGGAAGATCGGGTGCAAATAGCCCTTGATGTTTCACATGGCGTTGAGTATCTCCATGATGGGGTAGGCTGACTGACCAATTTACTTCTATTTGCCATGGTCACAAGACTGGTTACTTATTCTTGGTTCACGTTTCTCCAACAGGCAGTTCCCCCAGTGATACACCGTGATTTAAAGTCTGCCAATATATTGCTAGATCATTCTATGAGAGCTAAGGTCAGTGGAGCACATGCATTATCGAATTAATTAGAAAATTAAAGCAGACAAGTTTTTGCTCACTAATTAATAACTTACTTTCCGATTATTTACCTCTTCCTTTGTAATTAGGTTGCTGATTTTGGGCTGTCAAAGGAAGAGGTATTCGATGGCCGCAACTCAGGCCTTAAGGGTACATATGGTTACATAGATCCAATGTATATATCCACAAGCAAGTTTACAACAAAGAGTGACATATATAGCTTTGGCATTATCCTTTTTGAACTAATCACTGCTATTCATCCACATCAGAACTTAATGGAATATGTAAATCTTGTAAGTTCCCAAGTTATCCCAACGCATGCACTTTTAGAAAAAAAATATTATGTCGGCTACAAATTTTGAATTCTCTTATTTGTTCTCGACCTCTTATGAGCAAAAGGCAGCTATGAGCTCAGATGGGGTTGACGAGATCCTGGACAAGAAGCTTGTTGGAACATGCTGTCTAGAGCAAGTGAGGAGTCTTGCCGCAGTTGCACATAAATGCATACATAGAACACCTAGGAAACGTCCTTCCATGGGCGAACTTTCCCATGCAATATTGAGAATAAGACAGAAACGCATTGTCAAAGAAGGTACCATGTCCTTTACAGGATATGACAGTTCAAGAATGGCAAGTAGGATAGAACATCAGCAGGTTGAATTGAGAAACATGGTCAGCATTAATGAAAGAGAAGCTGAATGAGCTCTTTGTCTTTCATGCTTTGTCTCAATGCTTGATCTTATTTTTGCAGCATAAAACATATAGGTAAGACATCAAAGTATCATGCAGAGTGTTGAATCAGTTATCTGGCGTGGGATTGTGTTTTTGGATATGATTTAAGTTATATACACTAACAGGGTATAGATTTTTTATAATATTGATTTAATTTAACAAATTGTTAACGTGTTTCCTTCTTTCCAACTCTTATTAATTCACACTTCCATTTTTTTTTTCCCCAAGTGAATTCATATTATCCAAATGTCTATTGGGTGTTCATAGAAATCTCCAGTAATCAATGTGAAGGATTTGGTTAAAATTCATTCAATCTTATAGTTATAATTTGCCTAATTACAATTCATAGCTACTATTTGATATTATATGTATCTCTCTCCCTGTTTCCCTCTTTCTCTTCCCTCTCTATCTCTACTCTTCCGTCTCTCCCTTTCTCTGTCTCTTTTTCTCTCTCTTTGTATTTTGTACCAGTGCACTTGTATCACTACATTTGTATTTAGTATTATTGTATTTGTCTGTTATGATACAAATAATACAAGTTTGTATCACTACATTTGTATGTTTACTTGTAAATGATACAAATGCTACAATTTTATCAACGAGTTGATTTATATCATTGCGTTTGTATATTATAACTGTTGCGATATAATGCAATAAGAGAGAGCAGCAAGAGAAAGAGAAATGGAGAGAGGCAGTGAGAGAGAGGGAGGGAGGCGAGCGAGATTGGTGGAAAGGAGGAGAGAGAAGACAGAGAGAAGAGGCTATAAATTCTAAGTATAGCTAACTATAGTTATGTTATGTAATCTTTTAAAGAAAAAGGGTCAAATTTATTCTCTATTTAGGTTTAATAATTAAGTTTATCTTCCATCATACGTTGGTTTATATTTACCCTCGCCGTCCATTAAACTTTAAAATTTCTATCCCTTATTTAATTACGTTCGCATTTTCTTGAACAAAAACCCATCGATCCACTAAATGTGATAACAAAATACCGAGATAAACAAATAATACGCTATTCTCCTTTACATGTTTTTCTAAGTTACACGCTCGCATTTTCAAATTACTTGTATGCCACTAGAAGCAATTGCCTATCCAGATTGTGCTTAGAGGATTGACTTCTCCAAATCATTATTAATTTGGGCCTCTTTCAACACAAAACCAGCCCATTGAAGTATCTCCTTATTCTTCTTCCTTGCTCATTTAGTTAACCTAACAGTGTCAGTGTCGTCACTAAGCTTTGTCGCTGGAAATCGGAGGCAAGGCATAGTGAAGGAAGATGAGGAAGCTTAAATTTCATGAACAGAAGCTTCTGAAGAAGGTGAACTTTCTTGAATGGAAGAGAGAAGGCGGTCACAGAGAACCTAATGTCATGCGTCGTTACCTCATTACTGCCAGAGACGATTACAAAAAGTATCTCCTCTTTCCTACTATTTCACTTGTCGATTTATGTTTATTTATTTATGTTTTTTTGGTGTACGTCAGGTACTCGTCTTTATGCAGAATGGTGCAGCGGTTAGTGAATATACTGAAGCAGATGGATCCAAGAGATCCATATAGAATTGAGATGACCGATGCCCTTCTTGAGAAACTGTGAGTGATTTAGTCATGTTATTAAATTAGTATCATTGCTGGTGGAGCTAGGGAGGGTGGAAGGGCCCCCTAGAACATTATGTTGGTAGCTATTAAATAACTCAACTACAGAACTTGGCGAACATGTGATTTCTTCTGAAACGTCTATCTCTGCCTCTAATATTCTGTTTGTGTGATTTCTATTCATTACTATATCCTATGTACTTAATGCATAGGTGATGATTAGAATTACAATTTATGTACTCTTTCTCCCTTTTTTTTTTTTTCTAATTTGACAAGTTTTTATTGCTCTCGGTTTTCCTTGTACCGAAAATCTTTTTCCATGTGAGTCCACATCCCCTTCATCTCTTTTATTATTGCCACAGATCTCATGGAAAATCTTTTATTATTATTGTCTCATTAACTTAGGTATAACATGGGTGTAATAACTACAAGGAAAAGCTTAGCTGTGTGTGAGAACTTGTCTGTCTCATCCTTCTGCAGGTAAGTGAGCTCTATATTTCAATATTATGCAGTTCTATAGAACTACCATGCCTCAATTCCATTTCATGTTATGCAGTTCTATATGAATCATCACTGACCATATTACTCCATTTAAACTCATCTCATTCCAATATTATGCAAATACAAATTAAAAGTATTAAATTCTCTATATTTTCTTAAGGAATAAATCAACAGTTATGGGAACATACTAAAAAAATCTCGCCTATATTCCAAGCACAAGCAATCATTTCTGCAACTCTTCTTGGGTTGTTGATTAGGAAAACATTGCAGTTATCTCTAGTTGGTCATAAATGGAGCTGTTTTATTGCATGATATTGGTTCTTCCTGAACAAAATTTGCAAAGATATTGTTCACAGTAATAAAGACATGTATGTATTTTTCACTCACAGGCGTAGATTGTCCACTATCTTGGTGAGGCTGAAGTTTGCAGAACACATGAGAGAAGCAGTGACATATATAGAACAAGGTCATATTCGAGTTGGACCCGATACAGTTTGTGATCCAGCATTTCTTGTGACAAGAAACATGGAGGACTTCATCACTTGGGTAGATACATCCAAGATTAGGAGAAAGGTCCAGGAGTACAACGATAAGTTAGATGATTATGATGCAATGAATTGATGACTGGTGAACAATTTGTGAATAGAATGAGAGAAATGGAATACGTTCTTCTTGGCCCATGTTGAAGTTTCCTGCAGGTTTACCTTACCCCCCCCCCTCCCCTGCTAGGTCGCCTTGTACCAGCCCTCTACATTTTATCTCCTATAGACTGTTGAAAAATGAAGATGCATGTTAAAGACACATGATATTTAACAGAAAAGTTCAATAGAATACTTAGCAATTTCTAGCAAATGTTGGTTAATTCACTCTGTCCCTTGGCAGTAGCATGATTTTGTTGATCATCGCATATTGGTTTGTTCAGTTTTGTAGACTCCTTATTGAAGTTGGTTTTCATTTTATCAAGTGGCTTCTATATAGAGATGGATGGATATTTATACTTCATGTATTCACATGTACCGTAAATGCTCTCACATGTACCGTAAATGCTCACTTTTGATTCATTCCATTGTACTTGTCCAATTAAAGCTATAAATTTGGACTTCAGCAAAAGTCGTCCACCAGTTTCAATAATTTAAGTTCCATGTTCCATAAACCAGGAGCGAATGAGTCTCGCCCTCATTATCTTCATTCGCTTTGTCCTCATGTGAAACTAATATTACGAAGCTTCAATTCTTCCAAATATCTTAGTCTAAGCTAAGAGTTCGATTTAAAGTTTTCATTCAAGATAATTAGCTGATTTTAACTGTTTCAAGTTCCAATATAGTAAATACTAATGCAATAATTGGAGATCGCATGTGGTATTCATCGAAAGTATCAAGAATGGAGGAAACAAAGTTCGGAGGCTCTTCTAGGGTTCTCACAAAATTATTCCAATTACATTATACAAGCAACTAGTGTGAGACAAGGGAACAAGAGAGGCACCTATAAACAATATTTCAAACACAGAACCAAGAAAACTAGGGAATACAATATCGAACCTAAGCAAGCCTTCGATAATTCCTCAGTTTGTCCCACTACTGAATAAAAACAATGTACATAATCTCACATTGACCGAACGCAGAGAGCACATCACAGAGCACCTCTGATGGATCAGCTTTTGCCACCGCTGATTGCAGCATGTACATAATCCTCACACCGACTGAACCCAGAGAGCACGTCGCTCAGAACACCAAGAACATCTAATGCCTCCTGGAAATGCGTTGCTGATGTCATGTCATTAAGCCATGATAACAGTTCAGAGGAGAAATTTGACATTTCCTTCACATTTAATAGCCTCTCTTTCATGACTACCTCCCAGCCTTCCAACTTTCTGCTGTCGTCATCCTCCAAATTCTTGGAAGTTCCTTGGGTTCGCAAGGTGGTTGCAGTAGATGATTTTTTGACCTTGAAGAAGCGTTGTAGCTGTTCTATCAAACCAGTGTAGACGAGCATTGGTTGAATAGTTGAGAATAACTCAACTGATCCCCCAGCCTCAGAACCAGATGTACTTGTACTTCCAGACTCCGTTTTCAAAGTCCCAGACAGATTAGGCAAAGAGCGAGGCATAGGCCTACCATGAGTCCTCTGGATATATGCATGGTGTATACCTCGTTGTAAAAAGGAAGAGCGATTCTGCAACCACGACTCATAGGATTCTCAAAAAAGTGAGGTAACCATCATGAATTGGACAGTCTCCTCTGTACCAGCAGAAGTCTGAGATCCAGCAGTTGTGGACGCTCTGGATTCTGATGCAGGAGAACTTAAATAAGTTGAGATAGACTTAACCATGATATGCCGCTGAGAAGAATCATGATCAAGAAGGTGACGAATCCATTTGCATCATGAAAGGCAAAAATCGAGCATTACTCTCTTTCCCACCACCCCTGCAGTCTGCACTAAATGAAGCACCAGTGGCAAATCGAGCAAGCATCTGCAGGTAACCCAAAAAAGATTTGTTTTAGCATCAGCAGTCTCTGTTAATAAACTTCACCTACTTTGGAAGTGGCAAAATTCACCCAAAAATATGTAATTGACCCAGAGCTTGAATGGGTTTGGGTTAATAACTAGAGAGCTAATGGTCAAGATGAGTTGACCCACCAAAATATTGGGTCGGAATGGGTTGGAAACAAGTGTAAGAGTAACAGGTTAAGATCCAGCCCAACAGGTCATAATTAATTACCCAATCTGGTGAAGTTGAAGGTGAGAACTTTTGAACCAACAAGAAATGATAAATTTTTAAGCAGCTTGTTGGTTTTCGTACTTCTAAAAGAGGTAGAAATTGACTTAGTTGTGTTTTTCTGACCTTAGTGCTGTCAGATTTTAAACATCAGACAGTCTAATTTGGAATATGTTGAACACATTTTCTTGCATTTTCTGCAAACATTCGACTGTATCAAATTACAATTGGAAAAAGTGGGAACAAAAAGTTGAATAAATTGGAAAATTGTTTAGAAAAGAAAAAAAGAGATCCTATTATCCATCAGAAGGGAAGTTCATTTGCCACAAGAGAATAAAATACATTTTTGACCAAGAATTTTGGATCTTTTACTCCATACTCAAATTTCATGAATTTATGAACAAAATCGTAGTCTCAAAAGGTGCAAAGAGTCTTTTCTTATTTTATTGAACCAAGTTAACCTTTGAAAATAACAAAAGCGCACAAAATCCATGTGACAACGAAGTTGTAGTCCAACGAGATAATTGTTTTTGACTGGTAGAATGACGGAGAACAAAAATAAAGTTTAGAAAAAACGTGCTTCGGTAAAGTATGGTTCTGGGGAAAAAATAGCTAGGCAGGTTCGTGCACTATAACCCCTTTTTATTTTACGCACTTTGACCCAACCCATATTGACACAAGCAAACTTTGGCCCGGTTGAGTCATGATTTAACTCGTTTTGAACCACCTAACTTTAAGCAAAACCACCCATTTAGCACCCCTAACCTACCTCATTGTTCAACAAAACCATTTCTCCCTCCTCAACCCCAACCACAAGGGAAGCGAGTGATAAGAAAAACGAGGAATAGAGGAAAAAATTGGGAGGATAAATGTAAACATGGTAGAAAGGACTAATAAAAGATGGCAGCTCACCAGAACAATGTCGGTATGCTAACAACCGTAGTCGACTTCCATCAGCACGACCAAGAGCAGTCAGGTAATCCCAGTATTGGTCAACATAGCGTATATATTGGCTTGTGGGTACCAACGGACCTCTCAGGGGGAATAGATTATTACATAGTGTCTCATTGTTTCTTAAGGCTGCTCCATCCCATTCTTTTTTAGGATTCTTTAAGGCCACATCTGCTCGTTTAGCCTCCTGATGGCACTGAAAATGTATGATGTTGAAATGGCTGACTGTTGTGTAAACGCAGTCCCCACGAGCATTTCCAGAGCTTCCAACACCAAGAATAACCCGTTTACTATAAGTGTAAACGCCAAGCAAGTAACTAGGGCGCAAGCGGTAGCCTTCACGACAAACCATGCAAGCCAATCCTTCCTCTTCCTCATCCTCAACATCTTCCAAACCTTCCAATACAGGTCGAGCAACAACAATACGTTCACCACCATCTGAAGATAGTTCTTGCCGCATACCAAGTCCCTGGTACCATAAAAAATGAGAAAAATCTTCATAGTTATGATATTGGCCAACCAAAACATCTTTTAGATATTAGATGTTGCATCTTTAAAAGAACTCCAAGAAGTTCCATTAAATAGATCATAAGAAACACATGGAAAGGAAAGAAGCATATCGTGCCATTAGATTAGAAGATATTCTTTCAAGAGAATAATTAGATACTTGAAAGAAAATTATTCTGCTTTAGCATCTGCATATAACAATAAGAAGGTAACTGGCTATGTACATTGAAGGAGTTCTAGTTTCAGTATGGATCATTTCCAAAGATATACCATTGTTAAATTTCTGTAGCATTGTCTCACTTCTTACATTCAAGACAGACATCCAATTTAAAACTACATTTAGAAACATATTTCAACTACATACAAAATAATCATAAGTAATGCTCCTGTTGTGTCTATTCACCTCAGGATCTCTACTTCTGGGAAATGCTTTGTTACCAAACAGAAGACTATGACATGTAGTTCTGCTGAGAAGATTTTACCATAAAATATGCTTCAGATGACGACAAGTGGTCTTTTATAATTACTAAGCAACAGGTCAGTTGTGTAAAGTCAAGCCAAGACAAAAATGAAGACACAAAGGACATTTAAGAACAGTAATGTAGGAGCAAAGTGTAATGCAAAATGGTAAGGAACCTGCAGCAATTCTGTTCTCTTCCTCAATGCTCGTCGCCTCATCTCATCCCGTGTTGCATGACGTAGTTGGTGAACTTCCTAAGCTAAGAACCCGTCACCTTTTCCCTCCTTATCAGACATCGTGTCCAACAAGTTTTCAGCCGTGGCTCCAATCTCATTTTCACCTGAGACACCCTCCAAAGCATGAAGCAATGGCAAGATTCCTCCTTCATTGATGCACTTTTGGGTCGCCAAATGGCCCATTGACAAACCCCTCAGCATAGATAAAATAAGAGGTATAGATGAAAGCTTTAAACCCAAGGCCCACTCCATAGTTGATTTGAAACCAGCATGTCCAGTGAAAGCAAAGCTCTCTTTTAGATGGCTGACTGCAGCCCCAGTAATTCCCTTTTCAAGTATAATATCTTTCAACCTCTCTCCACAGGAGCTTGTCTTGAGGGATTCTGAAACCCTAACAAAATTCTCTAGCGTGTATTTTTGCTTCGAATCTTGCTGTGCAATTGTTTCATCTTTCATATTGTCTGCGTAAAGTTTTTGCAGCCTATCAAACTCGACCCAATTCTGTAAACACGGTTCAAAATGATGTACAAGAGCTTCCATTGCTGCCGGTTCCCCATAAGTCAAGAAGGCAATATTCTTGCGACCATCTCAGTGTTCCTCTGCTGCTTATGTGACTTTCTAAGTCCAGACGGATGAGACAATCTTTCAAGGAAAAGTAGTACAATTTTCTTGGCCTGTTCACCAGCACC
>JBDJHY010000049.1:23251381-23263628 GCA_039654485.1 Withania somnifera | reverse complement strand
TTAAGGGGGAATTAGAAAATGATGTATCTGGAGGATGTTATATATGTTCAAAACAAGACCTTTGCTAGGAAGAAAGTTTGTGAAAGTTTATAACTTGTGAGTAAGAAAACACTAGGAGTATCATTTCACTTAAAAACGTACCTTCAAACTAATACTCTCCACGTGAACTTATTTGATTGAACACGAAATTTATAAAAAAAAAAAAAAAGGCAAAGATGTTAAGTGCCTCACATTTATGTGGCTATAGAAGGTTGTAAATAAGATAAAATGGAAAGTCATAGTCTGATTCTTTCCAATTCTGAAAAGGGGTTACTCTTTTTTAATTGACTAAAAATGAAAAAAAGTTAAATATAAATTGAGCATTTACAAGTACTCTTTGTCTAATCTCCAACACTCAAAAGGATAACTCAATAGAAAGAACTAAAGCAAAATGAAGTAGTAGTATATTAATTTGCATAGGATCGATCACCTTGGGATCATGATCAGAGTGATTTGCATTCATCTTTCTCTCAGTATATAAGTATCTTTCATATCTTTCCAGAATACTGTCCATACTACAAAGAAAACATTCTGTAGGTCAATAAAAGCCATTAAAAAATACAGAATTCTATGAACTTAAGTATAGTATGTGTCTCATCAAGGAAGTGGGAAACTAATGGTAAACATGATATATAGAAGGATATGTTCTAGAGCATGAGACTTTTATCTCTATACGGTCGCTGCAGGCATAGTTTGGTAAGTGCTATTTTCCTCTTGCTTAATTCTTCTAATAGTGTCGAGTTATTTTAGATTACTATATGCTTCTTTTTCCTTTACTTTCTTAGATACGTGAGTGTCAAATTTGAGTACACTACAACAATAAAAGCCTATGTACTTCAATAAAGAGTGGTATATTTTTTAATGAGTTAATTGTTATTGAATTCAATATCACCATAGGCTTTAGAGGCATTTACAAGGAATGTTACACTAATAATTGCCTCTAAATTATTAATTTAAAGACAATTAAGCTATGTTGCTAAATATCTTTGTTGGTACACTGGAATATGGATTCACTAAACCGGCTCTTAAGTTTGGGATCGATTGAGCCATAAATGTACGTAGTTACTATAACTAGTAAGCTCATAGTTATTATTACTTGTAAGTGATTGTCAAGTTCCTAATGTACAAAAGAGCAAAGTGTTTGGGTTTGACTTTGAATTTTGAAATGTTTATGTATGTTAGTAGCTATATAATTTATATAAGGTTGTTTACTACGGTTACTCTTCCATTGATATACATTAATACTACTACCTAAATAGTCTTGTAGGTTTTAGATTTAGAAGTTTTTGCAATTTAATAAGGTTAGGTAGATCAATTAGATTTTAATACTGAATTTGATGATTTTAATTTTACTTAAAACAAGATTAAAGATTATAAAAAGTAAGAAATCACAAAATTTAAATTAAAAAGAATTCCAAAAAAAATCTAATTTTTATCAGAATATTTTAAAATTTTGAATTAAGATACTCCAGTCTTTGTATTAATAATTAAAGTTCTTACTTAAAGTTTTTACAACAACATCTAAGGTAATGCATTGCAAACAAATAACTATTATTTTATTAACTTGAAAGGATTTAATTTTTATAAATAACAATATTATAATATAAAGTTAAACGCTTAATGTCTTTTATGAATACTACCCTGAAAATAGTAGTACGTAAGAATAAAAGAAGTAACTTTAAATTATTATCATTTTCGTGTTCATATACATATATTTGAGTCCTCTTATTAAGATCTGATTACCTATTTTATTAAAACATCGTTAATGTAATCTTGAATTACATGATCTAAATTGCTTACAATAGTAGCAAATCAAGCTCTACCTAGATGTATACCTATGCTGGCACTTCCACAGATCACTCTTGTGGGATCATATGATCATGGTGGTTGTTGTTAATCATAATGTATAAGACACACCTTGAATAAGTCAAAACAATAGTGGAAATGTGAACAAATCCAGTTTAATGATACAAGCCAATACTAAAGTTATCATCTACCTTTTCATTAGCCTATCTTATACCAACAAAGTATTAGAGTCTTCTATGATTTACATAACCTACGTGCAGGTTTTATATTAGTGTAATAATAAGCACTTGTAGTTTCCTTCTTTCTCAATGTACTCGTTAATAACATGTGAGAATTCAAGTTGATCAAAGAGTCATATAATAAAATTAATACTTTGATCAATATGTATTATAGCTATTACAAACTTTTAAGAAAATTATCATTTTGATATATCATGAAATCATATATAGCATAGATACAATTAACAGATGGATTTGGATCAATTTAAATGTATAGATTTATTTATTCTCTATGAAAACCAAATCATTTACCTTAAAATACAAATTAAAGAAGATTTAACTTGTATCATTCGAGACCAGATGACGATTAACTTTTATATTGATAGTGTAAAGAATTTTTAAGCTGTGACTAATTTGTATTTCCTAAACAACTTGTCTTATTATTTCAGATTACAAATCTTTCATTTCATAGCTAATTTACCTATATATGTATTAAAGATGAATTGGTAGAAGTATAAAATTCCATTTATGTATTGTGTTGTGTATGCATAGAAGTTAAGTTAATAATATCATTGGAATACACGTCATATATATAGAGAGAGAGTGCTCCTCGTACTATCAGTGACAAAGAGGCACAAGGCTCTAGGCTCTCCATTGTCGACACATATTAATTTAACACTCTCTCTTTACTTCAAATAGGAAATGCTCTTTCTTCAGCCGTTTGCTTTTCTTATCCCTTTAGCTCTATTAGAATTCCAAAAGAGTAAACACTCGTGTCAATTTACGCTAGTAGTAGGTAGGTTGAGGTACCAGTGTTTCACAGGTCATTAATTACATCTGACAATAGTTGTACCTTTTAAATCTGCATTTGATCTTGTTAATGGAACGTAATTAATAATGACAAAAATAAAAACCAAAACATTAACATGACTACCTTGTGTGGCATTTATAAGTAAACTTGGATGCTTCAAAGTTTAAGGAAGTAGAAATCTGTAATCATGATCAAATCACTCAAATTGAGGGAAAAGTTAAGACATCTAGTTTGAATTATAGAATTAATTAATTCACCACTTCCACCAGGCAAGAAATGGTGAAAACTTAAGTTAATCTGAAATTAGCGCATGAGAGCATCAAAGGATTGGCTAATTACTAGATTAGTTTAGGAAATCTGTACCCTACTTTCTTTGAGATCAAATTGTGAATAACTAATATTGCTAAACTATGTACCATACTAATTTTCCTATTTACTAAACTAATATATATATATATATATATATACTAGTATGCATCATCCTGGTTGTTCCGTACGGCTGTTTTTTCTTTTTTATTACTACACTTAAACGGATCGAGATGCTTTGAAAACAGCCTTACTAGGTAGGGGTAAAATAAATTTGCTTAGTTAGCAGAAGAAGAAAAGGAAGGATGATACCTGGAGTCAGTGGAGTACTCAAAGAGCTTTCCTTTGGTAGAGAAAACAATCAAAGCAACATCAGCATCACAAAGAACAGAGATCTCATTAGCTTTCTTCAACAATCCAGTTCGTCTCTTTGAGAATGTGACTTGTCTGCTTATCTTGTTCTCGATCCGTTTCAACTCTACCCTACCTCTTCCCATAATTAATTAGCTATACTAGACACTGTCTTTCGTCGGATCAGTGAGTGAAAAAATATGTAAATCAAAACACAGTTTATTCCTCAAGAAAAACAATTAGATTATCATATTATTAAATCATGTCCTTTGCCATGTAAGGCTGGTAAAAGGAGGAGTAATTAAGGTTGATGTGAGTGGAATGAATGGGGAAAAAAGGGTGTGTTTGGATGAATGAAGAAGGAGATTAGGGAGTATAGGAAAGGAGAGGGTGTAGGGGTTGAGGGTGTTGGTGTTGGTGTTGGTGTTGGTGTTGGTGTTGGTGTTGATTTATGATTTGATTGAGTGAAAGGGCGTAATAACCTTGTAGGATAAAAGTGAAAACAAGAGTGGTTTAGGGGGTGTTGCGTTGTCGATTTGTGATTGAATACAATATAAATGTTTCGTTAAGAGCCACAGGGTTTTTAGTACAAACCACCAGACAAAATACAGCAATTGGGCTTATGTCTTATGTCGAACCACTTATCACTGACAATAGTCATTGGATATATACTTCCATTCGTGCATCTATATTTTTTTTTAATTCATTCCAAAAGAAATGTCATTAACAATAATTTGTTTTTAACAAATAATTTACAATCAAAGAAATATCACAAATTTTAATAAACCAGAACAGAGGAAGTAGACGTTTATGATTTGAAATTTGCATATGAAAAACTAATTTTTTTTAGTCGAGAACTTTGTTTCAAATTAATCAAGACTATCATAATTTTTTTAATAAGGAGGCCCCACCAATGACTAGGCGCAGCCTTAGTGACTATCTACAGTTGTATTTGCGTTTTATATCCTTCTCATTTAGGGGCGTTTGGCAGAATGAATTTTAAAAAAAATGTATGGTAATTTTGTATATTATTAGCATTTTATTTTGTAGCTTATTGTGTATTAAGGGGTAATATTTATTAATATTATTATATTTTTTGTATTAGAATATAAAGGGTTTGAATTTTTAAATTAATTTATGTATTGATATTATTACTCAATAAAAAATATAGAGGAGGTTTTTTTTTCACAAATATCTTTTTATAAAATTATATAAGATATATGTTATTTTCAATACATTAAACCAAATAGTGTATAAAAAAATAACACAATAACTAATATAAGTATAACTAATATAAATATTATTAATACACCATCCTATGTACTGTCTTAATAAATTTTGTTAAACGACCATTTGTATGTCTCTTGTGTCTTAATACACCATCACATATTGTTGGATTTTATATATGAAATATATAATAGAAAAGTGAATGAAAAATGACGGAACAAATTGGAGGAAAATAAATTTTGGAGTAAAGTAGCATTACTTTTTAGTAGAATCATTTCTTTCATGTTGATGGAGAAAGGCATTTTCGTCTTTTTATATTGAGTTTAACATCTTTTAGCTAATAATTAGCTATAAAGGAGATGAGTCTCGCGTCGTCATCATCACTCGCTCTGATCGACTTCGGCTTTGTTAAATGATTGACCGCATATGCTCCAAATGGACTCATCATTTTTTTTAAATTTCTGATCCCATATGTGGTTGCAATTGCTTCGCATATCGGTTCAGAAACTATTTTCATTTTTAATGACTCGTATGCGGCCCACATATGGCCGCAACACCATTAGAAAAATTACAACTTCCGCTGAAAAGTAGCAACTTTTCTAAACCATTTCTTCTCTTTTTAAGAGGTGTTTGTTGGCTATAAATATTTGATTTTCTCCTTAGATATTACGACGAAAAAAATCATCTTCTTCTACATTTCTTACAATCAAAATCTAGTGTGATTTGCTACCATTGAGTGGTTTGTAATTCTACAGAATTTAAGGTACCGTTATTTTGTAAAAGTGAATCATTTTATTCTGGGATATTCCGTAACCTCGAGCACTTGAGTGAAATAATTTCCTTAAGAACACATTATTTATTTAGTGGACTTGATTGTTTCTATCTTCATATCTGTATTTGGTTATATTTGAAGTTTTACGTATTTGCATGTTGTTCTTCATATTTAAATACATATTTTATTTTTTATCCAAAATATAACATATACCACCTTTACTCTTTTTTCCTATGTACTATTTTATACTACTCTCTTTATTTTTAAATAAGTGTTTAATTATTTTAGTTGGGATACACTTAAAAATTATTCATCATTATAAAATAAATAATAATTTTACTAGTTTGCCCTTAATAAATATCTTGAAAAAAATATAATTTTTTAAATAATTTCTTTTGTTTTTATAAAATGTTATTTATTTAGAAAAAATAAAATTAAAAAAAATTATTATTAATATCTTATTAACTATCTAAAACAAGCACTTATTTAAAAATAATTTAATAAATATCTGAATTCCTCTTACTTGTCCATTCTGTCCAACCTTTTTCTTTTTCCTTATCACAATTGATAATTTTTTTTATTATCTGGTTCAATCATATATAATATAGCAACAGCTTTTTTTTTTTTTTTATAGTAATCTGATACGATAATTTACAAATATATAACAATAACTTATTATACTCAATTAAATTATTCCAACAAGTACTGTGAAAAACTTGGGAGAATAACTATATGGTAAATTCAAGTATAAAAAATTATCTACCAATTTCACATATCTTTTAGTTTGTATTAACAAAAAGTACTCGAGGTAAATCATTTTATCTAAAGTAATGGGTTGAAAACACATAAAAAAATTATTTATTTATTTTTATAATTTTATATCTGAACTATTAAGAGTGTGAACTTCCTACATAAATTATCATACAATAATTAATGAAAACACCTCGATTAATATTTAATGGTGTGTGGATTACACTTTTTTTCTTTTGCTTAAATATTTTTCCAGGGGGAAAATCAATTTCACTATGCCAAAACTTAGAATAAATTGTTATTAGGTTAAAATTAGTTAAAATTGGAGTTAAAGGTTAAACATTATCACTATGTAAATTAATTTATTCATCATCGCATCCAATATCTTCTTCTCCACTTTTTCAATCGTGGTGTCAATTTCTCTGGCTTGTTTTTTTATTATTAAGCTATAATTTTTCCGTGGTTTTAAAATTATTAATTTTCACTATATGTCAGCTAATAGAGCCGTTATATATATCGCTTAGATGAAAAATTTATGACCAAATGCTCCTAAAACATTTATAGACAAATATTTAGTCTAGTTTAGTCATCTAGATATATTTTACTAACTATTGAGCGATTCAATTAAAAAACTTATACTCTCAATCATTTATATATAAAATTCAAAAAAATCTATAACTTAAATGTCTTTTTAACCCAAAGTCATTATAACCAGATATTTGAATGGTTAATTTCATACAACTCCCCTTTTTATTGTAATTTATAATATTACGTTTATGTGGCCTTATTTTAGGGGTAAGTTTGGATCTTTTGTTTGTCAATGTGGCTCCAACATGGCACATGCCAGAGCCACGATCATCGATAATCATTAGTTAAGAAGGATATATTTGAGAAAAAAGGTTAGTAGTAGCATAGCTTTCACAGACTCATAAGTTAACAAAGGGAAAATGTAGGGCAAACAAAAGACTTGGGATTAAATTACTGAACAATTTTCTTTAAATACATTATTACCAATAAGCAAACAAATGTATTACCTTCTCCCTTTAAAAAAGTTACCAACGTTTTTTGATTCGTTTTAAAAAATAATTTTTTAATAATATTTTAATTTTAACTTTCCACGTAATATATTTAAGATCACAAAATTAAAGGATAATTTAATTCATTCCACTTAATTTTAATTTAAGATAATAAGATTCAAAAATCTTTTTTATTTTTTAAATTTCGCATCAAATCAAATAAAGTCATTCTTTTGTAAAAGGAGGAAGTATTAAACGGTCCATAATCTTTTACTCCTTCCATCTCAGGATACTTGTTAGGTTTTTTTTTTTTAAAAAAAGTCAAAGAATACAATTTTTGACCAATATTTTAAAATATATATTTTAATCATATTAAAAAAAAATTACAACTTATATATTTTTCATATTATTTATGAATATCTAAATTTTAATTTTAAAATATTAATTTAATTTAAATTTAAAAATTAATTAAATTAACTTACAAAAATTAAAACATAACAAGTATATTGAAATGAAGAGAGTATTTATGATTTGTAATCATCAGTCAAGCACAAAATATATGGACGAAAAAGTGAACAGTGGCACGCCCGCACGCAGCTTAAGGTTTAATTAAAGTGGCCAAAAAACAAGATGAGGGATGTACTTATAATTAAGCTTGGTGAACTGTGGTCCTTATTACGTACAGTATATAGGAGTAAGGC
Organism: Withania somnifera; assembly: GCA_039654485.1. Classification (NCBI taxonomy): domain Eukaryota; kingdom Viridiplantae; phylum Streptophyta; class Magnoliopsida; order Solanales; family Solanaceae; genus Withania; species Withania somnifera. Next base: position 23,255,631 of record JBDJHY010000049.1, on the reverse strand, counting down.
TAAAGAATTGCTCACATCCGTCCATGTCTTATTATATAGTATTTTCTTATTATTATTAACCCAATATTTATTTAATTAGTGCATGTAATTTTTAAGTTAACGAGGACAAAGTAGTATGGTTACGTTGATGTGACTGGTATATATATTCCTGTAACCAAGAAAATTTAATGAGCAGTAAAAATATGTACTATGTTGTTAGAAACTTAGAGTCGCAGGAGAAAGTTGTTTCCTTAGTAAGACACTTAGACGCGTTACAAAAATAAATATAGAATCATAGGGGACCATGAAATTTGATTAGAATACATGTATATAGTACAGTAACAATTGGTTTTCCAAATCCTAACAGCTTTAAATGGGGGACCATCTTAAAAGAGAGCTATTTAATTAAGGTAAATTAATATAAAAAAATAATAGATTAAAGGACAAAAGTAATAAGAGTGTTAATTTACTTTTCTTTTTGATTCAGAAGAGACATTACTCGGTTGATTATGTGATACCATCAAAATCTCAAATCCCTACCTTACTGACTCTTGTTACTTTCATTGTATCCATTGTTCTTAACATGAGAAGACAATCTAATTAGCCATTGTACTATTTTTTAGAAAATTATTGGCAAATTAATTATTATTAAGTTTTCTCTTTTTTTGAGAATGGCGATGTACTAGTATCGTATTAGCAGATTTTGGCATTGTTAAATCCCTGCAAGGACCATTTTGGTGATCTAGAGGTTAAGTAAGCCGCATTGTATTTAACATACATCTCTACCTTGTAAATTAATAGACAAAAGGTAAAAATATAAAAGAATGTGGATTTAAATTTTCTTACAATATTTTAAATTAACGAGTCATTGTGTTATTTATTGCAAAATTAATAAATTGTTCCATATAAATTTATGCTTTGTGTATCAATAATTATGAGTCTAATTGAACTCATACCTATAATGGTGTTTATGCCTCCGGAGGACAACCTAAACCTCCTCAAAATCCACACCACAACAAATGTTCGAATTTGTTAGTATTACATTTTGGATGCAAATGCTTAAGGCTGTGTTGTGTGATGCACATAGAGAACACTATAAGTTAGGTATGGAGGGGTCCTCCCTATTATAATGCATTAAAAAAAAAAAGAGATAAACGAACAACCATTTTTAAATTATATCAGAAGCTACCGTGACACATCTAAATTTTATGGGACTATTATTACCTTTTAAAATCATTTTTTTTTTTGTACTTTATGCTGCCAAGTAGTAAAATATTGTTATGTCAGCACAAAAATATAAAAAAAATGAGTTTAGAAGGTGTAATAAGAGCACCGTAAAATTTAAATACGTCATAGTAATTTTGGGTATAGTTTAGGGGTAATTGTACCTTATCTAATAGGGCTATGCACAAATCGAATCAATTAAATTCTGAAACAATTCGAAGCAATATAAGAAATTCGATTTGGACATTTAAAAAAGAAAAGATATTTTAATTCTGACTTTTCATTTGGCATGTTTAAAACTACAATATTAAACGATATTTTGGTATACTTAACATAACTTTAATTTAAACAAGAAGATTCAAAATTCTTCTTTATTTTCTTAAACTTTGTGACAAATTAAAACAATTTATTCTTTTTAAACGGAGGGGGTATATCAGTTTTGGTTATTTATTTTCTAATTTTAAAATTTTATATTTTTCGATGATCTAAATGAAAGTAGCTGCTCGTAAAAATATTAAAATTCGAACAATTTCACTCTTAAAATCGAACCAAAATAATAAAAAAAATACAATTGAACCTAAAATGGATCGAGTTAGGATGAAAATTTTAACAAATCAAAATTTATAATTTCAATTCAACTCAAATCAATTTGTTTACAGCCCTATTATCCCGAAAAAAGAACTACCGCCACCATGCTCACAGATATGAATTTGCTAATAAATTGATATAAAATAAAGGCAAATAATTTTAGTGAGTAATTTACTATATTTAGATAACTGTGTATGGGTTATTCGCTCAATTTGGGGCAAAAGTGCATAATGCAAATTTCTTTTTCTTAATTCTACATTGCAATTTGTTCCTCCTCCATTTTTTATACTTCAATGCTTAGTTTTATTCTTATGGTTAATTAGTCTTAGCCTAATAAATCGTAAGGTTATACTGATCAAAACATGTAGCTTCTCTTAGGGGTGATGGAGTTAGAAAATTAAAGGGTGTCATAATTATTATAAAAAGAATTCTTTCATTCAATATGACAAATTAATTAGTCAAACATAATAACAATACTCTTACATGATTATGGGATAATTTTACAAACCTCCCTTCAAATTTTGTTTAGTAATACACACTAACATTTCCATGTAATTAGAATCATTTTCCGTAGATTGTGTTTTATTGGCGGCAAAACATGCAGCCCACTTTCTTTATGGCCTCTACCAACCTGTGTTTTGTAAGAATTAGAAGACTACATATTGTCCATAATGGTAAAAAGCTATCCTCCTAAAATGGCTTCTTGTTTTGAATGAAACAGTGTATTCCATTTGTGTCTGTTTATACCAAAATAAAAGGAATAGCTACCAAGTTTGGAAAACATTCTCTCTAGTACTTTTCACATTCATATGTTTATACTATTTTCAAGAAAAATAAAAGGAATCCCAATACCAAGATAACAATTTAGTGTGGGGAGTTGCTGGATGTGTGGTAAGTAACATAGGACTTGCCTAATATAATTTGTGTAGTTTTTGAGTTATTGTACAGGAGTGGATTTACCTAGCGGGCATTCGAACGGCACCAACTGAAGATTTTTCTGGGGTTCCTAAAAGAAAGGATATAACATTATTGACACTTTTCAATTAATCTCAATCCTTCGGTGCTAAAATCTTAAAAGAGTGAATAATTAAATTATTTTGTTTGAATTTTGTATTGGAGATTTTGGAAACCACGACCTTCAGAAATGTTCAAATATAAAATCAGAAATAGGAACAACAAAGAATAAAGATATTAGAATAGTGGAAGGTAAAGGTTGTTAAAAAGAAAGAATGATTTTTTATATATTTATAGGTAGAAAAATTCATAGATAGCTCAAAAAGGCCCGGAAAAAAAAAAAAAAAAAAAAAAAAAGGAAGATGGAAGAAGTCAGAGAGAGCCAAGCCAACCGGAACTTTGAGCTACCACCACAGCCAAAAACCCCCAGATCAATCGCTCATGCAGATTGATACAGCCCCAAATACACCCCTCACCCCAAAACTATCGTTCAAACAAACTCTCATTACCCCTTATTCAAATACAGGTGGTTCTACGGCCTGGAAATAACGCATGAACATAGTGAAAACCACATCAAACAAAGATTAGGGGTACCATCGAAGACAATCATAGTTACATGGAAATTCTCGGTTATAGTCAAGTTATTTGGAAAGAAAAGGAGCCTCAAAACCAAGTTAGCACAATTATGGAAAGTCCTAGAAGAAGTACTACTAATCGATCTGAGCCACGAATACTTCATAGCAAAACTCCTCAAGAAAGAAAGCCTAAATATACTTCTCCATAAGGGCCCATGGTTTATAAATGGCTTTTTTCCATCACTTTGTAGCATCAAAGGCAACGTTAACATACTCAGCAGTGTGGATTCGCCTACCTACAAAATTCTATGATCAACAACTTCTAGCCAAGGTGGGTAGTAAAATTGGAAAACTACCAAAGGTTGACACTTGTACGTGGGCAACACTACCAGGGCGGTATGCAAGAAAGTTCCCCTAGGAAAACCAGTCAAACTCAAGTATCAATTGGAAACCACATCCAAAAAATCATCTATGAAGGGCAAGACATCCTTTGCATCAAATGTGGAGTACTGGCTCATACATTACAGCAATGTAAAGTTGTTACAATGGACAAACTAGAAATAGATACTCAAACAAGGAAGTCAGAGACACAGAGCCCACAAGCCGCAACTGAGCAAGGAGCAGCACATGAATGGCAGGTCGTAAGTTTCCCAAAACGACGGAAATCAACAAACACAAGAATGCGTACCTCTCAACCCACAAGGAACATACAATACCGACTTGACGAAAATAGAGGCAAGCCTGGAAGCCGATCCGGGCCGGTCCAATACCAATGTTTTCAGACTCGGCTCGGCAAGCGACTCAGACGAGCTTAGGGGTCGGGGGTCAATGGGTCCGACCGGTTGACCCAAATGTAAAAACTCGGTCGACTTGGATGACGTCATAATGATGTAATAAATATTTTAATATTATAAATATGTCATAATATAT
>JBDJHY010000049.1:23238268-23251281 GCA_039654485.1 Withania somnifera | reverse complement strand
AATTTAATTAATTTTGCAATCTTCAACCTATTGACATTACTTATTGTGTTTGCTTTATGATAGAAATTTAATATAAATATATCGTTATGCTATTATTTATTTTATTTTTTATTTTTTTTAAAAAGGTGAAATAGAATAATGCGATTGAAGTATAATTTCTTTTCGTTCTTTCTTTATTTCTATTCATATAGGGTCCAAAAAATGAATATTTATGCACTTTGCCTGTACAAGAGTGTTTCCTTTGTTTGTTAGTGGTGACACTTAAAAGCCCAAGAGAAAAATAAATAAAGCGCTAACTGACACAAGCCAATAGTCGATCGACAGGGTGTCAATGCCCTAAGAGATATCGGGGATAAATCAATCAATTTGCATGTCCAACGAAACGGGTAAGCCGCAAAAGAATGTTCCTTGCTTACAGCTATCCTCATGAGTCATTTTTACTGTAATCTGTCTCTCGATAAGAAGCTTTCTTTTGCGAGAAGTAATAATTAAAGAGATCTATTATTTTCCGTACGAGAAGGTTTCCTTGATACCTAAACTACTCTACTCTATGAATTTACAAGTAAATATGAAACAGAATAATTCCTTAATTAAAATTTTGAATATAAACCACATCTTTGAGGCCATTAGATTCTTCAAAATAAAACGTGAGTTGAGTGGGTTTTAGATTTTAAAAAAGAAGTTTGGATGGCTACTGGTAACTAACATATATCACAAAAGAACAATAAAGTTACCCTAACGAATTTATTCTTCAAATAACAATGTAAATTCAAACTGATATTTTTTATTTTCTAAAAGGTACTTTAAATTTTCCCTCCAACAAAATTCCCGAATGAAAATAATAATTAAGACTCCTAAAATTTATTATTTAGGATTCATTTAGAGTAGTTCATTTTCTCTATTTTCGTTGTTAATATTTGAAAAAAAAAAACTAAGGTGATTTACAAAAATGATCGCTTTAGAGGTGTGGAGATTTGAGTTTTTCAATTGCCCATCAAAAACTCCAAATTTAACAAATTTTGCCTCATTCGCAAACATTTTATGTTTGACTTTGAAGTTTGTACCAAACGGAGATCAAAGTTCAAGACCAGTAAATTTCAAGATTATTAGGTGTAATTTCCTTAAAATGATGCATCTAATTGCCTTGATCTTTACAAATGTCTTGGGCCATATATATGGCAGTTCATGTCACCAGTTTGGGCTTTTGATAATTGAGAAAATAACTAATTTTATGTAGGACAAGAAACTATTGTATAGCTAAAAGCAAGAAATTTCTAGGAAAAATTACATAAAAGAAGTAAAAAATACTTTATCTTATTTATAAATTATATCATTAATTTTTAAAAAATTACAAATCATATCACTTTTACTTTTTATATCACTATTTTCATGATACATCCTCAAACTCGACTAAATCTTGCTCCTCTCTTCCCTCTCTCCTCTTCCCTGTCTTCTCCTATGTCAAAGAAGTTCCAACCAAAAAAAAACATAAAGATGAATATAATTCTTCAATCCACTTTTCTAAATTGAAACCCAAGAAAATATTATCACAATTTTTTGACCTTTTCATCCAAATTTCTCTGCTAGTAAAATTTTACTTTCGAATTTACTTTCAGATTTAACACTAAAACTCGAATAACACAAAGTAAGAATAAATGAAGATTGAATTGTGGGTCGCTTGATTGGTGAGTGTAATTGGTATAATATCTAAATTAGGGGTGACAAAATGGGTAAAAAATATATTTATTCGTTCGTTTAATCTACTTAATATGAGTTAGGTATACCTATTTAAAAGTGGGTCAACTATGAATGTAACTCATATTACCCATCATAAAATATGGTAATCTATAGATATCCACCAATAATATTTTTCTTAAAGAATTTAAGAATGTATTATATTTATTAAACCTAACCTCACTTTCAACACCGCCCTTCACCCTAAACCACCCCTATTTTTCATCCCCACACACCCATCACCTACTCACCACCCATCCAACCCTACCCATTCCTAACCTTTCTAAGAAAATTCTTATACCACCTCACTCCCATTCATTTTTCTTAATCTTTTCAGAGGATTTTCAGAATTTTTTTTTTACCTTAACCCCCAGCCCACCACCCCACACCCAACAATCCCCCAAAAAATTAAATTTCTTTTTTTTTTATCAAATTTATTTTTTAATAAAATTATTTTTTTTTTACTCATACCCAACCCTCACCCCACCCTAACCAACCATCCCCCAAAAGTACTAAAAAATATTTATTTCATAATTTTTTTTTAAAGTTAAATCTTTTCTAACCCACCACCCCACACCCAATCATGTTCCCCACCCCATTTTTAAAAAAAGAAATTTAAGAATTTTTTTTTTATCCCCCACACCTAAAAAAAAATAATAAGTTTTAAACTTTCAATTGGTCTTAATTTATCATTGCTAACTTTGTATTTATTAAAGTTTGTTAAGATTTCTATTAAAATATGGGTACCCATATTACCCATTGGGTAAATGAATTTTTATCCATTGGGTTCAATCGGGTATTTAATCTATTTTATTTTACCTATTTTTGATCGATTCATATTCGACTAGACCCGCTCGTTTGTCACTCCTAATCTGAATTGAGATGAATTAAGATATTTTGGTGACAAAACGAAGTAATTGCAAGTTCTGAAATATAAATGTAGGCATAAAATCTATTGGGTTAATTAAATTGCTTGTTTGTTCATGATACCTCTTTTTTCTTCTTCTAAGCATATATCTATACATAGATACATCCCGCTTCAACATGGGAAAAAGTGGTACGTTTAAAAATTTCAAATCATACCACTTTTACCAATATGTATCCAATGTAGCTACATGTATCCCGCATAACAACACGTATCTCATATCACTTTTACCAACATGTATTCTGCATAATCACATGTATCATGCATAACAACACATATCCCTCTGACGTAACATATATCAAAGCACAAAATAAAAATGATATGACCTGTAATTTTCAAAATTAATAATATTAAAACTTAGGAGTAATTGTCTTTAAAAATAATAGGTTTTGCATACTTTACCCAAATTTCTAAGCCTATAATCGTGAGAAATGATATAACATAACTATTAATTTGAATAGAATAAAATCTAGAACTCACACGAATCTATTTAAAACATAGGAAAACCCGCCGGGAATGATGAAAATAAGAACTCACATGTCTATGTCATCCGAGATGACTGATTTCTTCTTTGCTTTGCTGTTTATATTGCTTATATTAACGTTACTTTTTTTCAGTTCATTTTATGAAATATACCTTCACGATGTGGCACAAATAAAACTTTAATTTATGCTCACAAGTCACAGTCACTGCTATGTAATTAAACACAAAATGCAGGTTTAATTTTTAACTGCCACAATGTATTCTGGATAGTTCATTTGGGGAAAGTGCTCCCTAACATAGAATTTTTCATACTCACAATTCAAACTTGAGACTTCTAGTTAAGGGAGCTAAAAACAGCCTCATCCGTTGTACCACATTCTTTAACGGTGCCTTTGACCATGTTTTATGAATCAGGAGAGTGTTTAGCATGAAGGAAAATGTTTTGTAAATCTCTTACTCGGGAAAGCGCTTCCTAACATAGGATTTTTCCATACTCAGAGTTTGAACCTAAGATCTCTAGTTAAGGGAGTTAGGAACAACCTCATCCGCTGTACCACATTCTTTAACGGTGCCTTTGACAATGTTTTATGAATTAGGAGAGTTTTTAAAATCTCTTACTTATTATTGAATGGCGGATATGTAGGCGAAAAATATAATTCTAAATACAATATTTATTATCTAGCAAATACAATAAAAAGCTAATTGTGAAACTTGTTTTTCTACTTTCACTAAGAAAATAGTTTTGAAGAAATCTTTTTAGGAGAAAATATTTTGATCAACTGAACATAAAACAGATATTTTGTCCGGACCTAATACATCCAAAAGATACTGAATTCATAAAAAAAAAAAAAAAGAAACTAATCATCATCTTTCAAGCAGCAACATCCACCTTATGATATGAAATAAAACATTTCAAACCAAACATAGTTCAAGTTTCATTCAAATGGTTTACAACGCCCACCTTAGTTTTATGCATAAACTTTTGCTCAAAGAACAGAAAGAGAACTGAAGTTTTCCTTTATTATAGAATTTACTTCATAGGCTTTTATGCAAAGCTGAAGATAAGTCAAACTTGGACTTCTTGAGGGACATTAATTCATAGCATCCAACCAGGTACCAGACCATTGACATTTTGGGCATTTGTTACTGCCGTTATTTGGGTTGAAGTTGTTATTGGATCGTACCTGTAATAAATCAAAACAAAGAATTTTTGTTTTAACTTAGAGTGAGGCACAGAAAAAGGAGAGTGAAAATAACCACACAAATTGTGACTCTCATTGGTATCACCAGACTATATATAGTGTTCGTACTGGAGCAAGTCTCACTTGTCAACTAACCATTAATTGCAAATAGAAATAATTAATTAGAAGTAACATGTACGTATAATGAATAGGCTACAATTTACCCAATTTGCAAGGAAGAGTTGCACTCAAGAGGTTGGAAGAACCCCTGAGATTGAGCATGTTGCTGCTGACCAAAAGTGAGACCATGCTCACCACCTCCCCATGGTTGTTGCAAGTTGTTTTCAGCATATATCTCTTCCATCTGCTAACAAATTGTATGCAATTCAATGGCATTATAACATAGTGTGGAAAACCAATAAGAAATACATTTTAATTTAAAGGCTTAGCTAGGTGAAAATAAATTGATGAAAATAACGAAATATTTCTAAGAAATATCAACCGGAATAAATTTAAAAAGGCATATCTGGTGCACTAGCGTCTATTTTATTTTATGTAGTTTTATTCTACATTTCTTCAAGAGGTTACTAGAAATAGAGTTTTTTTCATCGCAATTCAAAAGAGAATTTGTACTATAAAACATGAATTTCCCACTCATTTCCCATCGAACTAGCTCGGTGGGAAAACACATGGTGGGAAACATATTCTCATTGAAACAGTAGGGAACTTCCTAATTTTTCTCTATGAAAAAACTACACTATATTTTTCCCCCAACTAATTCAATCTATAAGAAAGCGGGGAGCATGGTACCTAGTCTCATTTTTGCCGAACCTGATTCTTTATGACATGGACATCTTTGATTGGATGGAGACAAATATCACTTTTGAGTATCTTTGCACTGCTAGTTTTTTAGATCATTGGCTACCAGAAAAACTAGAACTCAGGAACATCAATACGGTTAGGAATCATTAAGGTACGGCCCTTAGCCTATTCATTTCTGTCATTTGAACGAATCTAGAACCTCAATTAGCAGCTAAACATTTTTCAGTGGAAAAATAGTGTTTCTTTTGTAGTGAAAGAAAACAAATAACAATCCAAGATTTAGCTAGAAAAAGAGTAACAATCACATGTATGGGAAACTTACCTTTCTTTCAAGAACCTTGTTAGCCTCATTCCACAATTTCTCCTGTTATAATTAATGGAAAGTTACCTCTCATGCATGATGTTGAGCTAATAACATTTTTGGAATCCAATGAGAGTTACCTTAGTTTGAAGATCAGAAAGCTGGTCAAGCATCATTTGTGTCTGTAGAGCAGACAGCAGATACAATTAGAATGCTTGAATTAAAGAGGATCCAAAAACTTGTTATTATTTTCTTTTAATAGTATGCTACTTATAAGTTTATGACAATAAGCTTACCCTGGTGGACCTAATGTGCTTCAGGGAAGTATCTAGTTGGACTTCAAGATGCTCAAGATCATCTATAGTCAGAGGCCCTAACTCATCCCCAAGAAGTTGCCTGTCAAAGAAAATGTCAAGTATAATAAGTTCTCAAGAATACAAGTTAATTACTGCTGTATAATTATGTAGTTTATGTAGAAATTATTAAGGTTAAGTTAGGGGGTGTCAAATAAGTGAATTGGATTGAAATTGAAAGATTACAGTTGGTTGAATTAATACGAAACTTATCTGCCCTATTTTATTTGGACTAAAAATGTGTTTGGTTTAAAATTGATTAATTAAAAATTTGGTCGGAACATAATCTGCCCAACTTTACTCACTTAATTTGAACAGTACTGGCATACAGATTAATTCAATGATATAATCATAAAAGGAAATCCAATTTCTCAACAAACCGAAAACACAGAAAATCATTTTTTTGTGAAAAGTACTTTTTAAAGATGCGACATACAATCTTATTTGATTTATTGTATTTATTTATTTTGAAGTTGACGATAGAGTTATCGACACCACTAATCGATGACAATTTAGACCTCCACATAGTTAAATATAACAAATGATATAAATATGTCTAAAGTGCTAAATTACTATAATGGTACTACACTGTTGTTTAGATAAATATATACTACGTTTTTAGACAAGCCAAACTAAAAGATTAATGCTAACCATATTCAGTGTAATCTGATAAAGTAAAATTTGAAGAAAATAAAATTTATAAAAAAAATAGAAAGATTATTTTTAATAAACTCTTAGTTCAAATACTTGTAAAGAAGAATAAACATATTTTGAAAGAGAGAGAACTGCAGCCAACGCCTACTCCATCTAGCAAAATCATGTCATAAAGCCGGTTGGTCATTTGGATGTAGAAACTGGATTAGTAAGCTGGCAACTGTATTTACTACAAATTAGCCTATTCTTAAATTATTAAAGCCCTATTTGACGGACACTAGCTAGTTAATTACCCATAGCTATTTAATTAATTACCTTTGATATCGCTGCAGTGACTCATATTTGCCTTTGAGTTTCAAGTATTCCCTGTAGCTGCTTTGCTGCAATGGCTCACGAGATAGATGATCAAGATCAACTTAATGCGCAGCATTTATATATGTGAGCAACGAAATTCCATAAGTACGTTGTGGTAAAATCATACATCTTTGGTTCCTTGTAAAAGGGCTGGAGAAATGAAAACTATCATTTGTTACCTCATTATCTTTGATTGTTCGATTGACTTCCAGTGTTCCATAACTGCACTTTTGGTACCTATCAAGGGTTTTGAGCATACTGATACATGCACATGAGAAATCAAACGAAAAAAGTTATTAATCGTTAGCTTTTTTAGATGTTTTACACCACGATTTAGCAGTTGCTCTTAGATGAGTGGCAAACTAGCGAGTTGGATCGGATATTGACGAATCACCGACCTACCCTTATTTTAACACAGATAGAAAATGGTTTATCCATGACTTAAGAAACAGTACACAAGTGAAAAGCCAAAAATAAGCTTAGACTCATGAAAATAACAAGCATACAAATGCTTATTCAGATAATATGAATATCTGTATTTATCCATCTGAATATTATATTATGGGTCGGATTGGATGGTATGGTTACTCCTTTTTTAGACCATTTTCCCAGCCCTGCAGTGCATGACCATGCAAACTATATACGAGATGAAGACATTAAAGAGGTTTGAAGAATGCACTTGAGAGTTAATTAAGGATAAAATATAGATGAATGATCTAAGGTCAAATATCTTTCTAGATCTATCCGAGCTTTTCGGATTAACTTTTTGTATAAATAGGCTAGAGAGTAAATAATGTATATATTTTGTAAACCAATAATTGATTACTTTTAATTATCTTCGTAAACCATTATTTTTCAAGATTACTAATCAGTTACCTGTAAATATCTTGTGAATGACAAGAAAGTTCGTAACACGAACAATGAAAATAACTTAAAACTCTTTAACCATATATGTTATTGAAGGCCGCTCAATCAACTTCATGACTTTAGTTAGATAAGTTTACTACGTACAACACTGAAGTTTTGACTCTCCATTATGCTTGCCTTCACTATGACAATACATGCTAAATATAGTTTTTGTATTAAAGAAGTCACAATTCAAATGACACCTAAAGGGAAATTTATTTCACTCGTGAAAAATATCAAAACATGCATGCCAATTAGGATATAGAGAAATCATCACAGGGTAGCAAGAAGAACCTACCTAGTACTTGCGTTAATGAAAGATATTAAAGGAGTGTCAGGTATGAAGAGAAAATATCTTCCATGCAAGATGTTTTCTTGGAAAATGCTTTTCGGAAAAACAAAGTAGGTTTCTTAATTACTTATTTTCTTGTTTTCATTACTTAAACAAATAATATTATTCTTAAAGCACTTATATACAACATAAACAGAAACTATAAGAGGTGGGGGATAGGAGTGTGGGGGGAGGGGGGGTGGAGGCTCGGGAGCTTGGGGTGAAGATGGGTTTTGTTGGAAGGTGGGGAGGACATTAAAATAAACTTGTTTTCGCTACTTTCAGAAGTGATTGACATTTTTGTTAAGAAATTTATTATTTTTTTTGAGAAAATATTTTCTAAAATTTTGATAATCAAACATGAAAAAGTTTGAAAAATATTTTTTAAAAATACTTTCTGAACATTACCCTTAATGTCAGGTGAAATAAACATGTCAAAACTCATATGTTTGGTTGAGAATGCCAAACTTTAATTTAAGCTGAGATAAAGATCACAAACCCTTATGAAACTCCAGGTAATGACAATTGAGTTAAAAACATTGCTATCAGATCACCAAAAAATATTTACTAAGCTTTCTAAAATGGTTTTTTTTTTTTTTTAACTAAGCTTCCTTGAAGCTTTAGTTATGGATTTTAAAGTTAGAAACTTTGTGAAACACAGAGTTACCCGGTGGGCAATTGTGTAGAACCTATCTTTCAGAAAAGACTGATCACAAATGTCTAAGATGACAGAAGTACAAGGGAATTTGAAAAAGACTAATTTGCTAAAAGATGAACCCTTTATCAGATCAGTTTTATTTGTCATCATCAAAAATAGCTTAGAATTAAGGACTGAGAGACTATGTTTTGTCTGGTTACACAGATCTGCCGGAACGACTACTCAACACATTTACCTTTTTGTTTTTAAGAAGAGATTGTCAATATATGATCAATCAAACTATATTAGGTAGATTTTCCAAGTTTATATTAACTTAAAACTCTGGATCTGATAAAAGAGGAAGTTGCTCGATCGAGTGGTAACAAGGTTGTGGATTCCGGTTACTAAGAAAGCAAAAAAGATGCGGGTTACTAGAACTGAAATAAAAACTTAGGATCTACATGTTTAGCAACTTAGGAGTAGGATTTTCATGTTATCCTAGTTTATACCCATAAAAAAAAAATATCTTTTATAGTCCATCACACATAACGGATCTTTGATCAGATTATCACCTACTGATTAGTTTTTATTGTGTTGATTCTGGTTAGGAACTTTTAGATCATGTTCATCTAAAAACCTAAATTTGTATATAAAAGATCCAAGAAAGAGAGAGAGATGATGACCCAAACAAAAGAAAAGAGGCCGAATATTCCAGATCTTACTTATTGGAGCTGCAGAATTCATAGAGCTTGCCACGATTAGAGAAAATGAGAAGAGCAACTTCAGCATCACAAAGCACAGAAAGCTCATAAGCTTTCTTAAGCAATCCATTTCTCCTCTTAGCAAAAGTCACTTGCCTATTTATCTTGTTCTCTATCCTCTTCAGCTCTACTCTTCCTCTACCCATCCCTTTATTATTTTTCCCAACACTTTCTTCTCTTGGCTAACTACTGGATCCTCTTTTCTGCCCTACTGAGTCAACTAAAATTGTGAAAGAAATGAAACACTGCAACAAACCCTATTATGAGCCTTTATTTTCTTCTTCTTGAGTCACTATGTTCAATGAAGAGAGAGAAAGAAAGTGAATATGGGTTGTTTTGTGTATGGCATTTGCTCTTATCTCCTTCTTGTTTAGGGATCCTTTGTCTTAACTTTAGGCACACCAATTTTAGCTACCTTATAGATTTAGGGTTGGTCTTATTTTCCACTACTATTTTGAAGTTTCATGAATTTAGCCAATGCACTGCAAGAGTGTCTTTGGAGCGTGGACAACACGTCGGATGACTATTTGTTGTTTGAGCTACACGAAAGTAGTTATGTGATTGGGCTTTTGGTTCTCATTTGTGCGGTCCATCTGAGGAAAAACAAAGGCGTGTACTAAATTGGCGGACTAGTGGACAATATCATGTGAGCCAAATTCTCACTTCCTCTTCACTGTAAATTCTTAGAAATAGAAAACTTACCAACATCTTTTTTCTTAAAAAAAAAAAAAAAGTTAATGCTAAAATATATTTTGATTTTTGACAAAATCATTTACCCTCCTCAACTATGCAATAATCATTCTTCCTTGACGTTTTCATTCATCTATATAGTATTTTTTTTGTTATTATATATTAAGTATTTATTTTATTAAAATATTTTATAAATTTGTTTATTTAAATTCACCAATATTGTAAGTTGAGTATTCTTTTTATGAATTTATCACAAAATCTAATGATTTATGATCATTATTTTATTACCTGCATTATAAAATATGTGTGTACAAACGTATGTACATGTATGTCTGTGTATTTTAAGTCTTACTATGTTTTTATTTTCTATTGCTTATATAGACAATGGAGTTTTTGATGTCATCAATGAAATACTCTAAATTATAATATAAATGTATTTAGAAAATAATTTATTATAAAATATGCTTTTATTTTTATAAGAATTTTTATATTACCTATATTGGAATATGCTTATAAGGTTATTATTACCTGTCATTTTTACTTGTAGAAACAAATATTAGATTTTTTAAATTATTATTACTAAATATTTTATTATTTTCCTCAATTAATTTATTTAGAATGTCATTAACTTAGATACTCAATGAATACTTCTCGCTTTTCTGTTTTCATCTAAATAAGATTTTTTTTTCAAATAATTTATTGTATAGATTTAAAAAATAAAAAATATAATGATTTTTAAAAAGTAAAAAAATAAAGGCTATAATAAAAGAATAAAATAGGTATTTTAATAAAATAAATAGGGCAAAGGGGAGAGAATGATTATTGTTCATAGCTTAGAGGGGAGTTTGATTGTTAACGCAAAGTTGGTAGGCTAAATAATTTTCAACCATCTAAACTATCATGTGTTTCTCTAAATTATCATCAATAATTTAGACAATTTTGCTAAATTATTAGTAATAGTTCAAATAGGAAATTCACACATTTGATAATTCGGTTATGAGACTCAAAATTTGAAATACTTTAAAATTATTTTCACCTTTCACTAGAAAAAAAAAAGTTGAATTCAGGATTGGATTATGGAGTTTTATTTTTTGACAATTTCAAGAAATGTAATTATAGTGCCTGTTTGGATTTGATTATTTTAAGTGTAGTCGGTTTGAATTTGATTATTTTAAGTAACTTTTAAAATATTTGGATAAATATGAAAAATACTTTTAAACACATATGCTTAGAATTCCTAATTCCTAATTTATAAGTTATTTTTAATAAGCAAATTCAAACGGGCTCATATTATGATTCTTTCCTATTGGGGAGGGAGAAGAAAATACTTCGTCACCATTTCTTTTTCACTTTGTCTTTAAAAAAAAATGTTACATTTATATAGTTAAAATCAATTGAATTTAAAAAAGAATTGCCCTTAATAAAATAATCTATAATTACATAAATATCTAAAATTTATTGCTGTTTTTTGTTTCTTCTTAAAATTTATGTAAGTCAAATTGTGCCACAACTCTTAAAACTGAGAAAGTAGTATTTAGAAAGGAGAATAAATGAGAAATTTAGAAGTGGAAAAGAAGAAACTCTTTTTTGTTGAATCTTTTCATGTTAACTAAGTAACAATGTTATTATTATTATTTTCTTACTTCGAGTCCATGGATCAGTGGCCTAGGTTCTAACTGATAAACATGAAAAATATTTAAAAATTATTTTTAATTTAAACGGGCCCTAAATGTAACCATTTTTAGAAAATAGACTACATTTAAGAACCCACAAAAAAAGTCTATGCACTACCGAATTCAATGCCTTTTTATCCGGTTTATTATTTTACTTATTGGACTTTATCTTAATTTTTTAGTTTTATTTCTTATAGTATTATGGATCCCCATATAATGTATTACTAAATTAATGGTCACTGAATTTGATGTCTAAAAATTTCAAGAGACTATTAACATAATTATTTTTTCTCGAAATTTAGGATGTTCAAAATTCTGCAATTTGTGTACAGTACTATTAGGCAAGTAAATATGGTTACTTGGTATGAATTTTTTAGACTTCAAACGAAGATTGAGTCTAATAACCATTTTTGCTTAACATCTTCCAATGGTTTAACAAAAATATATAAACAATCCTTAATCCCTTACAGCTAAGAGAAAAGATCGCCTCCAATATCATATAGAGTAGTATATATTAGGGGTGTATATTTTCTTGGGATATTCTTGCACTCAGGTGTCGTGTTTAAGAAATAAAAGTATAACGTTCAGATGACATGCTACGTGATATTCATCTCATTCTAAAGTCGGCTCACATAGAATTTAAATTGTCATGATGGGGAAATATTAAAACGTGGTATTTCATTAAGTTTTTATAACAAAAGAAGTGACATTCAATTAAAAAAAAAACTAAAAATAATATTATTACCGGCGAACAGGATCAAGCTGGACTTGATACCCAATAGAAAGGTGATGTGATTATTGGGTTGGGCCATTTCTAAGCCACTGTTGGCCAGCTTGACCTTGGGGGTTCAGTCTAAAGAAGAGCCTCAATCAGACTAGCTAGCTGCTAGCCTCCTCCACATGGGCCAATCCAATTAAAGCAAAAACTGGTTTGGTCTGGTTTCCAATTGGTCCAGTGCATTTATTCTGTTAGGATCGAAATAATAAAGTATCATGCGGAAGCTAACAAAACAAACTTTGAAAGACGTAGATAAGAAGATAAACAAGAAATATACCAAACAGAGACATAATAATTTAACGTGGTATTGGTCAATCGACCTACATCCAAAAAAGAAGATGAGCAATCCACTATATAAAAGAGAAACAACCTCACACAACTTATTAAAAATAAAAAGAGGTTCACACAAGTGGCAAATTAACACTTGCGG
>JBDJHY010000049.1:23003172-23025708 GCA_039654485.1 Withania somnifera | reverse complement strand
AGAAACTTTCCACTTTTAAAATTTTTGGTTTTGTATTGTATTTTATTTTATAACAGTTATGAAGAAATTATTTTCATACCTTTATTACTTTGTTTACTGTATAAAATTATTAGATTGCTAATATTGACTTTTGTTAGCTTATCAACTGATTTAGTATAATTATCAATTGCTTTTTTATTAATATAATATAAATATATTTATTTTGTTTAAATAAATATTTTTGTGTACATCATGTTAAATTACTGTGTAATCAGTGTACATGTTTAATTATACTTTAAGCTACCATATTAAGAATTTACTTTTTAGGCTATAATTTATTTGTATATTCTTTTTTTTTTTCTTTATACTATGAAACTAAACCGAGAATTATACATAAAGGTAAAGTTGCAATTAAAATTTAAAAAAATGTATATCTAAATACTTATAAATCTATATAATCTTTTTTTTTAAATTAAATACATGAATGTGACATTTAATAATTAAATCTGGCAACTAACAAAATACAGAAAATTGTGAAATAAAGCAACATTAAAGAGAAGAACAGTAATATCAAATATATATTTTCAAATACTTATGCTTGTCAAATTATATATAAAAAAAACTCTACTTTTGAAAGTTATATATTCTTCTCTTTTCTTCGTCCTTCATTATCCCTTCTCAAGTTGACAATAACAATATAATCATCACTAAAAATAAAAATAATTCTCAAGAAATTTTTTTCATCAATTAAATAACAAGAAAATTTAATATGAAATCGATTTATCTATAAATCTTTTACCACCACCACCACTTTTACTAAGTACTAACTACTACTTTCTTTTTACTTTGCTTCATGAAAGTCAAATGATAAAACTTTTGACCAACATTGTAGATATATTATTTCATCATAACAAAAATTATAATTTATAGTATTTTTTATATAGTTTTTGAAATGTATAAATTATAATTTTAAAATAGTAAGTTAATCTGATTTAATTTAAATTTAAAAATTAGTCAAATTGAGTCCCTAGAAGCTAACAGTGACAATTACTTAGGAATGAAGAGAGTATTATTTAATAAATATTTGAAATTAATAAAATAGGTTTTTTAAAAAGCTATCAAATTAATTTGTTGTACACATTTTTTATGATATTTTTTTTATTTTTTTATTTGTTCATATTTATTTTTATCGAATAAAATTTGTAATCGAATTTTATGTGGTGCTTGTCCATTATTTATTCATTCATAAGAACATACTTTTTTAGAAATAGCTTCTCTTGAAAGAGTGAATCGTGAGTTTTATGAATATTTAAAGTAAAGAAATATTGCGCTTAAAAAATAATATGTTCCTCAACTATCTATATTTATTCATAATATTTTTGTTATTTTTTTTATAAATATAAATATAAATTTTTCCGATTGTTAATAGTTCTCGTTGTTACTTTTAAATTTTTATTCTATTGCTGGTATATTTTTGTTGTTTAAACCCTTTCAATAAATCTTCAAATATTTTATTCACTTTATTTGATTTTTTAAACTAACTTAAACAAAAAGATATAAAGAATTATTTTTATTGTAAATTTAATTCAATAACTAATTTGCTAGCTCAAAGTATAAACAACTAATATTTATAATCTGTATAATTAAAATCAAATGTAAAAACAATTAAATAGAGCACTACAAAAGAGAAAAAAGGTCATTAAAATATATATTATTTTGATGATTTGGAGGTACTATCTTCTTCATAAAATTATAATTTTAAAATTCCATAAAATTTGCTATCATTCTTACCTCATGGTTATTTTTTATTGTAGTTCATCACTTTTCTTTTTTCCTTCGTCGTTCTTATTACTCTTTTCTGCTAATTAAATTAGCCGGTCAATTGAATCAGTTATTCAAAAATAAATAAAAAATAAAATATAACTTTTAATTAATATACATAAAAAATAAGAAATTTTTTATATGTATACTTGAATGAGCTCTTGAGTTAAGTACTTAAAAAATGAATTAAAGAGCAACAATAAAAAATTAGTACAAAAAATTATTAGGTATTTTAATAACTATTCATGGCCCAAAAAATAATGATGGCAAATAAAATCAAATATGAGAAGAAAAATTAATGTCATGCATGTTCTATCAAAATTAAATTATCAAATTTTATTTATTGCTATCCTTATCCTTGTTCAGTTGTATCTATACTAATAGATGGTTCTATAAAAAGATAACTAAATTGTTTAGTTTTCAATTTTCAGATATTTTATTTTACATTTAAATCTATTTATTTTATTAAATATTTAATTTAAAAATATGATAAATTTAAAATAAACTTTAAGCAAATTGATAAAGTTGGAAGAATATAAAAAAGTCGGACTCCTTCAAAAAAAATACTACTTGTAGAACTCTAGGTTGCTTATTATTTATTTATAATAATAATAATAATAGCAGTTAATATTTTTTATGTTGGTGCTAATACTGTCATATTATTATATTTCTATTTAACATTAAAATTATATATATTTAAATATATTTATAATCTCTGAATTGGACAAAATTATGAAATATTAAGGGTTCATTTTAAATACTTTTTTCATTGTTTTCTATTAATAAGGTTAAAAGAATATATAAAAATAGAATTCTGTTAAAGAAATAGCACTTGTAGAACTCTAATTTGATTATCATTCTTTTATACTACTAATAATAATTAATAATAATAATAATAATAATAATAATTATTATTTTGAACTCTCTATCTAGATAAGTGTGATAACTAACTACTTCTAATATATAATTTATTTAATTAAAATTTAAAATTGTAAGACTTATTTGAATATAAATTAATTAAATATTAAATAAAAGATAAAAATATAATATAATATATTATTATTACTATTATTATTTATATATCTAAGTAGTATATAAAAATAATAATTATAAAATTAACGTAATATATAAAATAGATAAAATTAATCTTTTGATTAGACTTTAACAAATGAATACGTATCTTTAACTTAATATTCATTGTTTTTTTAAAATAGTAAATATATTATGATCAAAGAAACATATAATTAAAGAGTTCAAGCTAACTTTACTACTCCATAAACTTATCTATCATTTGAATATATTTAATTTAAATATTAAATAAAAATAAAAATACAATATTAGTTATAATAATGATAATAATAATAATAATTTATCTATTATAACAATATATATCTAATTATTATTATTATTATTATTATTATTATTGCCACATACTACTACAATGTAACTATACTATCACTATTATTTGTTTATTTTAGTATTATTACTGCTACTATTATACTATGTTGTATTGTTATTTCTGTTGTTGTTGTTGTTAATAATATCATGATAAGTTTATGGAGTAGTAAAGTTAGTTAGAACTTTTTAATTATATGTTTCTTTGCTCATAATATATTTATTATTTGATTTAAAAAAAAATTATATTATATTAAAGATACGTATTCATTTATTAAAATAGCACATTCTTATGCTATCACTTGTCTTCTTTTCATGCTTCATTGATTGTTATAATATATAGAAAATTATTAGTATTATTACTATTATACTATTATTATATTTTTATTTTTATTTAAATTAAATATATTCAAATAATAGATAAGTTTATGGAGTAGTAAAGTTAGCTCGAACTCTTTAGTTATATATTTCTTTGATCATGATGTATTTACTATTTAATTTTTTATAAAATGAATATTAAGTTAAAGATACGTATTCATTTGTTAACGTCTAATCAAAAGATTACATTTATCTATTTTATAAATTACGTTAAAGAGAAATGTAGTAGCAGTACCAGTAGCAGTAGTTAACTTTCTCTGCTATATTTTGCATTATTCACTGCCACTGACAGTAGGCATTCAAATCTCAGTTTGATCCATCAATTCACCTTCGTTTTTAGGCTTTCCTTTCACTGACTAAAAACGAATGAAATTAAATAACACACACAACTGACATTATCTATAAATGACGACGATGATGATGATGATAAAGATAAGACAAATTTCTCCATTTCCATTTCTTTCTTTAGGAATTTTGACCTTTGTGATATTAAACTAAAATATATGAAAAATACTAAAATATTTTTTAATCTTGTGGTTTTAAACATATCATATTCTCTATTAAATGTATTGAAAAAGGAAGTTATTAAGATTAAAAAAAAAAATCTAGGAAAGTACTATATTATATTGCTTAAATAGGATTAAAAATAATTTTTCATCGATATATATGAGCTGTTATGACAAAGACGGCTGGAAATGATTTCCCTGTTTAAACTTTCCTAATTATTAGAATTTCTGGATGTGTTAGTGTATAGTGACTTGGTATGTTGTTGGGAAGTATTTGTGTGCAAGGCAGATAGGCCAATCATTAAAAAGTCGAAAGGGGCTTCTCATTTTTCCTTTAGGTTTTTTACATGGATTCCGTAAAGCACACTACTCCTTTGTGGAAAGACATGACATAACCCTAGGAATGTATAATTATTGAAACATTTGATAGTTGGATTTGTACGAAAGAGTCTTGTGCTTACTTGGGAGTGCTATCTCATTTCCAAATTGGGTTAAGATAGATGTGAGCCATAACACAATGTGTTTTATTAGACTTTTGGGGCATGCGTGAATACCGTACAATGAAAAAACCCGTACATTTATTCCTTTTAACATAAAAACACTCACCTCTCTTATTTTGTCCCTGTTTCATGGCCACAATACTTAATAACTTTAACACCAGCACTGTGCTTTTTGCACTTTATTTCCTCTTTCTTATTTTGTCTCGTCTTTTCGTGTAATTGGGCCAAGGAAAGTTTGTTCGTCTCCAATCAAGTATTCCATTTAAAACCACTATCAACAAGCCTAATTGCTAGTATAGGTGAAAAGAGGCCCCTATATTTAGGGGACAACAAACAAATAAGCTTCATTGGCTAATTGAATCGCATCAAAAGTAGCTTAGAGTTAGTAATTAATATTGACAATGTGATGAAATAGAAGATCACAAAGCAGTTGGCACCAACACAGCTCAAGAAGGCATTAGCTGAGGCTAATGCTATGTAAAGTGAACTCCAACAACAAAAGTGTGCTTTCAAGTTAGGAACTAGGAATTGGCTTTGCTTTATTTTACATTTTTAAAACAAACATTGTATATGGCAGTAAAACCATTTTGGAAATTGAAATTCTCATGCTCTCCTGTCTAATTAAAGGGAACCTTACAACAATATTCTTGGCAGGGAAGTATCTATTCCAGTTATAAAATGTCCAATAGAATACGACCAATTTCAGTAGCCACACCAAAAATCGATTTAATTATTTTTTGAACTCCATGGTATAACATCAGACAAAGCTGCAACCCCATAAACTTTGGGGAAATCAGAACCAAACTACAGCTAATCAGATGTGGCGTTTGACTAACTTCACCCTTTCAAACACAGAAAACAGAACAATCTGCATAAGCTAAATGAACAAAATTATTCAACTGATGAAAGTTTTCACTCTAAAACCAAATTGCTCCAAGAATATATATCTCAACATGTTAACAAAAGGGAGTACATTTGCAATACACTTGGGCTGACACTGCAAACATCATCATCTGTGATTATTGACAGCAAGCGGAGTCTTCACCACAAGTACACAGCCTGGTAGAAAGGAGTTCAAGTAGTTAGCTAATGAAATCGAATTCTCCAAGAAGACCAAAGAAAACAGAAATTATTTTGGAAAGGAAAAAAAGGGATGTTACTTTTTTCCATTCTGTGGAGGTGCCACAATAGCTAACACTTTTGTTTTTCTAGTTACCTGCACTGCAGTGATAATTTCCATGTGCAATTATTCATCCTTTGACCATTCAAAAATTAAAACAGGGGATCAAATGCAAGGAAAGGTGTCGGTATAAAATGCACATAAGCTTAACTTTATGGAATTTCAGAAAGTTCTCTTTTTTACTTATATTTTGTCCCAATAATATTAAATTAAATACCTTATTCTTGCAAACAACGAACTAACTACACTTAATCTTGCAAACGAAGAACTAACTATATTTTTTCTTGCAAAAGAACAACTAATTTATAGACATTTCTTTTTTATGATATGTCACAAGATATATGGTGAACTTAAAGTTCAACAAGATTTGTGTTGCAAACTCTATCACTGCTCAAGCTTGGCTCAGTCACGACCAATCCAACTGTGACTTTTCAAGTTCAACTCTAGCCCGAGCTGAATTGAGTATAAAGCATACTAAGCATGAGTTTACAACTAACAGGATTGTTAGACACACAACCTTAAAGAGCAACAAACACCAGTTATGGAAGGGATCTGGGGAGGCAGGATGTACACACACCTTATCCCTACCTTTGTGAGGTAGAGAGTCTGTTTCAACTAGACTCAACCTTGAAGAGCCTACATTATTATTCTCTTTTCTTTATTGTTTTCAACTGTAGACCAGGTATAAATATCGAGCAATCCTTATCTTTATTTTTCCCCGTTTACCAGTAGGCTGCCTCTTTTTTATTGAAAAGGTAACATTACCAGTAGGCCGCTTCTTCTCTTTCTCTTACTGCTGTTCCTTCCCATCGACCCCTCTCCAGCAAATTTTTGTGATAAGGTAGATAACTTTAATAATGTTGAAAAAACTTATATATGTCCAGTATAAAAATAGGTACAAAACCTACAGGAAAATACCCTTTACAGCATACACCTTTTTCCCTCGTCTCTCTCATTCATTAATTGGCCTAAGATCAAAATTAGATGCACATTTAGCATAGATATATTGCCAGCCATATAAAGTAACGAAACAGTCCTCCAGCATCATTGTATCTCTCTTGGACTCAGATTTTTGACAAATGCAACATATCCATAGTCTTATTTCAGCATCAGATGCATTGCATTTGTATTTTTTTTCTGTAGTAGCTTTGAGGATATATTAAAACCTTGTGAGCTCAGCTCTTTTCTGATTATTCCAGACATGAGAGTTGTAGAATTTCTTTTGTCAAAGTTGTTTTCATAATTTTTATCATTTCTAGTTTGGTTTGGTAAAAGTTATTTAATTGTTTGTTGTAAAAGTTAACTAAAACTGTAGAGCCAGTGTTTAGCTCAGGAAAAACCTGATCATCACACTGACGGGTATCCCAAAAAAAAAAAAACTGACAGTCTCGAGCTCTGGCTTGACTAAACTCAAGCCAATCTTGAGCTCATCTTGAGTAGACTTTAGGGCTTGGGGAGCTAGAACCACTCACACACTGAATGTTCCAAGTTTAAAGCATTGGTTGCCTCAATAAAGAAACACCACCTAAGAATGGATTCTAGACATGCTCAGCTAGTTTGCTCGTTCATCATCTCCTAGAGGCTAAATATAGAATGAGAGTAGCATGGAAATTTCTCAGACAAGTTAATAAAAATTAAATAATACCACAATCCCATTACAAAGACCCTATCACAGTTCTCATAAGGTTATCATCTCAAACCAATTGTAATTTTTAACTCTAAGTACCTTAAAGAACTAGATGGCTACTTTAATCTAGAAGAGAATCAACAGAAATTGAAGTATTTACACTCACAGACAAAGAGATCAAGATGCAACCATCTCGATGAAATCAAAAGTGAACAAGTTTGAAGGCTATGTATCCTGTTAGCATGATACTGAATTATCTCGATAAACTGAATTTTTACCACTTTTTAGTTTCTTCGCTATTAGAGCTAACACATCTCTACTTGTTTTGTAACTATGTATCTTCTTGATACCTTTTTCAAATTCTTTGTCCATATATTTGTTATTCATGCTTATTATAATTAGTCTTGAACTAAACGTATATACTTGTACCTTTTCTCCATTTGCGTGTTATTTGCGCTTAAAGCCCCAATTGACCCTAGAAAAGGAACTAGGGATTTACCGCCAATTTGCAAAAGGGACAATTGTGGAGGGGAGGACATTAGAAAAGGAAAAAGAAGAAGAACTGGAACAAGGGTCAACAGTATTCATGCAAGTGGGGCAGAAAAGGGAGGGTGTCCATCAAAAGCTAAGCTTTGGAAAGGGTAGCCAGGAAGGAAGCAACCTTCATTTGGAAGACAAAAAGGACCCAATAGCAGCTCGATGTGGAAGGCAGAGGCAATGGGAGGCAATGAAAAGGTTATCAGAAAGGAGTGACCATTTGGCTGGAGAGAAGGGTGGCTAGTGTGCCACTAACTACAGAAGGGCAAATACAGAGGCGGATAGAAGCATCTACTACAAGGTCTTGGAAAAAGGAAAGGAAGAAGCTCCTTTTAGTTATAATATAATATACAAACTTCGGCATATTTTATACTAAAAGTATATGGTCTGTCAACTTTATTTTCTACTTTATAATGGAAAAATCCATTTCTAAAAAAGATAAAAGTGAAAGAGAAAAATAACGAGTTTCAAATGCTAAAGCAAAGGGGGGTGGATAAATAGTTGGTGAGTGAAATAGTCTTTTTGAGGATAGAGGGACCAGAACCCTCATGAGTTTTCACATTTTATGATGGAATTGAATGTTACTTTCAGATTTTAGGTTTCTAATGGTCAAATTGTACAAACCTAGCTAAGCAGTTCTTCCTTTTAAATCTAATGTCAAGTTAGCCCCAGAAAAACATATTAACCTACCCTCAACATTTTCATTATAGACTGCTACTGAAATTGGGTAGTGTGTACACAAAACTTACCCCTACCTCATGGAGGTAGATTGGTTGTTTCCGAAGGATAAAATCTCAGTGCTTATAATCCTTAATTGAATTATGACTTGAATGAAGCAGAAACTTGGGGAAATCTCAACAAAACGAGTCTTGGTTCAGTCTTCACCATAGACATCAAAAGGAATTCATTTTCCTTCCCAAATAACTTAACTCTTACTTGATATCACTTAATTCAATTAACTCTTAAGCATTGTCTTCAACATTTAGTACTCAAAATTAACACAAAAATGCAACCTGCATACCATCCTACACCTCTTAGCCTGTAGGACTTCCATGTCACCTACTTTCATAATCAACCAAGCACTACAAAATGATGTAGCAATGTTTTTCCATGAAAGAGAACATTTTCCACCAAACCAACTGCACTCCTAAAGCAAAACGAGATACCACATCTTCAGACTACATGTCTCCACTCCTTTAAGAAGACTTAACCAAAGAACTACCAATTCAAGACAAATGTGATAATGCCCTAGTAATTCTGATTGAAGAGAAGCTCTGAATTCCTCCTAAATCAGAACACAAGCTATCCAGCTCAAATAGCTATCTATAGGAAACAATGAGGACTTAGAGAAATCTGACTTAGGGTGTGTTTGTTTTCCAGTTTTTCTCATGTTCGGTTGTTCAAAATGTATGAAAAATATTTTCACCAAGAAAAAAAATTCCTTAAAAAATGAGGAAAGTGACTTCCTTAATGGAAGTAGGGAAAACAAGTTCTACAAGCGGCATTCCACATTACTGTGTCCACTCCACCCCCAATACACCTCATCTTCGTCCCCAGCCCACACCCATTAAGCCCCATCCCCACCACCCAACCCCCACCTCCAGTACTATTTGCCTAGATTAAACATAAATGATTTTAGGATAATATATTTTTTTGCATACAAACCGAACACAACTCTTAATACGCCATGAGAGCAAATTACTTATCAGTTGGGAATGAAATGAGTCGAAATTGAGCATAAAACAAATGCAATGATAACAAAGACATAGACGGTTGAACAATTGATTTGATTATTTAAATTAACAATGATTTATGTGAAAAATCCATCGGAATACCTTCATTTCTGGTAGCCACCACCAATAGCATTGTCCTCCTCAACAACCTTAGCAGTCAAATACGGTTTAGGAAAATCATTGACATCGAAGCTATACTCCATTTTCATCTTCTCAACATCGGCTTTTTTTAGGACCGTGCGCCTTATTGGAGGACGGTTACGCCTCTGATCACGAGTATGGTACTTGATGTCGAAAACGGTTTCAGGATTGGATGTGGGAACGATGGCCTGAGATTTAGGAGTGGCTGGACAGAAGACTCTGTACTCTGTGGCCTTGGGTATAGAGGGAAAATATTCGGGACTTGTTTGGGGACCAGTGAATTCCCATGGCTTCTTCATGAAGCGTTTTAGGGTTTGGATCACTGATTTGCCTGACGAAGCCATTCAACAAATTGCTAGTGGTGCTGCTGATTCTTCAGATCTGTTTTATTTCTCGGTGAAGGTTTTCCTTTTGGTTTCAGGTAGAGACTCTTTTGGGCTGGCCAAGTGTCTACCGCCGGATCTTTGGGCCCTTGCAACTCTTTCCATACTTCATTTTGTTGTTCTCAAATGTTTGTTTAGGAGTTAAAAATAAGGGCTAATTTGGAAAAATAAAAGTAAATCTTTCTTGATTGCATAAAATATCACCTATTTTTAAAATAAAAGTATCATCTATATTGCAACTAGGAAGTATGAATTTTAATTTGAAAAATAAATAATTTGTAAATATTTAAAAATAGTCATGGATTTTAACAATTTAACACACAAAAATGAATATTCATGTAGCATAAAAGCTCAATCTTAATTTGTTACGAGACTAGCTATAATTTTCTTACAAAAAATTTTCTCATTAGCTTTTTTTTAAAAAATTTGTTAAATATTAACATGAAAGAGACTAATGTTCCTTCGTCTCATTTAATATGATACACTTTTTTTTAATCAATAAAAAAAGTACCATATTTTCTTATGAGTACTATTTAAAAACATAATTTATTTATTTTTTATTGATCCCACGGGTTAAAGTGTGATAAAAAAAAAAAAGTAGATGTTATATCTTTCTTAAAGAGGGAATGAGATAGTGAATTTTTTAAGAGGATAAGTTGTTTGTTCTTATAGAAAATCTTAGATACAATAGCCAGTTATATCGCTTCATTATTTAAGAAAAGAAAAGGGGCAATCACTTAATTGTCATCTGTCAGTCCCCTTTAACCAAAACTCAAGACAGACAGACAGACACACGTTTCTCTTTTCGAGACAACTGCGTCAGCACAATCACTTTCTCAAATCTACAAATTCTGTCGTCTTCACTAATTTGTTAATTATTTGTTTAATCACTCTTTAACTGTTTGAGCTTCTATTTTAGTACTAATATATAATAATCTACGACTGCCATCTCTTCACAATCTTCCTTCTTTCTTAGATTAAATAAATTAAAACTCGCCCTGTTTCCTCATGATCAGTGCCCATTTCTTAATCATGAGCGATGTCCAAAGCTTATATCATTAATTTTTTTATTTATGGATGTTGATTTAAATTAATCCTGTTCTATTGGAAATGTGGTGAATTAATCGATTGATTCGTTGTTGGTGACTGTTTAGTTTTTTATTGTGATAGAAGGCTTTGTATGTTGACAACTGTGACGGCAGATCAACGGTTTCTGTATTTCTGTAATAACCTCAAGTATGGTTTGACATGACATTTTTGTTCTTTAGTTGGACTGTGTTCGTCATCCTCTTATGATCTTATCCGCTATAGCATTAAGAGAATTTTTTAATTTTTTTTTCCCTCTGAATAAAAGTTTTCATTGACTAAAACCATCTATATAGAAAATATCAATTAGTTTGGGATATGTTTTAGTCATGTTAGTAAGCGCATTTTACGCCCTATGATCTCTAGGACCTTTTTTTAGCCCTATCCAATATTTTTATTATTAGTTACTTCTTAGTATCATTGCTTTATTATTTCAGACTATGAGCTACTATGTTATCGGTACATACTTTTGCCAAGCTGATACTTTCTAGTTATATGCGGGGCAGTCTTTTACTGACTATTGTCTTACTAAATTTTGTACAGAATGACTACATCTCTACCTTCTGCCCTACTGCACAAGTAATAGGAAATGCTTTTGTCGAGCAGTATTACCAAATTCAACACTACTCCCCAGAGTTAATATACAGATTCTATTTGGATTCAAGTGTCTTAAGTCGCCTAGATTCTAATGGCGTGATGACACCCGTGACAACAATGAAAGTAAGTATAACTGCAAGTGGTTTGTTCCTTCTCCTATACTAGAGAACTTGTATGGAGAAAACTATGGCTAATAACTTTTATCTGCTGTTTGTATAATATCATTGTAGGTGCTAGTTCAAAAAGAGAATTTTGTAGCTTCTACATCATGGGTTTCCCGTTATCTTGCCTCTTAATTAATTTAAGCAGTCAAGAACATATTCATTCTAGTCTGAGATATCTTGCATGTATTGAGTGTAAAATAGTTATTAATTGATAGTGGAAATCGGTTGTATGAGAACAATGTTGGGAAAGGAAATGATGCCAGAATTAACTTAGATCATAATGAGAAGTTCAGCAGTATAATGTAAATTGTAAAAGCTTTGGACAGCTTATGTTATAGAAGTTGAGGATGGATGTTAATTGTCATCAACATTTTTGTGAGTTTTGATTCTTTAATTTTATGCTGTGTTCTAGTAACTTTTACTGGTAGAAGCAACAACATACTCTTTATTTCTTTCTGGATGGAAATTGTTGAAAGAAAAATCTTTTTGTTGTGATGAAAAAGATCTATTGTCTTAATTAAAAAGTTACCAGTTCTCATGGTGTTGATTATAGTAAATGCACAAAGCTTTTGGTGTGATGACTAATTACTTTCAATTTTAAGAATAATTGGTATCAAATCCCTCTCTTCCCTATTTAACCAGGAAAAGCTATATATTTTCTATCAAGTATGTTCAACTTCTTTGTGACTATGAAAAGGAAACCTGAACTTGTATATATAAAAGTGTTGGAAATGCTTACTTCATTTGATTTTATTGAGGAAAATGGTTTTGCTGGCAAAGGAAATAAGGTGAAAACTGAAAAGCACCACATACAGGTCGGGTTCATTGTTGAAGTTATGAAAGTATATGGTTTATGAATTTGGAGAATGTGATTGGACTTACCGTTGCACAAATCCTACATACTAGGAATTGAACATTGCTAGGGAAAGTAATATCTTACCTTATAAATAAAAGATAGTTGAGATTACGGGTTTCAAAAATTAATATAAAGAAGGCAGAAAATCCAAATCCCTTCGACTATATTGGCTTCCGCTCAGTTTTTCCGTCCATTGGAAGTTTCAAACAAACAAAAAGAGAAAACCTGGCATTTACGTTTGCATTGCAGCCTGTGCAATTGGCACATTTTGCTTCTGCACCTAGGTGGCATAGATTTGTGCCAAGCTTTCCGTTTTTCTTTCAACTCTTTGTTTTTTTGGCTCATCAACCTGCTCCAAGCTCATCTTTCTCAGGTGCTTGCATTTGAGAGCTTCCTCAGATGTTATCAAGTTCTGTTTGCAAAGAAGGGCAAAGATGATACGTATATATTGTTTTGTTGGCAACTTCTGATGGGGGAAAAGTTTGGTGAAGTCAATAATTGAGGGGCACATTTGAACTTTTTCCATAAAAGAAATAGAAAGATTTAAATAGATTGTAGAATGCTGAATCTGATATAACCTGGTATTAGTGAAAAACTAGTTGCATCTGGATGTGGAAGCACAAGGAATTGGACAATGACAAACTATGTACAGGACTTTAGACTCTAATCCTTGAGTAGTGTGATTACAAATACTTGTACAGCTTTGAATTTTGTTCATGATTGCCAATAAGAATGAAATGGCCCGCACAAATAGAAGAATGGAACTGCTCGACTTCTGCAGCTGCAAGCCACTTCCACAAATTCTTAAGATATACGCGTATATATTGCTAAACCTGTCAACTCGACAACATCTTGAAATATTCAAGGTGCTAGATTTGGAGCTTCAGAGCTCGCATTTAAATGATTTGCAAGAAATTTCCTGTTCAAGAAAATTGGAACTCCATCTAATACTCTAATGCAGTTCAAAATGATCTTGGAAATGGAAAGTTCAATATATGTTCTGACAGAACATCCAGAAACTTGGACTTCTCTGGGAGATGCTTCATCTATTGTTTCTCTAAAGTTTTACCATGAGAAGTAACCGTGCAAAATGGTGAAGTGCCTTGTGTATTTTCTACCTTGCACCTTGTTTAGATATTTCTCTAAGGTTTCCTTTTCATTATAACCATGGGAAATTTGCAAATATAAAATGATGACTGATTCATGCTTTACTGATTTTTTACTAATTTTGATGCTGGAGCAGAGTATCAATGACATGATATGCTCATTAGGCTATAAGAACTACGAGGCAGAGATAAAGGCTGCAGATGCACAACAGTCCTTTAAGACAGGGTGATTGTTTTGGTGGCTGGATGCTTAACTTGAAAGGATAATATGAGAAAACAATTCACCAATACGTTTTTCCTTGCTCCGTAGGACAAAGGCTACTTTGTTTTGAATGATGTTCTTAGGTTTGTAGATCAAGTTGAGACTGACAATAGTTCAGAAATGGTTAATGGGGTCAAGGATGTACGACCCGTGCTTTTGACGCCTGATCCAGGTTGATCTTTTATCTTATTCCACAACTTTTCTTCTTTTTCCTTTTCAAATTGCTTACTTGTCTTCTATTTTTTGATTTTAGACAGTTCATACGCTTGAGCCTCCAAATCCCAGACAGAGCCTATCTCTCATGCATCAGATATTCAAATTGTTGAGGAAGTAGTTCATGGTTCTTTGGAAGATGAGAGACTAGTTGGTGATGAAAGAGATATTGTGGTGGGTGCTGAATCCCATCCCATATTAATGAGAACCATACTTCTAATAATGCAGAACCAGTTAGTTCACTTTCCCAAGAATATGCTCCTAAGAAATCTTATGCATCGATCGTAAGTTCTCAAACAAAGAAAGGCCCAACCAAAATCTATGTACCCTCTAATTCAAGAATGGCCCCTGCAAAGGGTAAGAAGAGGCCAGTAAGTAGCACAAGCTCCTGCTCCTGATTCATCTATTCCTACTGCCTCTTGGGGTAATGTACCTGAATCTAAAGATGCTCAGTACGGAGGTATGATATCAAAATATCTTGCACTTGCTTGAATATATCATTCCTTACTTTCGTTTGTGAAGCATCCTACAGGGTTGCAAAATTAGGACAGAAGTTCATATTATGGGCCATTGCATCTGTTGAACTAAGCTTGAATAGTTACTTCCAGCAGTTATCTATACTTTACCTATTCCTTATTAATTAGGAGATATCTATACTTTACCTATTCCTTATTAAATTAGGAGATGAGTTTATTATAAATAGGGTTTGTTGTTTATTGTGTTGGTAGTAGAGAGAGTTTTATTGTTTTGAGTCTTAAGAGAACGTGAGACCATTGTTGAGAGACTTAAGGTTTTGAGTTATTTTTTCCTCAATAAAAAGAGTGTTTTCTTAAATGTGTTACAAACATTGATTCATTGAGTTCTATATACTAACATCTATCAAGGGCAGTCAAGGAAACATAAGATAAAATATAGCTCCTTGATTTCAACATGAAAGGACAACTAGCCAAGCGGACCAAACCACTTGTGACAATATCATTGACCTAGAGAACAACATGCGAAAATACATAGAGTTTCCCGTCAATAAAATAGATAAATTAGAATATCAAAATTATAAGAAGTGACATTGGAAAGATAGTATAGTGAAGGGACAAGAGACTCTAGTTATGAAAATAACACAATAAAGATAAAAGGAGACCAGTAATAACATCAGAATCACCACATGGGACAAGTTTGGCTCAAATAGTGGATGTTTATAATTAAGACAAGTCATGCAATAAGGGAGCATATGCTACAATAGGGGATGCCAAATCTCCAGATATATCATCTTATATTGTATATTTAAATGATAATTCTTCTATCAGTAATATATGCACTAAGGACAATGGCGTAAAAGCAGTTATTGATCAAAATATAGATGGACAAAGCTTAGGAATAACATCTCACACTTAAGTTACAAAGTTTATAGAGGAGAGGGACCTAGTAGACATTCATGTTTATGAAATAGGAAACACCAATATAGGTGATGAATCCACACTCATACATCTTAATGTTGACATATCTAAGTTTCTAGGATTCCAAGAGGATGAGATTGGGCGGGACATTACAAAGGAGACCTTAATAAGCACTATAACTCAGACTTCTAAGAAATCTGACCT
The DNA here is from genome assembly GCA_039654485.1 of Withania somnifera. Taxonomy (NCBI): domain Eukaryota; kingdom Viridiplantae; phylum Streptophyta; class Magnoliopsida; order Solanales; family Solanaceae; genus Withania; species Withania somnifera. Next base: position 23,009,646 of record JBDJHY010000049.1, on the reverse strand, counting down.
TTCACTAAGGCAAATAGGAAAACTAAAAGGCTACTATCAGACTTTTGAAAGATTGATTAATCTTAATAGAAGGAGTAAGTATTGGCTTATTGGTTTGATGAAACCTTTTCAAGATCCATCAAATATTAAAAAATATAGAAGGGATTTGGGTCATCACACTTATTTAACAAATTGTTTAGGAAAAATCTGGCTCCTCAACCTATCATTGTGAGAGTCAAACACCAGGCTTAGAAGCAAGAAATTTTAATCACTGTGGTATTATATAGAAACTGTGGGCTTCTTTAGCACATATTACATATCTACATCCTCATCCTTGGTTAGTTATAGAAGATTTTAGTGTCATCTTATCAGGAGAAGAAAAACGGGATCGCCTAGCAATTTTTATCAGGAAGCAGACTATTTTGTCATCTGTTTGAGTATGGACTCTATTATATGGGTTATAGTAAAAGAACTTATACATAATAGAATGAGAGGACAGATGGTGATTACATTTTCAATAGGCTAGATATATTTCTCAAAAACCAGAAGTTAATGGATGGATAGTCCAACATTAGTATGAAGCCTTTATCAACAAGGATTATGAGCATATTCTCAAAATGTAAGATTTATCCAAAAACCCTTTAAGTATTTAAACTTTTGGACCAAGCATGTTGATTTTATAAATGTAGTCAGGAACACTAGGTTGCAGACTCAATCCTTGCTATGTAATGCATAATAACACCACAAACTTAGACTTTCAGTAAGCACATCACATGACACTGGACAACTCGTTCACGAATTGTTCATAATCTTGCAAGCTCAAGTAAGACTTCTTAGTTCTAGATCACTAAGGGAATGTTAAGTTGAAGAAAGATACACATGTATTGCTAAATAAAGCTTTGAAATTACTCAATACTTACACAATTTACTTGATGCTATTATAAATGAGTGGCCCTTATATTTATACTACTCATTAGAGGCTAACTTGAAAATATAAATTATGTACAAGTCTCTATTCTAGATCTAGAACGTTCCAAGGATATTTCATGTAAATCTATGAAATTCTAGATTCTTCCATGGAAATTATAATACCTCAAAAATTTTAAACTAGAATTTGAACCATTCTATGTATGTGGTTAAGCTTGAATCTGATAAGTTCTCACTTTTCTAGGTGATAAAATTATTTCTAAAGTGTGGAAGTAGTATTTTGTATGATTCAAGGTCATAAAAAACTCCAAGCGCAAAGTTAAGTTCAATATTTTTTTACTGGCCTAGTTTTTGTATAGTTTCATGCATGGACAGACTTTAAATGATTATATCTCCTAATATATGAGAAGTTATGTGGACCGTAACATATCAAATCAAAAGTATCTAAGTCTAATTTCCAACACAATAAAATGCGTGTTAATATGAGATCGGAGTAAAAAGTTATGATCATTTTAAATAGGTATGCATTGTAGTGCTTTCCACGGAGCCCACTGCTTCCCCATGAAATAGGGCTGCGTCGCACAACTAATTTCAGTGGAATTAGCTGGAGATGCAGGGTATTCTAGGTGTATACATGTTTTATCTTTCTATTCCTTTATTACTAAGGACTTTTAAGTAAATTTCTAACTTCTAATATCCAAAACTATGTTGTTTCAAGCTCTCTAAGGACCATATATAAGTATACACACATAGAAAAAACTTTCATTCTCTCAAAGGTTAGAACAAAAGAAAAAAATAGCGTAGTTTTTCTCCCAAGTTCTCCAAGCTAGGGTTCTTCTTAAAAAAGGTCAAGAAATTTATTCCATCATCAATTGTGGTGTAGATAAGCTTCGTAAAAGGTACGCGGAATAATCTACAAGGATTGCATTCCACCTTCGTATCTAAATCTCCTAGTTTTAAGTTGAGATTTTGAGTTGTGAGTCCTAGGGTTTATCTTATGTGTTTTATATGATGAGATTACCCTTCCTTGCATATTCCTTGATATTTATTGGCTACTGTACATGAAGTTTTCATATTATATTATGAAGTTACATATACCATGTGTTATAGTCAGGTCCATAGTAGTTGGCATGGAAAGAAGTGAAGTTGTAGAGTCATGTTTGTAGGATTACAGTAGAAGCATGAGATGTGGAAAGTTTTCATGAATTTTTATGTTTTAAATGTTAAATAATGTTTTGCAGCAAGAGTCCTATTATTATGATTTTTAGTTGACTTGTACAAATTAATGCTATTTCATAGCTAGTTAAAGACCTTGATGTTTTGGATTTATAAATATTTAAGCCTAGTTCAAAGTCAGAAACCTTTAAGAGGATGTTTTAAATACTTGAATTATAAGTTTAAGAAGAATGACCATGTTTGTAAAGTGATAAGATGATGTCAATAAGACAGATATTACTTGTTCAGTGGTAACCTAAAAGATGTGTCCCACTAGTCAAGATAATAAGTAAATAAGAAGAGATTATGAGTTTAAATTTTGGGAAAGGTATTAGCACCGAGTGGATTCGGGTTCAAATATACCTATCCCATAACCTGCTTTGCCAAGTGTAGGATAATTTGAAGTTATTGACCAATTCAACATATTATTAAACACCTAGGAGATCCACCAGGAAGAAGGTTTAGTGCCTTCTAGTATGGCAAGGTTTATGGAGCCCCACCAACAGGAGGAATGAATATGTTTGACTTCATAGCTAAATACACGAAGTATGTCAGATATAATGTAGAAGATCCCATTGTATATCATTTGTCAGTATATAGTAAGAAGAATTTTGAGAAGGTTTTAAATAAGTGTCTTTTGCCTTGTTAAAATTATGAGCTTTAAGATGTCTTACTGAGTTTAAGTTTACTCTCAAAAAGTATGTTTACTAAGTTTCTGTCACAATTTGAAAATCACTTTGTGATGGTGTGAACATTCCACCTATAGACAAGACTAACCCCGTCCCAGAACATTAAGAGTTAGGCCAATACCAAGTGCCAAAAGAAAAGAGAAAGGAGAAGAAGAGAAGAAGAAGAAGAAGAACAAACATAATACTTAGAAGAACAAACATAATACATAAGAGAAAGTAAATCCCCCCAGCACCTGATATCGTGGTTATCGAGCATATATATACAAAATAGTATAAAATACAACCCACAACTGGGGAAAAACTAAAAATAGCTATCTAGGATCCAAGTTAGGACAACTCAGATGACAAAAGAAGATCAAGTCAGCAATAACACCAACTGCTCATTGATCTCTTGAAACAGTTCTAAACTACCTCACAGATCGCGCCTTCTTTGCTAACACGTACTGGGATTTATATCAGAAAAAGATGCAGAAGTGTAGAGTGAGTACCAAAAACAACGGATAACTAGTAGGCATCATAAGACAACCAAGAAAAATCATGAATAATCAAGATAAAGAGTGATTATCAACAAATAGGGAAATATCACATAAGTGCACCTCAGTCACAGACAAGTCATGAACAATGCGACATGTACTTGGAGATCCAACATAACTACCACAAAGTAGAACAAAAGAGAATATCAAGCAAGTAATGGAATAATTTACTCACAAGTAATGTAAGACAAGAAAGGTAATCACACAAGCCTAGCTAGTAACAAAAGATACCAGCATATAAGTAACCCAAAGGAACTCCTCGCGTAAGCCCAAAGATTACCAATAAGTGCAAAGAATGCAATGCAAAGGGGTGCTGAAAAGAAAATAGTGCCCGTATGTACCCTCCCCGGTGTATAACCTTAGGGGGAAGGACCCATGGGAGGCTTTACCACGTACTCCTCCTCCTGTATACCCCTCCCCCAGGATATACACATACCTAATGCATAGCCACCCAGGATGTAAGGTTCATGGTGGGTTTCGATTCCACATACAAAATCCTATAAAAAACCCAATTAATGGCATAGTCATTAGGAAAAAAATGGCAAAACGCGAGCTCAACCAGTATATCATATCTCAGTAGAAGTCCATCCATGAAGGTAAATACAAATCTCAGTAAAACCCAACTATCGCCACGTAGGAAATATCCAGAGATCACAATGATAGTGAGAAAATAGGATCAAATGGTGGGAGAAAATAGCTCCATACTTTTCATGAGCGCAGTCATGTCTATTATCATATATCCAAAAATCAGTTACCGTTTAAAACATCAATGCATGCTCGCAATACAAAATATATTAGCAGTTTAGATTATCTCTAAAGCCACCAACTAAGATCTAAGGGATATCCACTAAGCTTAAACTACTAATATAATTCCCTTGCTAACTTCACTATGTTCTAGAGGAAATATGTAATATGTGGAAAGGGCCTCGTAGCCCTAAGGATGTATAAAAAATTAAAAGGCCAGCAAGAAAGTCCGTAGGATAAAATAATAACTGTAATTGGGATCCAAACTAGTAACCCATCCCCAAGCTAGCAATTTACAAAGCATATAAAATACTAAATATCCATTTTGAAAGAAATAAGTTGTAGCCTAATTGGATTCTGAGAGTAGCCTCGGGAAGTGCACTAACTTATCCAAAAAGCATGAACAAGCTCAGAATTGTGTGAAGCTCACAAAAACATAACCCAAGCGTCAAGACGAGTAAAACAAGACCTATATTGCTATAGTCAGAATCCAAACTAAAGAAGTATCCGTAAGCCCTAGTAGATTGTAAAAATAGAATATTCATACATACAAATAGAGCACAAATCATAGACCATGAGGCACAAAATAGGGCTCAATCGATAGAAAATAATGAAGAAATAAGCCTGAAAAGTTCATATAATAAGTAAACTTTAAAATTAAAGAGAAATCGAGAAATTACACAATAAAAACAATCATGGAACCTCCATAACACAATTCCATGGACCAAAACTACAAAATAAACTCCTTACCAAACTATTTATAAGCTTACAAAAGGAGAAAAGTTGAGGGGATTTGTAATTTTTCATTCAAAGAATGAAGAGGATGAATATATATATATATATGTAAGTATGCTTAGTTTCACGATCCAATTTCTTGGATCATGAGGGCACCTATTATACAACCAGTTGGGAGAACCAACCCTGTAGTCCAAATTCGAAGCGGAGGACTAGTATACCAAATGCGGAAAGCATACGTTTAATAAATAGTATACGAATGAATAGAGTGGAAGTAATAAGAATAAGAAATGACTGCCCAAAATCTAGTATCAGTGTAATATAAACACTAAGTACAGAATAAGGAACCAAAATATCTAATACAATTGCATCTCTGAAAATACATGGAGATGAAAATCACATCAATGCTGAAGAGAAGCTGGAAATGCTGGACGCCAAGCTCGCCCTGAATATATGAAAATCAATGGAGTCTACACGAAAAACAATCTGTAATCAAGGTTGGGCACTTGTACTCGGATCTGCACATATACAAGTGTAGTATGAGTACAGGTTGCCGAAATAACCCATATCTAGTAGGCTTTGAGGGCCCACTAGGCACATAACAAGAATAAAAGAAATAAATAATAGAGTATAATAAATATGGCCACAGAAGAAAATAGTACATCATTGAAGCTAGCTACTCAAATAAGAATCAAGTAACAAATAGAACATGTATCGCTAGCTAATCACATAACAGGATCTTAGGCAATAAAGTAAAACGTACTTGGAATTTATGCAACAATATATATGAATAATAATAATAATAATAAGGGGTAAAAAGAAGACAGAAGGATAACATGGACAGTATACCGATAACCTCAAGTACAATGGAAAATTGATAAGAGAGTACCACACACAATAACCCATAGGAAATAAATCTCAGAAGTAACACTACCATAAATAGGCATTAAAGCAATAATATAATAAGTAATTTAAACACAGAATTCATACTCACTGCAGGCCTTACATCTCAGCCAGGGTACACTGAAGAATAAAAGTGCAGAAAAGTAAATACAAACACATGAAGTAACCGGTCCTGTGTACGTTTCTCCTACGGTACCTGTAGGTCCAACAGGAAGAATCCATGAAAGTCTACCCAAAATATTCCCGGTATATCTCTTCTTTGTCCTATACCATCTCTGTGTCCCCTGAAAGCCTGAAGGAAAAGTCAACGGACGTACGCTCACCATGTACAATCTCTAACATCATCATAACCTCACATCCCATATCACAGAGCCTCAAGGGTCTCATAGTCTGGCATCTTATACCTCATATAAATAGTATCATCAAGCCATACTCGGCAAGTCATGGTGTACAATGCCTCAATATAACGGTATCACCAATATCCTCAATAGACCGGGTATCAAGTCTCTACAACCAGTAAGTGTGATAAGTGTCAAAAAACTGTACTCACTGATGTATGACGACAAACTCAAGTGCTAGCGATTATACTCACTGCTGAATAGAGTCGATCTCAAGTACTAGCATTAATTATTCAAATTATATTTCCTGGTACCGGAGTGTAAAGTCTAGGCTAAAATAAGTAAAAATATCATTACCGGGTGCTCGATACAACGCCGGGTCTAAAATAGTTAAAAGGTCATTTTATTGTA
>JBDJHY010000049.1:22971312-22982306 GCA_039654485.1 Withania somnifera | reverse complement strand
CCTTTATTCTTGTATTCTATTATTTACTGCTTTTATTATTGTTATGTGCTCAGTGGGTCCTCGAAGCCTACTGAGTATGGGTTGCTTTGGTGGCTTTTACTCATAGTACACTTGCACTTGTACAGATCCGAGTATAGGTTTTCGATCATGATTACAGTTTGTTGTTCGTTTGCTTATCTTCCAGATCAGAGATTCAAGGTGAGCTTGGCATGTGACTTTATCCTGCTTCAGTTATATATAGTTTTGATTATCTCCATTGTATTCCGGAGATGTTTGGATATTGTATTCTATCTTTGTTGTCCTATACTTAGTGGTTTGTTTGACATTGACATCGGGTCTTGGGTATATCCCGCAACTCTTTATTATCTTTATCATGTCTCTTTTAATATTCTTCCACATTCAGTGTAGTAGTCCTCTGCTTCAGCTACGGACTACAGGGTTTGGTTCTCCTACTGGCGGTGTAGAAGCTGGCATCATGATCTGAGAAATTAGGTCATGAAAATTTGGTATCAGAGCCTAGGTTTATCGGTGTTAGTGTACAGAACCAATGTCTAGTAGAGTCCTGCGGATTGGTGCAGAGACATCTGTGGCTTATCTTCGGGAGGCTATAGTGGCATTTAGTAAATTCATTCCTTCATTTGAATCTTGTATCATGCGTAAATCCTTCGAAGTTTCTTGAAATTCTCATTCATGATTCTCACTCTTTCGTAGATGTCGCGCATGCGTTCTACTGCAGCTAACCGAATGACAGAGGCACCAGCCGGAGTGCCTACTCCAGCCACTACTATAGAGGTTCCATCAGTGCTTGCAGCACCTGTTGCAGTACCAGCTGCGGCACAGGCAACAACGTCGATTCCCACATTTGCTACAGTGCAGTCTTTAGATATTCACAGTGTATTATGGCAAATGCTTAGTGCATTGGGAGGCCCTCTGATAGATGGGACATAGCCAGCAGTCTCGGCAGCACAACCTTCAGTACAGACAGCACCTCCAGTTATACCGAAAGTTACTTCTACTCCGGTTCAGGTTCTGCCAGTGCCTATTGTTGCTCCTACTGTAGAGAAGACATCAGTTATGACTGACTCAGAGCAGAAGCTCCTGACTCACTTATTGAGATTAGATCCCCCCAGATTTACTGGAGTATAGGGGAAAGATGCACATGAGTTTTTGTTGGAGTGCGAGGAGCATTTGACTAACATGGGAGTGTTGCAAACCCATGGAGTAGCCTTCACCACTTATCAGATGCGTGGTGTGGCTAAGCACTGGTGGTGGGCATTCTTGATGTGTAGACCCGTAGGCTCACTGCAGCTGACTTGGGCTGCATTTTATGAGGTATTCATGAGGAAATTTGTGTCCAAGGCTGAGAGAGAGCGCCTGAGAGAGGAGTTCCAGAGATTAGAGCAGGGAGCTATGTCAATAGCCAAGTATGAGGCCAAATTTCATCCGTTATAGGTATATGGAGTAGAGTTCATGCCTACTGAGGAAACAAATTTGCACGTGGATTGAGAGATAGACTCCGTGAGGAGGTGGCTTTGTTGGTTTCTGACGGTCGTCCCTTCTAGACCGTGGTTGATCATGCCAGTTCTATGGAAGCCTTCTATTGTGAGTCACATCAGCGCAATGAGAAGAGGTAACAACATCAGGGAGGTTATAGTGGATCTCTTTCAGGTGGCCGAAGTCAGTTTTATCAGTCTCAAGGCCAGCCTAGCAGACCAGTACAGGCATCATCTCTAATTATATCACAGCCTTACGGAGCAGCTAGTTCTTTACATCAGTTTGGGCAGATGAGTTTTGGTAGAGGAGCTCGACAGGGTGGGCCATCTGGGCCATGTTTTGAGTGTGGCCTTGCAGGCCATATTGCTAGATTCTGTCCTCAGTAGGGGGCTATGCAGCCTGCCTCAGTGGTTGCTCAGCCAGTCAGAGCAGTGCATGCACCAGCTAGAGGTAGGGTGCATGGTGGTCAGAGAGGTGGCGGCCAACATGGTAGGATTGGTGGTTGTGGTAGTGGTAGACATGGCAGTGATCGTCAACTTTATGTTATTCCTGATCGGCCTGAGGCCGAGGCATCTGATGTGGTTATTACAGGTGTGATTTCTGTATGTGCTATACCTACATTAGCTTTATTTGACCCTGGGTCTACATGTTCCTAAATATCGTCTTATTTTGCACCCAGCTTGAGGTTGCCGAGTGATTTGATGTCCTGAGTTAGAACTCAATGCTCGTTTACTGAAGTCGTTTTCTTTTGGTGCTTGAAGTCAAATGTTTTTATTTTTTCCCGGTACATGTTTTCTTTCCTAAATCGTGGTGATTCTTATTTTCCTTACTAATACTTGTTTACAATTCCTCGTCTTTTTTTGAAACTGGTAACTTAATTCCTCCTCCATTTTTTGCTCTGTATAATTTTATGTTTAGTTTTAAATTTGCTTTTATGTAGACAGAAAGAGAGAAACAGCCAGCTAGATCATTTTCTTGAGAAATTTTGGCAATTTGACCGAGAAATCCTTCACACTAATTCATTTTCTTCAGAAAGTTCAAAGCTTTTTTAATATAGTAGTGTTATTAATTGTAAATTTTCATTCATTTTTCTAATAACTGTGCTTAAATAATTATGTAATACCAAGTGATTTGTAACAACTTTATACTAAAAACAAACGAGCATCTATGAGCTTAAAATCATGGATCCGGTGCTACTGTCTTTACAGTAGTAGGATGTGAGTGAACTATATTTGGGATTTATGTTTTTTGAGAGGAGTTTTATTTCATATGTTGTAGTAGAATAGAATCTCTTCTTTCGACACCGTGTGTTCCAATGGAAAAGAACTGCCTCCAGAGGAGTCTTATTGCCTATGATTTGCCTGGTCCTCTACCTCTTCGAGAGGAGTTCTTTTGCCTATGTTGTAGAGAATTGGAACTTTCCCACAACATCATATATTCCAATTCAAAATGGCTACTACTTGCAGAGGAGTTACATTGCCTATATGATACTTATATGCGCTTTAAGAGGCGCTAATATAAGTAAACTAGAATGCGAATCCTTCGAGACACTGTTTCCCACTAAATGTAGCAACCAAGTGTAATGGTGAACGTGCTTTGTTTGGATGCTCTAGCATGATGTTCTCCATTAGATCTCTCTATCACGATGTTCTTAACATTTCTTAGATTTGAAGTAAACTTTGATTTCTGTTTCAATCATCTGTTCTTGCAGGTGGTTGATAGATTTTCTTCACGGTAACTCTCTTGCTAATGAATTCTGGAAGAGAATTAACCCTGTTGTTCATCTGACTATTGCAGGGACCGGTGACAGTACTGGGGCAAATACTCTGACGAGCATCAAGCCTTCAGAGCAAGAGCATGAACAGAATGAATGGAAACAGGTAGGTAGACTACCTGAAACCACAAGTGAAAAATCACCTAGGGCATGTAACGGCAGTGAGGAAGCAAAAGAAATGTTCAAAAACTACATGCTCAATATGCCTTGTGTTTCCACAACGGGCAACGGGCCATTTGGTAAGAAGATTGAAGGATTTCTGTATAGATACCAGAAGGGAGAGGAAGTAAAGATAATGTGCGTTTGTCATGGTATATTTCTCTCCCCAGCTGAGTTTGTGAAGCATGCTGGTGGTGGTGATGTTGCAAACCCGTTGAGGCATATCGTCGTCAATCCTTCACCTCCTTTGAGATGATGCCAGGGGAATCGTAGCGGAATTCTATGATGGCATTACACAGAATTCAGCTTCTTATCATCGTTCATCTTTCTCTGTAACTTGGACCAAGGTTCTTTTTATTTTTCAGTAGATAGTAGTTTTCCGCAGGATATTGGGTAATCAATGTTCAAGTTTATCCTCTTGATTTTTTTTTAAGAATTCCCATTGACATAGCTTTTTCAGTTATGTTTATTTTGAAAGCTCGTATTGTACATATCCGAAGGACTGTACAGTGCAGTTGGTCCGACACAATGTGTGGCTTTTGCAAAGGTAATAGCAATAGAGTCTAACAAGCTTGCCCAGCTTCTGCTCTAAATTGGTGCAGTTTCATGGCGTTGAGTCAAATTACCTGAAATTTCTTAGTTCTTTAATCTTCTATGCGGCTTGTGTTTCTAACAATAACATCTGTTGTAGTACTTGGAAGCAAAATATACCAATGACTCAGTTTCCATCTACAGCTGTTTAATTCCTTTTATTTTCTTAAATGTACTCCCAAGTAATCATTTGAATTTAAGTCTTTTAACATATACCTCTAATGATTCTCGTTCCCATCTCCTTTTATTTTCTCAAGTGGAAGTCAATGTACTCCCACGTAAGTAATCATTTGACTTTCAAGTCTTTAACTTTGTTTTTAATCTCTATGGAATGCTTTAAAACAAAGAGGGGATCTTTCAAGTGGAAGCACATGATGATGAGAGGCGATAGTGAAGTTGAGGTTTCTTCCCAGTCGGCATAAAAATTGGTCAAGTGGGTTTCCTTCTATTGCTAAGTGGTGCGTGAGATGCTTTTACCCAAATCAAGAGGTCTCAGAGTTTCTACCTAAATCAGAGGTTTAGCGTCTAAAATTGGTGGAGCACAAATTTTTGCTAGATTTACAGTGATTAATGTGCTATATATCTTTGAATTATGTTGTTCTTACAATATTCAACCTAATTGATAATGTGTGTTATTTGACTTTCTGCAAATTTAATTGTAACATTTTTTCAGTAAACACATGGAAATATTAACTACATCGAAATGTGTCTTTTGGTTGCCTTTGCTCAGTCGCATTTATTGTGGTTGGTGTACCTACTTAGAGTATTAAAAATATCTGAATGTGTCCCAACCCTAAATGAATTATACTGCCAGGAAGAAATAAAATTAACTGCAGTTGCTGAAAGGTGACACGACAACTGAATTAGAATCATATATGTTACTTAAATTTCACACATATTTTTCTTTAGCGTTGGCTCTTCAGTCTGAGATTAAAAAAAAAAAATTGATAGTTTCATAACGGATTGGAACGTAGTCGTGCATATTAGTTGAGGTTGGTTGCCCATATGAAACTTGAAAGTACATTATTCAAATATTAAAATTAGCATAATGAGTATCCTATTTGACAGCATCTTAGCTGTTATGATTAAAAAGGTGTTTGGTTATCAGTTATAATATCATATACATGTCCGACTCACGGAGAAATTTGTCTTCATTACACTTTAGAGAATCAACGATGATACTTTTTAAATATTATGAATTCTTAACTATCAATATTGTTGCTTAATATTCAAAGAAGTTGAAGTTCTATGTCATGAATTTATACCAAATATTAGTTAATCTGCTTTTTATAATTAGAACTAAGCAGATAATTGAAAAAATAAAATATTTTTTATTCAAAGTACATAAGAATAAAAATAAATATACCTTTTGCCACATTAATCCATGTTATTAGCTACCAAACGGATTGCTGGATATCTGTATCCTAAGTCCAATTGTCACGCTAAGTATCAGATCAGACAAACGTTTTTCCTAACATTCGGGAAACAATTCAAACACTGTCTGATACTTTTATTTTACAACTCCCTCAGTCCATTTTATTTGACTTTTTCTCTTAATTCCTTTTAAAAATAATATCATTTTATTATAATTAAAAATAGTTTTATTTTAATTCTATTTTTCTTAATCTTAATGAAACAATTTATACAATACAAATATTTAAAGATGATTTTAAAAGCTTACATTTCTTTTTTAGATATCATGCTAAAGTAAAATGAGATAGAGAGAATATAAGATATTTCACAAGATTGTAACTGAAAGAGAGCAAACAATATAAGATTAAACATACGAAGAAGTAATGTAAATCTATTTGTAGAAAAGATTCATGTACAGAAAATATGTCAACTTTTTTTCTTTTTTGTTTGTTACGTAAAGAAATTTAATAGTAAAATTACTTAAAGTGGATACTTTCAACTGCCCGCACGTGATGATCGCTTTCCATAGGATAGGACTTGTGGGGTTTATTATGTTAACAATATGTCTTTTTAGCCAAAAAATAAAATAAAATAATTTTGTAGGTTATTTTGTAATTTTTTCTTTTTGGTTTTATAATTCTTTATAAAGAACTTACTTTACATATAAATTATTTTAAAAATTTATCTTTTTAATTGTATATTTTTGAAAAATGGTGTTTGCCCATTAAAGGAATTGACGTTAAACTTAAAGCTACCCTATTTGAATTTACTTTCCGACAGGGATAAATGTTGTTACAAACAGAATGTACTCTAGTAGCTAGTAGTTGGTATTTTGATAGGAAATGGTAATTTGCTGATTTCTGACAATTTTACCCAATGAAGTTGACTACATCTAAATGGAGAAGAGTGATATAAATGATGTAATAACATGTAGAATAGGAATATGGTTATTGAAATGGAGCAGCAAGTATGTGAGTGTTTTGGCATACTAACAAAATGTAATGAAAGTTGTATGTAACATTCGTGATTATAAATAATTTTAGATGGGGAGTGGATGTTAGTTCTTCAAAAATCAGAATCTATATTAGTGTTGCCAAAATGCAATCACAAAACATTATACAATATTAGAAATGATCGAATTTACATGCAAGTGTGGAAGCCTAATATATTGTTTGGTATAGCTGACATAATTATGATAATGCAGAAAATTCTCTTATAGTCACTAGAAATGGGTACAAAAATGTAATAGATTCACATCCTATGCAGATTTAGCCACAATAATATGTATGACAGTTTGTAGGAATTGTTTTCTTATTTGTTTGGGTGAAAAGAAATAAACCACTTAATTTATGCTTCTTTTATTTCTCACTGAAATGAAGCAAATAATATAGAAATTAAAAATTCATTAGCTTTAGTTTATTATTAAGGCATCGTAGCCAAACACGCAGCACTGTAAACTATGAGTATCATATACACCTTCTGTTTAATTTATTTATTTTAAAATAATAAAACAAGAAGTTTATAAAATAAAAAATAGCTTAGCAAGTTTTATCCTTTAAATCGCTTTAACTTCCAGTATATTATGAGTAACAAATCAAGTAATAATAATATAATATCACAAGTGTGGAGTGCAAGACTGGGAAAAGAAAACGCATGTTGTCTTGACTCTTGACCACACCACACCACAAACTCAAACTCTGCATCTTCACCTTCTTCTTCTGCTACTACTTGCTTCACTCACTAATATATACCTTTGCTTGATCTTCCTCAACTACTTTTTATAGGGGCTACAAATTAGAAGTAGTCCCATCACAAATTTGCAATTACATTATTAGGGAAAAGGATTCCAGATCGAGCGAGCGAGCATTTGACCGCATCTCGCCGTCTCTCTATCTCGCTTGCTTCAGATTTATCTCTTCTATTCGTAAGAACTTTCACTTGTATTCTTCATTTCCTTCACTTTGACTTCTCCATTCAACCTAATTCACTTTTACCTCTTTAGCTCCTCACTTTATTTTATGATTTCTCATTTTTGTTCTTCTTCATTTTAGTTCAACTTTTACGTGCTTCAGATGCCTGCATTATTGTTATTATTTCTACTTGTTCTCAGACTCCACTTATATGCTTATCTGTGTGGTGGGTTGTATTCACTATTCAACAATGCAGAAATGCTGATGGTTTGATAATGTAGACTTCTAAGTTCGGCTCTCTCTGCTTCTGGCTATCATTATAGAAAGTGGAATAAAAAGTTTCAACTTGAAGTTGAGGTAGCTACCAATTTTTGTTCGTAAATTTCTACATTTCATGCCAATGTGCACCTATCAAGTCATTAAAAACAGTACTTATTATGTAGGTAACTGTTTTGCACAAGCTGCTAGGCTACTGTATGCATACTAACAGACTCAGCCCTTCTTAAGCCCTGCTAGCTTCTTTGCCATTAGCTTGCCTCTAAATCTTCTTGAGGTAGGCAGAGTTCGCGCATTATATGGACTGATCAGATGACATTATTCATTTTGCATCTGATCTTCAGTTTATTCATATCTAACCACTGAATTACTATGGACGCACACACAAAGCCACATACACTGGTCGCTTTTGCAATTTGTATCTGCAGTAATTGTGTTTCTTTTCCCTTGTCATACATGTTTGTTTGCTCTTCATCACGAAGTGTGTTTATTCGCTTATGGTGAAAGTGTTATTCCTGCTTTTCTGATGTGATTGTTCTTATTATTTTGCGAAAATCAATAGTTCTTATTCTTTTTTTCTCAAAGAAAATGTTCCTCAGTTTATCATATATTTCCAGATTCTACCAATCTCGGTTATGACAACAACATGTTCGGAAACAGACATGGCTCATCATACATCATCTTTTAATGAATAAAAAGCAGTTGAACTGAAGGTGTACCTTTTATCCGCAAAAATATCGTCAACTTGTATTAATTGATTTTTGGATAGGAGAGCATCTGTTAGAATTTTAGCGAGGTTGGAGGCCTGCTGGCAAATCACAAAGTGGCATAGAAGAAGAGATGACGATCAGCAAACAACTTGTGTTGACGTACATATATCTCCTTGTCTATATACTCCTATCCTCAGGAGTAATTTTGTACAACAAGGTACATCGTTTTCTCTAGTGTTCTGTGAGTTCTTTGACTTCAACTTTTTCTCGGAGAAGAGATCACTGTGGTTATTCATGCATTTTAGATTTTCAACTCAATACAACATGTTCAGAACTTAAGAAGGACAATAAAGATTAACATTGTAGTTCAGGAAATGTATGGAATGGTCAATTAAAAGTGACATGTTGCTTATCATACCTATAGAAAAAATTAAAATTTATTATAATTTACTTCATCTGGCTTCCAGGGAGTAACTAAATTAAGTTAGCATGTTATTCCCTTCTTGGTTGATGAAGTCAGGAGAAAAGTAGGGCAATTTTTCATCAAGCTATTGCTATCCATAATCAGTTTGTACAATTAGTAGATTGAACAAAAATTGGAATATAGTTTCTTATGTTCCATCCAATCACACCAAACAACATGAAGGGAATAGACAATATCTTGGTGGGGAACCGACCACAGTGTGAGTAATAATCTGACTGTGACTTTTGATGTGAAAACCAATGACATTGGCTGATGATCAAATATATTGTACATGTTTGGTTGAAGGTACTAAATGGGGTTTGTAGCTCGGCATAGTTTTTAACCTATAAAACATATAATACCAAAGCAGTAGTTGTTAATTTTGAAAATATACAGGATAGGTTTCCCTCCAACCTTTAGTATTATAGCATTTTCCCATAATTAAAAGATAGTCCCATTTATTTTCTGTTAAAGATACTGGTTGCATCTCAAACTTTCAGAACTGTAGAAACCTTGAACTTTAACATCAATGTTAAAATTGAAAGCACCCGTTTATACTCCATTCTAAGTTTTCTTGTTTCTCCTTTCCCCTCTTGTTCTCCTCTTTTTCCTCCCCCATCCACTTACCCTTTAGTTGTTCCTTAGGTTTTTTGTCCAATTATTTTTCCACTTTCGTGGGTAAGTTGTGGGGAAAAGAATTAATCAGGGGGGAAAGGGCTGTCTAACATTTAGGGCTTCAGTTTTTTGGTAACTGGTTTAGAGATACGGTGTGAAAAGGGAGAAGTAGAAGAGAAACGATAGATGGTCTTGGGAATATCATGCTCTAGGAAGCTACATGTTACTTCCACTTTCTCAGTCTCATTGTTCTCTTGCTGTGGTGTTTGTGTTTCGGCTTTGCACTTATGCAATGTTTTTTTAGGAAAAAGACAAATACTGCTGCTCAATTTATTTTTCTGTATCATTCAGGTTTTATTCTTAATCTTGCTAGTTCCAGTAGTAAGTGCTAATGATTCTTGTTCTGGTTTTATGTTTTATTTATATATATTTTTAATTTTTTTGCAGTGGGTTCTTTCACCAAAATATTTCAATTTCCCGTTACCAATAACACTTACCATGATTCACATGGGCTTCTCGGGCTTAGTAGCTTTCCTTCTTATCCGTGTCTTCAAGGTACTTTCCTGCGCCTTGATGTAACTTCTTGCTTGTCTTTTAATTATTGACCTTGTTGTATAAATTTTTTCTTGTTTTGATTGTTATGCATCATTTTCATTTTACCAGTGTCATCACATGTTAATTTTCAACCTTTGCTATTTTTGTGCTTCTGATGCTATATGCCTTTTGTGCTTCTGGTGTAATCTATCTCTGGGCTTTATTCTGAGCAAAACAGTTGCTATTCAATTATTTATCATATTCTTTAACCCCTTGATGCCTGAGTAGAGGTTTCTGCAGTGATTTTTCTTTTTCTTTTGGGATAATTGTGGCGTACGGGCTAGCTTTTGCGCACCTCGACTTATTCCCTGGGGTACCTGCTACCGGGTAACTCTAAAATTTCTGCGCTGATTCTGAAGAACCACTAGTAGAATTCCTCATTCTATTTCTCAGCAGAAGTAGATAGAGTTTGTCTATTTATTCATGTTTAGATATCTAACTTGACATTTGACTGTCTATAGCTTCTGAATTTTTTCATGGCTCAGTTTTCATCTACTCAAGGGGAAATTCATTTATATAGTGCAAATTTTTTCATTTCACTTGCTGCATAAGTCTAGGGATCAACTGATTTCCTTCCATTCATGTTAATTTCCTGCAGGTTGTATCTCCTGTCAAAATGACATTTGAAATGTAAGAATTGGTCCTTTGCGCTCCACACTGACTCCAGATGTAATGATGTATGTTATCTTATTTCACTATTTATTGCTTAATCTGCAGATATGCGACTTGTGTGATTCCCATTAGTGCTTTCTTTGCTTCAAGTCTTTGGTAAGATTCTCTTGCCTTTGGTTAGAATGTTCAAGTGCATTTTCTTAGTGGTTATGTGACCTTATAATTTGTAAATGGTTCAGTGGCGGGTTGGCATGAACTTTGAGATAAATGGATTAGGTATGAATGCATGTTTGTAATAGATGACAATTGACCTTTTACCTGTTATGAGTCTATTGTCCACTTATCATGCACTAACAAAGAAACCCTTTATACCATTGAATCTA
>JBDJHY010000049.1:22782245-22792298 GCA_039654485.1 Withania somnifera | reverse complement strand
AGCATTTAATTAAATTCTTTCGATGAATAACGTTAAAAAATTATAAATTATTCGTACAATAATTATAAACTAAAAATATTTTAAAAAATAAAAAAATAGTCCCGTCCCGATACCATCACGATCCCGGTCCGATTCCAATTTTGCCCCACCCTTACTAGCCACAATCCCAAACCCGTACCCATCCCAAAGACAATTTTTAAAAAAATCATTTTTAAAGCAAAATTGAATATTTTTCTTAAAGCAATATTTAAAAAAATAAAAATTGAGGGTACAGGGGATAGTGTGGTTGAAATTTTTGCCCCCAACTCTATCGTGAAAAGGTTGGAGGTCAGTTGGATCTCTCAGTAAATCTTATGTTTCTTCGATAATTTAATTGGAGAACAAATTGGAAGTTTAGAACTCATTAGATGTAAAACTCATTTGTCCTAATTATTCCTTTTAACAATCAATTAGGTTTTCTTTTTTCGTTTCGACCATCGGTATTCTAATGTTCTCACACTTTCAAATCTATTCTAGTTTACGAATCCTTCCACTTTTATAAAGGAGTTACAAGTACAAAACATTTACTCATCGACTTTGTCCCAAAGTATTCTTCATCAACCGTTTTGTCTCAAAGTCCTTTTCATCAATTTTGTCGTAACTCGTTTGTACTGTGCAACGGTTGATGCAATGTAGTTGATGATGTCCTCATGACTTTCTTTTGCTTTTGTGTTCAAGACTACCCATGCCGCTGGTATCTCTCCTGCTTCTTCATCTGGCAGCCTATAGTTTTGAAGAATATCAATCCGTTATTCGTGACAATTTTGCCATTTTAAAACTTAACTCAGCTAATTGAATTTGCTTACCCAACTACTGCAGCATCTTCCACTGAAGGATGTGTGACAAGGATCCCCTCTAACTGAGCTGGTGCAACCTGTTAAACCAGCAAAGATGTCCAAAGACAATGGTAAAAGCAGAATTCTGGATTCAGCTTAGTAGATTTGATCAAGTTTTAAGACAGGTCCAGAACAGATTCAACTTAGTAAATTTAATGCTGTCTTTACTTGGAATCCCTTGTACTTGATAATCTCTTTGATACGATCCACGAGAAAGATATCCCCGTCATCATCAATGTAGCCAATGTCACCAGTGTGAAGCCACCCATCCGAATCAATTGTAAGGCAAGTCTCGGATTCATTTTTGTCGTAACCTGAAAATTTTCACATCAAAGAATTAAATTCCATAAATCTACCAATGCCTGCTAGAACAAAGGTAGTTTAAAGGGAAGTGTTAACAAAGTCAGTTAACCTTCATAACACGTTGGCTTTTGACACATATCTTGCCTGGTGTGTTTTTGGGGAGAGATCTACCGGTATCAGGATCAACGAACTTTACCTCCAAATTAGGTAGAATAAAACCAACAGAATTTCTTTTAGCAATGTGCTGGTCGCTATGGGAAAGAGTAATGCAGCTGTGCTCAGTCATGCCATACGCCTAGCAGTTAAATAAAACCGAAAACAACTCGTCAAAAATTGGATTTTGGACTGAATAATACGTTGACACTAGAAGGACCATTATAAGTTTCTAGTGTAGCTCACCTCCTGGACCTGAACATCCGGAAATTTCCTCTCAAATTCATTAAGAATCTCAGGGGCAAGTGGAGCAGCTGCTGTCATTATGGATCTAAGCTTAAGCTTTTCGAGATCAAATTCATCAACAATCGGATTCTTAACAAGTGCCAAGATGATAGGTGGCACGATAGGTGCAAATGTGACTTCATGTGTGATGAGTGCATTTAGAAATGCCCTCAGTTCGTACCTACGCATGACCACAACTTTCCCTTTGTTCCTAATGGTTGCACAACAAATTCCAGTTATGCCATAGATATGAAAGAATGGTATCAAACCTAGTGTTGTAACTTGACCTATCATTTCTGGACCAACGCTGAAGAGTGTAGAACAGAGGTTCGCTACTAGGTTTCTGTGAGTTAACATCACTCCCTTGGATAGTCCTGTTGTGCCTGATGAAAAGGGCAGTGCACATAGATCACTTTGATGCACAATTTCATCTTCTTGGTTTGTTAAGTAATCAGTTCTAGAACTGGCACGATCTGCAGCTTCAAGCAATTCATCCCAATGAATAGTTCCTTCTGCACGTTCTTCGCCTAGTATTATTACTGGCAACCCACAATCTTTCACCTGCAATTTCCATTACTTTAGGCGGAAGATGGAAGGATCTTTTTTTGCATCATAGTAAAATGCAAGTTTTAATTGGATCAAAAAGTGCAACAGGTACAAGAAGTTTGTTCCTAATGAGACTTGTGAAGACACTCTTCTAGAAGAGGTGTCATCTCAAATTTGGTACATAAGTATATAAGTATGTGCATGTTCTTGTATAATAGACTAACCCCGCTTGAAATAATGCAAAATGAACTTTTGAGAAAAGAAATAAAGTCTTAAAAACTCTATAACCCCATATGCAAATCATAGACATCGAGTTAATCGTGATAATAGGCTGATGCTGTTTAGGCAAAATTCTGCATACGCCACTAGAATGAGTTGGAAGTATACTTACCTTGTGATAGGTAGGTAAATCAGAGACAATAAGCTTGCCATCAGCAGATTCAACTTGTTTCATAATTTCCGATGAATGAGCTGATGGATTTGCACCGGAAAATACACCGCCAGCAGCCATGATGCCAAGAGCAACAATAGCATATTCTGGTACATTTGGGAGCACTACCAACACAACTCTTCCTTTTCTCAAGCCAAGGGACCTCAAGGCCTTGGCAAACCTCCGTGTGTCTCTTGCAATTTCGCCATAAGTGTAGCCATTGCCAGTAGTAGCATCCACAAACGCGAGTCTGTGAGCGTATGACTCTACATTATGAAGCACAAAATCCGGGAGAGTCACGTTGTCTGGTACATGAACCGGAGGATATCTACTCCGGAAAATGTGTTCACCTCCTTGCTGCTGTGAGCATTCTACTACATGAGTTCCCATTGTCAGCAATATGCCTCATGTTAACTCCCAAGATAATTTATAGGTGAAATTTTGTTACCTTGTAAGTACGAAGTAGTAGCACCATGAAAATGAAATGCTCATGCACGGAGATTACAGGATTAGTAGATGAGCATTTTTCTCATTTTACTGGTAAGAAATTGTTGAATCATTCCATTCTGCCTGACGTTTTCTTGCAATAGTTATTTTCCTAGATGAAAAATTAGTCCCTACAGGCATCATTTCTTTGACAACGTAAATTCCACCAGACACCGAGGGAACTAATTACTAGAAAATTATTTTCTGATCATCCGTGTTCACCTCAAATTATTTTTTCTTTTGACAACAGGTGGAAAAGGAAACAACTTTCTCAAATCTACTTTAGGCAAAACAACTACCTCATTGAGTTTGGAAATTAGTGCACCAGTGAACTAATTGACTGCCAAGAGATTCTAGACAACTACTGTATGAAGATCTATTGCAGCCTGGATTTCATATAAAAAGAACTACAAGGCAATAAACATGCACAAACATAAGCATAACAAACGTAAATATAAATTTGCAATCTATGACAAATTTTTCAAAGATATGAAAGCGAAAGTTGGAACCAACTTATTGAATGTAGGCCGCTTTTATAGGAAAAAACTACAAAAACGTTACAAAACCGAAAGGTACGCAAGAAGAATAATTAGAAAAGTAAGACCCATATATCCAAAAAAGGGATGGTTGAGCGAGGTATGTAATCGTGATGCATTACAACTTTGAAACAAAGAATCATCTAATAACGGAGCATGTAGGTTCTACGCCTGAACCAGTTATAATCAGGTAGGGTCTGGATAGGCCCTACTGCGGATATAGCCACATCCTGCCAAAAGGAAGAAAAGAAATACAAATTGGTTAAAACTTTGAAAAGGAGATAAAGAAAATTGAGTAACAGATTGGTTCGTAGCAATAGACCCCCCAAGTCTCAAATATTTTTTGAATCCTTACCTGGTCAAATATAAATCTGTTGGCAACTCGTTTGATGGTGCCAGCATCCACGGCATCAATCCTTGCAAACAACTCTGTGACTGGAGTTCTTCTTCCAGATGTAAGTATCTGAAAGCAGGAGAAAAGAAAGAAAATACGTTACACTCCACGACTGTAAAAGCAGCACATACAAAGGCCTAATCTATATTCTACACTTACAAGCAGATGATGGAGTAGGTTAGCACATACAAAGGCCTAATCTATATCCAAGCAAATGATGCAGTAGGTTTACTTCATACAAAATACAGATACTTGATGACATACTCAAACTTGTCAGCATACAACAAGAGAAAGACACATACTTGATCATTTGGCTTATCATATTAGAAATTTTACTAACTCAGATTGAGTAAAGGGACTATGGCTTAAAAGCTATTCTTTTTTATTTCCCATCTTTTATTTTAAGAGCTATTCTCACCAACAATCAGCTGGCAGCAACAACTTTCAGCCTTCATTTTGTTCTTATCTATTCAGGCGTTAAGCAAGCATAATTATGCTGATTCCTACTGTAGAACTGCACCACCCACTCACCTACCTCTCAAAAAAATTGAACTTTATGATCCAATATGGTATGTGTATTGCTGATATGGTTACAGCACATATTTATATTTTACTTGCAACGACATATTGACAGTAGACGCCATGAGGTCCCTCATCCCAAAGCAGCATAATAGACTAGACAGACGTGCCCCTTCTCACGCATACCGTGGAGCACATTCTTCAGGAAACTAATACTGTGGAGAAAAAAAAAATCCCATGTGCAGAGACTTACGTGACTCAGCCCAATCCCAACACTTCTTCCAGGAAAATAAAAGGAAACAGAAAAAAAAAAAAAAGATTAAATACAATCATGACATATAAAACGTGTCCCCACAGAATCAGTATCAGAGCAGTACCTGACGCCCAATGTCTTCGGCAACAGGACTAGTTCCATCAATGTGAAGAATTAGGGAAGACTTCAACTGCAAACCAGTATTGATGAGTGAGAAACAAAGAAAAAGACTAGGAGGAGGACAACTAGACTTGACCATTAAACATTAAGAAACACTAACCTGGTTGCAAGCACGAGTCACATCAGCATCTGAAACTCGGTAGCACAATTTGCTTATCTCATGCATAATGCAGTAGGATAAATCACTCAAACAATCAGGCTGCAAATTAAGATTCATTTGAGATAAAAGTATAAAACTAGAATTATTCACAATCATATGCTAGTCAAGAAGAGTCATAATACCAATACCTAACCACATCTTCTGTATCGTTAGAGAAAAATCTGCTTCTTTTAAAAAATAAATTGCTCAGTTTATACTAAGCACAAATCTCAGAATATCCAACAAGATCAGTACCACCTTGCCTAATATGAAAATAGAACTACGCACAACCATGTGCGCAATGCTGCTCGGACTCTTCAAAAATGTCACTTTTTACATTTGGGTCCTTCAAAAGTAGTATATTTTTGGAGTAAGCCTAACTATTTTTGGAGTCCCGAGCAACATAGCATGCTAGTCAGTAGGATCAGAATAGCAACACCTAAAAAAGATCTGCTTCTTTTAAGAACAAATAAACAAATTGCTAAGTTTATACTAACCACAATATCTCAAAAATTCCAAGCAGATGGGTACCACCTAGACTACTATTCAATGTAGAAAATATAAATTGCATCAATCAAAAACATGAGTAGATGACATATAAGAACCGCTTAGAAGACTCTTTAAGCATATTCAAGAATCCAGACTCCATTTTGATCATACTGAAACTATAAAACAGCTGGAGGATATAATAAAACCTAAATTCGAATATCTAAACCCCCAATACAAGACACAACGCATTAAAACCTTTAAAACCAGCACTAATACTCTGACCACGAGCAAGTGTTAGCATTTATCGTAGCTCTTCAGTATGACCAACAGATCCAGCTCTCTCTCTCTCTCTCCCTCTCCACACATGCACACACCCCCAAAAAAATACACAACCAGAACAAATTTTATTTGATGGAAGAAAATGCAAGGATAATAAGGTAATGTATCATCACACTACATTCTTTTCAATAGAAGGAAGACAAGGTGATAAAAATTCACCTTTGCAACGGCATACACACCAAACAGACCAGTATCCTTATAGTTGGTGTTAAAAGCCATCATGCTCTCAGCTAGTTCATTAATGCCGACACTTTGTGCTAAATCAGAACTGCAAATGATTAGTAAGTCCCATCAAAAATCATGAGACAGAGATCAATCCACATGATTGCAATGACAAAGATTGCAAAAAAAGTAGTGATACACAACTCACCCCATGTGTTTCCCTCCAGCATTTTTATTCCAAGTGCCTAGCATTGATTGCATCACCATCAGGGGAATGGCATCTGGATCAGTCCATGGTGCTCCTTGAAAAGCAACAGAAAATTGTGCCAACGGAATGTCATCATCAATTACCCTAACCTGATTTCGGTGAAATGATCAGCATAAGAACAGTATTCGAACAAAAAAAAAACACCGTGAAAGGACCCTGATAAGATAGGTATACCTCTGAACCTGTAAAAATTGCTGGTTCTCTGGAAACCAAATCTGAGGCTGTAGTCGGATCAGTTGAAAGCTTAGTAAATTGTTTGTTTACTTGATCAACAAATTCTTCATGTTTAATAGGCCCAGCAGCAACAACTACCTATTTTAAAGTCCACGGAGAAGGTTGAGAGTTAGACAGCAGATGATAATGTTAAAAGAATCAAGTCTGATCTAATAAGCAAGGCAGACTTAGAAAAAAGAAGATGAAATCATCTCCAAGATACCAATCTGGGAGCAGTATAATGCGTTGATATGTAGTCCTTCAGGTGACTTCTGGTGATTGTCTTTATATTCTGGGCAGGTCCAAGAATAGTCCTACCCAAAGGTGAGTACTGGAATGCAGTTGAATGCAAATGGTCAAAGATGACTTCCTCTGTTTGACCTTCGACCTGCAAACAGATAGTTATAAAATTACAACTTCAGAAAACATAACACACTTAGCTCTAGTATGTACAGATATTTTGCATCAAGAAAGCTAAGTTCCTACAGGCCACAGCTGTAATAAAATAGATAGCTGAACTAAGAAAATGGCAAATACTGAGACTAAACAAATGGAATGAATGCTCAATTATTTATTCGAAAAAATTAACTGGTTGCTAAGTTTCAGGCTGTATATGATACAGACAGCATGATAGATTTCATCAGCTCACTACAGGAGAAATTTTTGGTTCTGTGGTGCTCCCTATTTTCAGCTTCATAAAGACATGTGTCCATTCTTTTGTAAGGTCAAGCACGAGCTTAATGCATGGCCATTTCATTCATTATAACCCTTAACCTATCAAATAAAGAGATACCTAGTCGAATTAATACTGCATTCTATCAACAAGGCAACTCTCTTAAGAGCAATAATCCTAAAGAAAATCCTAGGATACTAATCAGTAAAACATATTGATGTCTACCTCTCTTCAGCTGTACTCAAATACTAATGGACTGCAAACTTTCATAAAACTGAAGAAACTAGAAGTAATTTAAAAGAAAGTAAAAAAAAGATCGATGTATAAAACCTGTTGACGTCGAAGGAACTCGACAAGAACCTAGTGATCTTGAATTTTAGAACAGGCTTGTGTGAGTTCTTATCCTACGTTAGCTCAATGAGGGTTGCTAGGTTGACTATTCCAGTTAAAATGTAACAGCCCAAACTGCTATTGATATTGTATGCTCTAGGCCTAGACCCCACGGCTTTAAAACATGTCACTAGGGTATAGACTGATATACCCAAAAGAGTACCCAACATCTCTTATGTGTTTTTCCAATGTGAGATTCTTATACTAAGTTAAGGTGTCACAAAACTAGTCAATTTACCATGAACATGCCTATTAGTTGTTGTACCTTAGTTTTAGTGACCAACTTGCTGGTTAAGCTAAAAGCGCATGCAGACTAATTGAATAGAATATAAGGTGCTTGCAGCTCATTAACAAGAAAGAGAAAAAGTGCAATCTTTACCATGAACATGCCTATTAGTTGTTGTACCTTAGTTTTAGTGACCAACTTGCTGGTTAAGCTCCAAGCATTTGCAGACTAATTGAATATAATATAAGGTGCTTGCAGCTCCTTAACAAGGAAGAGAAAAAGTGGATCTTTATGTTCAGATATCAAAGAATAGAGAAGAAGTGCACCTCCTCCATCTCTCTGAGGATGACATCACGTTCACGTTCAATTTTCTTCTCTTCAAATTTGGAATTCTGAAGTATATCAGCCAAAATATCCAAAGCTACAGGGACATCCTTATCCAACACTTTAGCATAGTATGCTGTTTGCTCCCTGGAAGTGTAGGCATTCAAATGACCACCCATATTCTCAATCTCCTCCTCCATCTCCCAAGAAGTCCTCTTTTCAGTACCCTTAAAGATCATATGCTCAAGAAAATGAGCTGTTCCATTAGTCTCGTCTGTCTCAAACCTTGACCCTGCATCAATGAATACCCCTACAGTAGCTGTCTTGACAGCAAGATTAGTCTCAGTAGCCACGCGCAGACCTGATGGTAGTGTGGTTACGCGCGTAGAAGGGAAAGTGAGGATTGGTGTGTGGTCGGCTAAGGTTGGGTGTGGTGAGTTGTATTGGAGAAATCGTGAATCGGGATTCTCGAGCCGTATGATCTTTTGCTTAACCTCTTCAGCCAATCGATCGTAGATCATTACATCTGGAGGTGGCGGCCCGGTGGCCGGAGAGGTGAAGGATGTGTCAACGGCGACGGCGGCAGGCGATGAGGAGAGACGTCGAAGTGAGTAGGATGTGGTGAGGTTTCGGGACCGGCGGGCTAGGGTTAAGAGCTGCCGGATCGTCATGGCGGTGGATTCTGAATTGGGCTAGGGTTTGTTCGGGTTCCTATACAGGGAAAAACTGAAATGGGAACGAAGCTCAAGAAAACCAGGCTGCAGACTAACGAGGCACACGTCTGATAGACTAACAGAACTTCAAAGACGTCGAAATTGTTTCAGGGATGATGATGTTATTTGTATGGACTTCACACTTGATTGATCCGCAATTAGGCCCATTATAATTTGTTAAAGAGGGAATATAGAATGGAAATAACATAAAGGCAAAATTACCCAAAGAACCATAATATCAAATTATCACAAAAAATTTGTAATAATATCAAAAATTATAGATTTTTGGGTAAAGCCCATTTATTAATAGATACTTCTCCTTAATCTAACAAACTAATCCCACCAAAAATATTTCTCATATTTCTTTAAGTCACACACAAAATCACTCTCATATATTCATACGGAGCACTCATATAACCTTAGTAACCAGTTTTCTTCCATACAGACCACTCTTCTCTATTTTCTTTAATTCTTTCCACTAAACACCACCAATAACTCTATTCTGAATCTAATGGTATGTAGGCGATGGTATGGCGCAGGTAGTACAAAGAAAATGAAGTTCGCATTATTTAGAAATTGCGAAGTTGATTGAAAAAATGAATAACAGATGTGGGGATTTTCGGCTGAAACTTTTTACAAATTCATCTATTTTTTAAGTGATTTCATCGTTAAGGGATTTTCTTTCAAGATACGTTCAACAGATTGTATATTAATTCGAAGTATCTTTGTGAAAATATTTTAATTTTTTGAACTCAGTGTATTTTTCATAGTGGTGGTGCATGAAATACTGTTATATTGCCTATGTTGTGTTAAATGTATTTATAAATATACGTTTGTGGTGCTTTGTAAAATAGTTCTAACAAAGATACATACATCTTATTGGAATTCTCAATATACTAAGTATATTTCTCAACAAAATTAAACATTGTAATATCATTAACACGGATGCAACAAGATATATTCATAGTTCTCAGATACATCGGGTTTGAATTATGCGGTTGTATCTTTAAAAAAGTTGAGATTGGTAGTTTAGCACCTCAAATATTTAACAAAGATACATACATTTTACATAAAACATCAACACATTAGCTGTATCTGTCAATAAAATTAAACACTGCAATATCATTAACACAAATGCAACAATATTTATATTTGTT
>JBDJHY010000049.1:22770399-22780533 GCA_039654485.1 Withania somnifera | reverse complement strand
AAGTCTGTAATGTTAATATTTTTAATATAACTCAAATACGAAAAAAATTAACAAGTAAAACTTTAATTAATTTTAAAGTACTAAATATTAGTTATTCTTACATCTTACAGATAAAGTAAAAATTTAATAGTTGTAGCTTTAATCATTTAATTTTTTTTTAAATATTTGGATGATAATTAAATAATAATAACTTAATAAATAGTAAATGAAAATTTTGTCTATTATAAAGTCTTTTAATAAAGAATAAAAAGGCCAATAAATATTTTTAAGGACTTTTGTGCTTTAAATATAAAACTTTAAATATAAAACTAAGTTAGTGTATGTATTAAATGTATGTGTTGCTTCATTATAAAAGATTGCATACAAAAAAAATGAAGTAAATAATATTATAATAAAGTTACAATAATATATTTATTTAAAATATTTCTTAATATAATTTAGTATACATGTGTTGCAATATATGTATATCGCATTGATTAGCACAAAATATATATAAAAATTAAATTATTGAAAGATAATTGAACTAAAAATGAATGCGATGTTGGCTTAAATGATGAAAATGAATTGTTTTTTTAATTATTTAATTTAATAAGTTGTGTTTCATTTTTTATTGTATAATTTTCTTATAAAAGAAGAAGAACGATGAGGAGTCAACGTTTTAATTAATGCAAAATAGAATTATATTTTTAATTTATTTTGTTATATAGTCAGTTAAATTTTTTTGATGAATAATCATAGCATATTTGATTAAGTTTTTAAATTCAAACTTATTTTAAAAAGTATTTTTGGCCAAAAAGTTTTGTATTTGGCTAATAAGTCTATAAAATATTTTTGCGCAACAATTAATGTTTAATCCAAAATTTTAAAAGTGTTTTTAAGTGTATTTTTCTCAAAAATATTTTTATATTTTTTTTAATTTATGAAAAATAGCTACTGCTTCTTTGCAGAAATACATTATTTAACGAGGTTGTTCTTTTATTCTAGCAATAAATTTGTTGCTATTTAAAATTTATTACCACAAAATTTTACAATTTAAAGCAAAAAATATTATTTTAACTAATATTTTGTGGCTATAAGTTACTATTGCTACAGTAACTTAAAATGCTTGTCAAAAGCATATAATGTTTTTGTCATAGAAATGACTCAGTAGCTATTTGAAAAACTATTGCCAAATTTTTTTATAACGTGAAGCAAAATAATATTTTATTTGAAGCAATATTTCATGCTATAAGATTACTATTGCTATAATACTTTAAATTCGTGGCAAAAACGTATGATTTAGCTATAATATTTTATTGTAGCACTAAATTTATAGCTATCTAGGTAATTATTGCACCAAATATTTATAACTTGAAGCAGAAAAATTTATTTATTTAGCTATAATATCTTGTTTCAAGTAATTTTTGTTGCTATAATAATTTAGCAACAAAGTATTATTGTAGCAATAAAGTTGTAGCTATATAGACAATTATTGCCACAATAGTTAGTAAGTATAGCAAAAATCAGAAATTAGCTTTGTCATTTAACTTTTGTAGCTAAGAAAATTGTCAAAATTATAAATAGCCACGATATTTAAATTTTTATAGCTACGGTGAAGTATTAGCCACAATTTTTCTTAATTCATAGCTATAGATGCATAGTGTATAGTGTTATGTGACAATCTTTCTTTTTAACTTGCTACATTTTCTTTTCATGCAGTCATCGTCTATTATGATGTGTTTAACTCTCACAAAGTTTAAAATTATGTTTTCGTTTATTAGTTCAAATTTAACATCTTTTAAAAAATTTAGGAAAAAATGTTAAATAATTAAAAGTTTCACATGATATGTTTATTAATCTGTTTATTTGTTCCTTTCGTTCAAGAGTCCATTCTACATATTTTTTCTATTACATTACATTACAAAATAAAGAATAAATGTGTATGATGCATAGTAAAACAACATCCAATTCATTAACAACTTCCATTACTCAGAGATATGAGGAGTACTATGATGATAACAGTTTACCATTAGTAGTATTTTGTCAAGAAAGACAAAGGCCAACAAACACATTTTTTTACATCAAAGTCGGTCTTTCTTTAAAAAACACAAAAAATAGTTTCAAAGAGTTAAAAAATGTTACTGCATTTTTTATAATTAAACTGGGATAAGAGGATACCAAAACAACCTTGTCTAACAAAAAGATTAAAATTTTTTTAGCTAGATTGTGAGCTACTATATTCCATATATAATTTGAATATCTTTAAAAAAAAACTCATTAGCTTTCAATTATCTTCACAAGTGGTCTTTATCTCCCATCAGACTACCACCTTTTTTCGAATCATTTCTATCATATTTTTTGCATCTGACAATATGTGTACTTTTGCCGATCCATTTTCTATAGTGTTTTCATCGATTTGTGAATTGCAAGTTCTTCAGCGGTGTCCTAAAGCTCAATTGTTTTTTAATTTTTCATTTGATGTTCAATTTTGAATTGAAGCTCGATCAAAGAAAAATTCATGCTTTTGAAAGACCTATTTTTGAAAACAATATTCTCAATAGGATTTTTTCATGCACAAAAGAATTTTGAACCATTTTATAAAATTTTTGAGGAATACCAAAATTGAAGGACCAAGAGTGTTAGTTCACTTACTCTTTATTTTGATTGTTCTATTAAACGAGGTACAAAGTTTATGACAAAAATAAATATTTTTGGCAATAATGCTGACGCCGGGCTTTCCTTTTAGTTAAAAAATAATATTGCTTTAGCGTTAGTAGGATATTCGTTATTCGACTTCACTTTTTCATTTTTTTTTTCCTGCATGAGTGTATTTTAGATAAGTAGAAATTCGTTGAGGCAGCGTATTCTATTGGCAAATCTAATAGCAATATAATATTCTGCAAAAATAATGAAGTGTTATTTTAGTATAACATTAAGTTGGTTTTATATTAAGTTGTCGCAACTCTCCGTATATATCATGCTTAAAAAAAAATAAAATATATTTTATGATAAAGATATTGGGTTAGTTATTTAATTTATCCATAAAAAAAATAGTACACATAGATTCTTTAATAGTGATTTTTGGAGTTCATAATACTCCTTTATCTGATTAAAAATGTTGATATTGTGTTACATATGAATATAAAATGGGCCTAGATTCAAATTAAATCGTATTTCTAACATATGGAAAACTGAATGCTGTAGATATTTCAGTGTATAATCTCTAGACATAGTCAACTTTGTAAATATTCATCTGAACAAGGAAAACAAGAAGCAAAAGTGCAAGTTTAAGGGTAGTTGAGCAGTGGTCCACGCCACCGCCCTGCTTTGATCGCGTGCGAAATGTATACCTACATCACCAATCTAATCTCAATTTGACTCTTTTATTCTCTTCACTTGTTTAAGTACTCCTCCTATTCTATGAAAATTAAAATTTCAAATTAGATATTTCCTCAGGGGACACAACACCATAGGTAAAAGGCTCAATAAAGTCGAAGAAAGTATCTATTTCGTCTCTTTAACAGGTACACTCACTCACTTCCAATACATTTTCGTTAAATAGGGATATAAAGTCGCAATATTTTAAATATGTTTACCTCAATTGCATCATAAAAGTTCAAAACAAAAAATAAATATAATAAACATGTTGTTTTCTAATGCAACAAATGTTCCCTCTTATTAACAGTTTGCTTTTAAAAAGAATGTTAAAAAAAAATCCAAACTTATTTTTTCATTTTAATCTTAACAACACACAATGAAATCTTATTAATCTTCTTAAAACATATTCTTTTCTTTCTTTCTTAAACTTTGTTTATCCAATAAATATTTGATATAAATTGGCACAAACAACAATGACAACAACTGATACGGCCCGGATTTGAGAGGCCTCCATCCGTATTGATGAACGAAAAACAAAAATAAAGTATATGTGAATTCAATTCAAATCAATTGAATTATCGAGAATCAACGGAATCGTTCAACATTTCACGATAATGTTAATCAACCTAATTTGAATCCAAAATCAAACAACGAATTGACACACACGATACACCTACGAATGCGATAACTCGATGATTGATTAATAAAACGGATAGTATTCGAACAACCAAGAGATACACCCACTCCTAGCTATTCGACACATCTACGAGATTGATAGGTTGGAAATCCACCCAAGCTATAATCAACTAAACTAGCTATACTAAGATACACTTAAGTTTGAGTAAACTCTCAAGTCATCCAAACTAAACTAATGTCAAAATTGAAAGACAAGGTATTTATTCTACTTCTACTTCAAATAATTAAAATTAGGCCTAAAGCCAATTTAATGTGACAAATGTGTCCTCTAACTTTGATTTTCTTCACATTAGGTCCCCAAAGTCTTCCAATGTTCTCCGATTGCATTCCAAGCTATTCTCCAAATACGTATTTGCCTCCTTTGACCCTCGATTGTGTACTTTAAGGCTTCAATTAGTGTGTTCATAAAATCCATAGCTTGAAAAATCGTAGCTATATTCTGAAGTATATGTCCAGCACAATTAGTGTTTTTCTAGATATAATCAATAAATTAATAGAATATCTTTAGTGAAATCAATAAAGAGTAGAGAGTGTGTAAAACTTATTCTTAAAAGGATTAGATTGATACAAAGAAATTAACAAATTACATAGGAAACTTATTCCAGCTGGTAAATTAATAATACCACACTTTTATATATCGGGTAACTTTGGTTTTACTAATTACCATGGTTAAATATAAAAACATTGAATATCTGTATCTACCAAATTTAGTTACAAGGCTATTTTAGACAATTGATCAAAACCACAACCGACGATACGTTGTTTGCTTTACGTGTGGAAGCATATGTCGTTGATCCCTCCACATTAAACGTGAAAAAGATATTATTTAGTAGTAGTATTTTATTTTTAAAATTAATTTTCCAGTAAAAAGTTCCCTTATTAAAGCCGCCTCCTTTCTCACACATTATTATCGATCTTAGATCTGCAACCACTATATAAAGGACCCTCTTCTCCTTCATAACAAACAGATCCATCATTTCCTCTTCCATTTTCTCCTAATAATAAAATTCATCTTACAGGTATGAATTTTTCGATTCGCTTTTCTCATACTGTTTCTTAATTTCTGATATACTCTTTGCATTTACACGATAATAATGTGTATTATATCGCTATCACCTTTTTTTAATTCTCAGATTGTTATATTAGTTCCATTTATAGATGAAAAGTTGTGAATTTTATTGCACTTTTTAGGTTAATTTTAGGAAAAAAGAGGAGGTTTACACGATTCGGTGTATTGCATCGCAAGCATTTATGATTCAGCTTGTTATATTTGTTTGATTTTATAGATCAAAAGTTGTGAATTTATGTTGTATTTTCAAGATCAATTTAAGGAAGAAAACTGAATTATAAGATTCGGTGTATTGCATCGCTAGCATTTATGATTCAGCTCGTTATATTTATTTGATTTTATAAATTCGAAAGTTATTAGTTTTGTGGTATTTTGAAGATAATTTGAGAAAAAAAGCTGTTTTTTTTTGTGATTAATTACGAAAATGCTGAATTCCACATGAATGAATTGTTAGGTTTTGATTAGATCTAGTGTTTGCTCAGATCATTCAAAGATGGATCTGAAATATGATTTTTAGTGGATGATCCGAATGTCTTTGTATGAGATCTGGTCAAGATCATGGATACTGAATATCATTTCCCCTGGCATTTGTTAATTTCTGTGCCGATTTAGTGAAATTGCCCTTATTTTCAGTTGTTTGATACTGTTGCATATCAGATTGAGTTTTGAAATTGCATGTTAATGTCATCCTTTGAATATAAACTTTCCTCTTCCATTTTACTGAAATGTTGGACATGACATGTTTTGAAGTGTTACCTATCTTTTGTATGCATTTTCTTCTTGTTTCATCTGCAACAAGAAATGCATGAAACAGCAAGTTTTTCTGGTTAGGTGTTATATTATATTTAATAGTTCAGAATGTAGATCTTGTGGTAAGTATTGATCAGATAGTTTGATAGTGGTGTTGTATGCTCCAATCATTATTTTCATTATGGATGTCATGATCGGACCTAAGCATTTGCTGAAGGGGTTAACTGTTACAAATACGTTAGAGCTTTTAAATTATCAGTTTATGCATATTATCTCATATGTTTGTCGAGAATGATGGATTTTTCCGCACCTGTGAGAAGTTTCGCCTAAGAAATATGTGAACTTTTGTCTGTTGCAGAATTAAAAAAAGAAGAAAGGAAAATGGTGAAAATTTGCTGCATAGGAGCTGGATATGTTGGTGGCCCCACCATGGCCGTCATTGCACTCAAATGCCCCAAAATTGAAGTGGCCGTTGTTGATATCTCTGTGCCTCGTATCACTGCCTGGAACAGTGACCAGCTCCCCATCTATGAGCCAGGGCTTGACGATGTAGTTAAGCAATGCAGAGGCAAGAACCTCTTCTTCAGCACAGATGTGGAGAAACATGTACGTGAGGCTGATATAGTTTTTGTTTCTGTCAACACTCCTACCAAGACTAGGGGTCTTGGAGCAGGCAAGGCTGCAGATCTTACTTACTGGGAGAGTGCAGCCCGTATGATTGCTGATGTCTCAAAATCTGACAAAATTGTTGTTGAGAAATCAACTGTCCCAGTAAAAACTGCTGAGGCAATTGAAAAGATTTTGACCCACAACAGCAAGGGAATTAACTTCCAGATCCTCTCGAACCCTGAATTTCTTGCAGAGGGTACCGCAATCGAGGACCTCTTTAAACCTGACAGGGTTCTAATTGGAGGCCGGGAAACTCCAGGCGGCCAGAAGGCTATCCAAGCGTTGAAGGATGTTTATGCTCATTGGGTTCCTGAAGCCAATATTATTACCACCAACTTGTGGTCTGCTGAGCTCTCAAAGTTGGCTGCCAATGCATTCTTGGCACAAAGAATCTCTTCGGTCAATGCCATGTCAGCTCTCTGTGAGGCTACAGGAGCAAATGTATCACAGGTGGCATATGCTGTTGGTAAGGACTCAAGGATTGGACCCAAGTTCCTCAATGCTAGTGTTGGTTTTGGTGGATCTTGCTTCCAGAAGGATATTCTTAACCTGGTTTACATTTGCGAGTGCAATGGTCTGCCTGAGGTTGCGGAATACTGGAAACAAGTTATCAAGATCAATGACTATCAGAAGAGTCGTTTTGTCAATCGCGTCGTAGCCTCTATGTTCAACACAGTCGCAAACAAGAAAGTTGCAATTCTAGGTTTTGCTTTCAAGAAGGACACTGGCGATACCCGAGAGACCCCTGCTATTGATGTATGCAAAGGACTATTGGGGGATAAGGCTAGGTTGAGCATATACGATCCTCAGGTGCAAGAGGACCAAATCCAGCGGGACCTCTCGATGAAGAAGTTCGACTGGGATCATCCCCTTCATCTCCAGCCAATGAGTCCCACAACCGTGAAACAAGTCAGTGTTACTTGGGATGCCTACGAAGCAACAAAGGATGCCCATGCTGTTTGCATTCTGACAGAGTGGGATGAGTTCAAGACCCTAGATTACCAGAGGATATATGAAAACATGCAAAAACCTGCTTTCATTTTTGATGGCAGGAACGTTGTGAACACTGAAAAGCTAAGAGAGATTGGCTTTATCGTCTACTCAATTGGTAAGCCACTTGATGCCTGGCTTAAGGACATGCCTGCTGTCGCTTAAGAGCATTACTTTGCTCGAGTGGCTTGTTTTGGTCTTAAAGATATTAGTTATCCGACAATCATCAGCTGGATTCTTCACTATTTTTTTTACCACTTCAATTCCTGTTCTGTTTTGTCCATTATAGATCCACCATCGTCACTGAGTCGCATGTAAGGTGTTTTCTGTTTCTATTGTATTGATGATACTTCTTTTATCACTTACTTGTGTCGGAGGATTTATTTGTTCGATAAGGGTAATTAAGTTTTGCACCGGATTCCCTTTTTCTGAGTTTGGTAAGAATTAGGTGTGCCTTTCAAATGTCAATATTCATGTTGATAATCCTTGTCTCCTTGAGCTTAGACGGTTTTGGAATCTTTTCCTGGTTAGTACAAGAGATTAAGTATTACAGGCTTAGATAATTAACTAATATTCCAACTTGAAAGGGCGTTAGTCTTGCAATCATATATTTCCGTTTGTTAGTGAGTAGTTTAGTTTTCTTCCTCGTGTCTGCTACAAAGAAAGGTTTGTTAGGCTGAACTTTTCTTATACCTTTATGATAAAATCCAGAAAAGGAGATATTTACATCACACGATTAATTTTGATAATTTGAACTAAGATCCAAAGGCTTATTCATTCTCAAATAAATGGGTCTAAAATATGAGTTCGGTGATACTAGTAATTTGTGGGACCAAAAGAATGGGTTTGAAGAATATGACAAAGGCGAAGAAAGCAGCCATATAGACCAACTTTTTTAGAATCTTACTGAGAATCCTAAAGTTTGTTCGACATCTATCAAACTGATACTCTAGATTGTAAAGATAGGAGGATTCAGAATTTAATTTTAATGAGCTTAAGGTTCTTAGAACTCAACCTATGTACCTTGTCATAAAAGTAATGGGTCTGAGTCCCATTGATTATTGCAATTTTAGTAAATTTTTATGCATAAATTTTATACTCTATATAGAAAATATTAAATATCCATGAATTGGATATTATAAGCATCTGCCTCGGATTGTAGCCCATTAATCAAGATAACTTACTATATACATTACAAATTGAGTTTGCTTCTACGGTCAGAAACGAGAGACAGACATTTTGTATTTACTGACTTGAAATTATTGATCTATTCTTTTAAAGAAACATGTAAATATATGGTTTTTTTAAAAAAAATTCTAAAAACGCCTATGAGAAATAGTTCAGACTCTTATTAAACTTCCTTCCGTTGACCAACAACTTAAAGATACTTTAATATGATGAATCAAGAATTAATTTATAAAGAGCGATAGGCGATACAAAAAAGAACATACTACTATATGGCGTACTGATTATTATCATTAATTGTTAGTAGTATGATTGGTTGATCGTTAATCAGAATTAGGATCCCACTTGTTATTGTATTAGTGGGCCAGTTTGAGTAAAAAGGCAGGCATTCGCTAGGAGTTCCATTTTGCACTGTTCTTAATCCGATTCTTTTAGGGGTGATTAAAAGGTAATTGAGTTGATTTCTCAAATGTTAATTCAATTAATAGTTATTATTTTAATTTATTTAATATTAATTTAGCATATTTTTTAAGAAATAATAAATAAAATAGTACTCCTTCCAGATAATTTTATTTTATTTTTTTTTATTTGCATACCTCTTAGAAAAAATATTAAGTATAAGGTAATTTGTTTGAATTGCTTTTATTTATTATTTATCTTTATTAATATTTCTTTTGCACCCTGATCAAGAATAAATATAAAAATAAATAACGAATTATAGTTTGAATTTGCTTATTCATATGCTTCCTAAGTCAAAACAACTTTTAATTAATTTTATAGTATTTGAATAAAATTAGAAATATTTTTTAAATATTTATTTTCAAGTCAAAAAAATCCCAAACAAGCTCTTAAAAGTCGCCAAAAGGTAAAAAATACCATCAATAACTCTGTTTCTGCTCGCTCTCCAGTTGGTTGGTTTCCGAGTGTATATATAAAGCCAAAAAACAAACTCCTAACAACCCATCTTCTCCATTTACTTAGAGTTAGCTTCCGTTTTATGCTTTGAAGGGCAATGGAGAATTAGAATTAAAAGGGTTTCCTTTTAACCCCATATATAGTGAGTACCTGAATTTTACTTGTGAATACGCAATTCCCGTTACTGATTTTGCAGAACTTTTGAGCTTTCCCTTTTAGTACACCATTATTCTTTCAACATATTTTCTTCTTCAAATGGAAGAAACACAAGAACACAAGTTTATATGCAAGTTTTGTGACAAGAGTTGCGATAGTGGCAAGTCATTGGGAGGTCACATGCGAGGTCATTTAGCCTTGATTTCAGCTGCAAAGAAGCTGAAAAAAGAAGATGACAGCAAAATGGGTTCTGAAGAAGAAGCTGTAAATCATGAAAAGGAGAATACCCGGGAATATTTGAGCATTTCAGAGCAATCTGACGGTAGCATGAGTAAAGAAAAGGACAA
>JBDJHY010000049.1:22727647-22742859 GCA_039654485.1 Withania somnifera | reverse complement strand
TAAGTTATACCGTCAATAACAACATGTACATGAGTCATCCCATCTTCACTCAATACAAATTACACTATATACTTTACTGACAATGGCAACATGCACCTGAGTCACTTTACCTTCAGCTAGAACAAATATTACGAATTACACAATATTGATTTTACTGACAATAACAACATGTACGTGAGTTACCTTATCTTTAATCAGTGTTTACTCAATATGTATTTTACCGACAATGATGACATGTACATGAGTCACCCTATCTTCAGTCAATATAAGTATTGTAAATTACACTATGTGTTTTACTGGCAATGACGATATGTACATGAGTCACATTATCTTAACTCAGTTAAATATTGTGATTACATAATATGTGTTTATCTTACTTTCCAATTAACTCACACTCCAATTACACAAAAAGTCTTTCATGAATTACATCATATGTATTTTACGGACAATGACACATGGATGAGTCACTTTACCTTCAATTAATACAAAATTACTTTAAGAATTAACTCACACTCCAATTACACTAGTCTTTCATGAATTACACCATTTATTTTACTGAAAACGACGGCATGCACATGAGTCGCATTGACAATAACGGCATGTACACAAGTCACACCAACAACGACACCATGTACTTAAGTTACCTTGTCTACCGTCAGTACGAATTACACAATATATGTTTCACTGAGTGACAACATGTATATGAGTCATCTTACCTTCAGCAGTACAAATATTTTGAATTACACAGTATGTATTTTACGGACAATAACAACATTTATATGAATTACCTTACCTTTAACCAATATTTACACAATATGTATTTTACTGACAATAATGACAAGTACATGAGTCGCCTTATCTTCCCTAGTGTAAATATTGTGAATTACATGATATATGTTTTATTGATAATGACGGCATACACATGAGTCGCACCGACAATAACAATATGTACATGCACATAAGTCGCAGCGACAATGACGACATGCACACGAGTTGCACCGACAATGACGACAAGTACATGCACATGAGTCGCACCGACAATGATGACATGCACACGAGTTGCACCGACAATGACGACATGGACATGCACATGAGTCGCACCGACAATGACAACATGTACATGGATCACACCGACAAAGATGACATACACATGAGTCGCATTAACAATGACAACATGTACATGAATCACACCAACAATGACGGCATGCACAGGAGTCGCACCGATAATGAAGACATATACATGAATTGCACCGACAATAATGACATGCATATGAGTCGCACCAACAATGAGGGCATGTACATGAATCACCACAACAATGACGACATGTATATGATTCGCACAGATAATGACAACATGTACATGCACATGAATAACATGACAACATGCACATGAATCACACCGACAATGACGAACATGCACATGAGTCGCACCAATAATAACGACATGTACATGAGTCACACCAACAATGACGATATGTATATGAGTCACCTTACCTTCAGTCAATACGAATTACACAATATGTATTTTACTAACAGTGACAACATGTATATGAGTCATCTTACCTTAAGCAATACAAATATTATGTATTACACAATATGTATTTTAGTGATAATAACAACATTTATATGAGTTACCTTACCTTTAACCAATATTTACACAATATGTATTTTACCGACAATGACGACAAGTATATGAGTCACCTTATCTTTAGTAGTGTAAATTTTGTGAATTACACAATATATGTTTTATTGACAATGACGACGTGCACATGAGTCACACCGACAATAATAGCATATACCTGTACATAAGTTGCACCGACAATAGCGACACGTACATGAACTATACCGACAATGACGACATGCAGACGAGTCGCACCGACAATGACGACATGTACATGTACATGAATCGCACCGACCATGATAACATGTACATGAATCACACCGACAATGATGACATGCACATGAGATGTACATGAATCACACCGCAATGACGACATGCACCGGAATCGCACCGACAATGAAGGAATGTACATGAACCACACCGAAAATGACGACATGTATATGAGTCGCACCGACAATGAAGGCATGTACATGAGTCACACTGATAATGACGACATGCACATAAGTCGTATCGACAATCACGATACGTACATGCACATGAATAGCACCGACAATGACGACATGAATCACACCGACAATGATGAACATGCATAGGTATCACACCGACAATAACGACATATACATGAGTCACACCGACAATGATGACATGTATATAAGTCACCTTACCTTCATTTAGTATGAATTACACAATATATATTTTACTGATAATAACAATATATATATGAGACACTTTATTCAGTACAAATATTATGAAGTTACACCATATATATTTTACTGACGATAACAACATGTACATGATTACGTTGATTAACTTTCCTTTAAAAAATTTTAAAAACCCAAAATAGAAAAGAA
This sequence comes from Withania somnifera, assembly GCA_039654485.1. Classification (NCBI taxonomy): domain Eukaryota; kingdom Viridiplantae; phylum Streptophyta; class Magnoliopsida; order Solanales; family Solanaceae; genus Withania; species Withania somnifera. The sequence goes on along the minus strand of JBDJHY010000049.1, from coordinate 22,740,387 downwards.
AGAAAAAAGGAAATTATTGTAATTAGTAGTAAAGGAGTAGTAAAAAAGAGAAAACAAACAAGTAGCAGAGTTCCAAAGAAGAAAAGAGGAAAAAAAGGATAATTCCATAAGAGTGAGGAGGAGAAGGCGAGGGAACAAAGAGAGTTACCTTCATTGACCCAACCGCATGTGTAGAGATACAAAGACTTTGAAAACTCCGAAAACTGCCGAATTTTCTTCATCTCCTCCTTTTTTTCTTCTTTTAATATTAATAAAGAAAAAAATATTACTATTATGTTTTCTTATTTTATTGTTAATGCATTACACGTATACCTACCCTTTCCTTTTTCTTCTTCCCTAGACTAGTCTTGTAGCTCTATCTTCCTCGAGCAATATCATTACTCTCTTTGGTATAAAGCTTAACACATCCCAGATCAGTTTCTCTTACCAGTAAGCCCAATCATGCTTTTTGTCTTCTTAAAGATCCATTCTTTTGCAGTTTTAGTAGATATATTGCAACTATTTTCTTGTTTTAAAAATTTATATGACTTTTGGGGTTCCTTAATTTAGTGATTTATTGGTTAATTTTACCTCAGAGTATTGAATTTCTTTCTTTTGGGTATTGCAGACTGTTGACTCTCTTTTCTTGGTAATCTAATCTAAGATAGTGTAATTCTTTAGTTGATGTTGTGTGGGTCTTTGTATATCTTGTTAATATTCACATCTGATGATAGTCTATTATGAATTGATAATTTGTTTTTTTTTTCCTGAAGATTTAAGGCTGGGATTTGGGAATTTGATGAGATCCTTAAAGTGTCAAGAACCAAAGACTATAATTCTTTGGTCCTGGGAATTACAGTGATTGTGTTAATTAAAGCTGAACAGCTTTCAGGAAAATCCTAGTAAAGATCCTTGTGTTGGGGTTTGTTTTTGTAATTTTGAACAAGGATGTCTGCAGCTCAAGATCAACTGGAGATCAAGTTTAGGTTGATTGATGGAACCGACATTGGTCCCAAGAGTTTTCCTGCGGCTACCAGTGTAGCAACGTTAAAGGAGAACATCCTCGCTCAGTGGCCTAAAGGTTAGTTTAGTCCCTGAATATTTGCTAACTGTGTGTAGGTTTTTCAAGATTTCTGCTGGATGTTTGATTGCTTTGAGAACTCGAATCATGGTTGTTAAAGCTCTAAAATTGTTTTGGAGCTTTCTGTAAATCGATAAGAATTGCCTAGATTATCATAGTCTATGATCTGTTGTTTGTTACTTCTGTTAGATATAAAGCTCTGTGTAGTTCCTTTACTTCTGCTTCCTACCGCTAAGGATTGTGTATAGTAGTGCTAGAATCTTGAAGGGACTCTGAATGTTAAGAAATTTTGGCACGGTGCTATTCAGATAGTTGAGATGCTTTGCAGCTTCAGTTGGTGGACTTTCTCCTGGTGATTGTTCTAGGCTTCTTTCTCTAAAGAGACATTGGTTAAGAAAGTTGACATAGCACAGTCTGATAGTGTTCAGATGACATGAAGTCCGGCTAACCAAGCCTTTCAACTTTTCTTATATATATTGGGTATTCACTAGTGTGAATTCAGAAGGGAAAACCATGAATCCTGAAGAATAAATTAGAGGGAGTTGCTTTTGAACAGCTAACTCAAGGACTCAAGATGATGACCTCAACTCTGGGTAGAAGAAAGAGAGGATAATTCATAATGATCGTGGTATAATTTCCAGATGAAACAAAGGATGCCAATTAGAGCTATTTGAGAAGAGTGGAAGACTTCAACTAACTCAACGAATACACATAATAGAAAGTCGTCTAATTAGGAACGTATGACTTTTTTTAATAAAACTAACATCAGCACACCCAGTTCCAATGGCAGTATATTCATGCATGTCTTTTAGAATGTCCTATTACATTCACACTTTGCTATGTTTGTCGAAGCCTTGACTGAACTTTAAGCTTTGCACAGTTCACCAGAGCAGGTACTGAGTGAATCATGTTCCTCGGCATTCGAGATGACTCTGAAAGCATTAATCTGCGATGCAGTCTTAAAAATGTAAAGAAAATATATATTGTTTGGAATTTGAGCTCTTTCGTGAAATTCATGTTCGATATTTTCAGATTATCTAGTTGAATGCTATGCACTTCCTCTTTGTTGTCAAAGATTTTCTGCTATTAATTTTCAATCTTTTCTTAAATACTGGGTTCAATCTTGATTTCAAGTTCTCAAGTCATGTTCTCTGAGACATATATCTTATGTAAAACAGAGAAGGATAATGGTCCGCGGACTGTAAAAGATGTCAAGTTAATCAGCGCTGGAAGGATTTTAGAGAACAACAGAACAGTGGGTGAATGCAGAAGCCCATTATGTGATATTCCAGGAGGAGTTACGACCATGCATGTAGTTGTACAACCACCAGCTCAGGAGAAAGGTCAGTTTAGATTCACTAAACATATTAGCGACAAAAGTAATTGAAACATAAAACAGTATTTACATCAAATTTCCTGTAGGATGTTTGATTCATTTCTTTGTCAATTTCCATTCTGTTATGTATATTCTTTTTTGTGGTGTTGCTGTTTCTGAACAAAATGTTTGTTGTTTGAATTTTGCTACTGGTGGAACAGAGAAAAAAGCATCAGATGACATGAAGCAGAATAAGTGCCTCTGTATTATACTATGATATTCAGTTCCAACAGGGGTATGGCAATATGCAAAGTAGATTAGTTACTTTTCTTCATTAACAGATTTAAAAATCTGCAAACTGATGTTTTGGACCCTCTGCTTTCAGATAAAGACTGGTGGTTGTTAATAATACTGAAGTTGGTGAAGTACGTATAACAAACATGAGCTGTTGGCATATGCCATCCATTCTCAAGATCGTGTATGGTCTGGTCTCAATTTCCTTTGTATTTGTTGCTTTCTTTTTAAGTGCTTGATTGATGCAAAGTCCATTATGCATTGATTGAAAATTTGTGTTTCTGTCAAGTCTACCATTTCATATCTGTAGGACTGTTGTCTGTACAAAATACGAATTAACTCTTTGGCTGAATTCATAATTTAATCTTGAATATCTTCTCATCTTGGTCGATGTAATATATAGATACAAAGAAAGGATTTGGAATATATTGCATCGAAATCCAATGATTTTTCTACTACAAAGTTTGTATTACAATTGATTTTTGAAACTTTTTTGTTTTCCAAAGAATCCAACCTTCCATTTGTTTCTTCTGCTCTCATGGCCTCCACAATCAGCATTCAGCCAGTGGGTCATCTATCATATTCTCTGGCACAATCTTGTTCCGGGTGATAAAAGCTTTTTCAATAGCATTGCTGATCTGTATAATATGGATGTTCTTGGCCTTGATTGCAACTGATACATTCAATGGTTAAGAAATTTTAGTGCTGTGGACAACAAAGGTCCTTTCGAGATACAAAGTTGTTATTGTGGGTGGTCGGATTGTTTCTCCAGAAACTGCTGTATTGTTAGTTAGGAGTCGTTGTCGAATTGGCCTAACTAGCTTGTTCTTGATCGCTATTTTGAACGTCCATTCTCTGAACCCCCTTGAAACATTGGGTCTTCCTGAACTAGATTAAGACATGTTTTTGTGGCCTAAGCTCCAAGACCGCATATTGCAATTTTTTTTATAGGCAAATTGGAAAGGACTAAATGAATACCGGTAGTTCAGAAGTTATAATCCAAATCTTTTGTTAAGAGAAACGTTTTAACTTGAGATGGACTTAACATATCTATAGAAATGAATAAACAAATTAGTACCTCCTTTGAAACTATATTTATCTGGTAGACTCATCCGTTCGTTTACTTCATGAAAATCAAAATGTGAAACTTTTTACTAGTAGCCTCAATTATATTAACTAGATGCTTCGTTGCTAATTACAGTCCACACAATTGACTAATTATGTTGCTAATTTACACCATTAAATTGTTGAAGAGCTTTTCTAAAGAATGGGTACACACTTTCTTTCATAAAAATTACTCATGATAGAGTAGAATAGAACAATGTAGTTGAATGGAGAAGCTTGGTGATTAGATCTTACATGTCACTTTGTCGGTTCCATACATTACAGTCCAAATGTGCCAGGTTGTGAAGCACACAATTAAGAGGTGGCACACAATAAAATGTGCCAAGTGTATGACCCATTTATTATCTTAATTCATTTGACCTATTTAAATTTAATTCAATCAGTACAATTGCCACCGGTCGTAACACTTCACCGGCACCCTATTCCCAAGCAAAGTCCCCAACTTTTCCCATATTTATCATAATCATTAATCACTTACTATCCTCTGCAACTTCTCGTTTTTCTTCTAGAACGTTCAGATAATACAATTACCGGTGCTGGTAGATTTTGTTCACCGATATGTCCACTGTTACGTCATTTTCCGGTGTACAGCTATGCGTTCCTTCTTCTTCCAATTCTTCAAGCAGAGTAGCTTTGTGTTCTTCTCATTCACCGGCGTCCGTGAACTTCACAGGAAAATCTCGAGTTCTCGAGCAGTTTAATTCGTTGAAATTGAAGAGAAAGGATGCATTCTTCACTGGAAAAACTGAGAAATTCTCCAAGGGTTCCAGGTTAACCGTACGTTGTGATGCTTCAAATGGAAGGGTAACCAACTTATTCATCTACTCGTGGATTTATTTTAGTTCTAATTTGAATATCTTCACAATGAGCAAATGAAATTGTGAGCTATACTAGCTAATGTGCGAGTGTGAAAACAGTTTCCTACACTAAAATCCCCTAGTTGACATCTTGGAATGTCATTCAAGCAGCTGATAATGTTGTGATCGAAATAAACAAGTGTCATACAAAAGTTAATAATTGCAAACCTTAATGATAAATCAGACGACAAAGAAAGTATTGCACGACCTTAACTTGATCAGTATGTGTTGCACCTGAGAGTGTGCCCTAGTGGTGAATCTAGTGGTGAATGAAATATGAATGAAATTTGAAGTGGTTTAAAGAACCACCAAGGTCTCAGGTTCAAACCTCGGAGACAAAAAAACACTAGGTGTTTGTTTTCATCAGTAGCACCATAGCATTGGTGGACAGTTACTTGTTGTTTTGGTAGGTATGCTGTAAATTATCTGAGGTTTTAGTCCAGGTGTCAGACACAGCGGTTATCAAAAAAATTACTATAAAAGCATAGTATTTGATATGGGTTAGCCAATTGACCTACCATTGAGATAACTAATATAAAAGAAGGATTTTTTTTAAAAAAGAAAGATTTAAAACTATTGAGAGACTAATCTCCCCCGAACAACTTCAGGGATGCTGTTGTGTTACTGTGCGAAAGATGGATCTTCCGTTTATAGAAGTCCATAACTTATAGTTTGTTTCCACCAAAAAACTTTCTGAATTAAAATACAATTATAATAGAATTCAACTAACATAGGAAAGTCAGGGAAAATTCCAACTATTAAGTCACTCTCTCGTGGAATAAATTGATCAAAATGCGATGAGTTCTTTGTGCTTGCTCAATTTTACCATCTCGATGCCTTTGCGTGTCTGGGTGTTTGCTTCTTTGGGAATGAAGAGTGCAAAACTTGTTTGGCAAATGTGAGTGAATGATATATTAATATATAGGTACATAGAGTCGTTCCCTCCTATCTCTTGGAATCAATGAGCTATAAGCAAAGGGATGAGATAGCAATACCAGTTAGTTGAGATTAAGCTAGTTATCCATTTAGGGAGAACCATTAATTGCTTTAACGTGTAAATTTAGATCATTTGGAATGAGATTTAACTTAGTGTGGGATATATGATTTATATAGCCATTTTGACTGGTTTGGGGCTCGAGGTGTGATGTATTTATTATTATATTTCACTCAATCCAATGGTTTCGTATTGGTAGATCACTCAGCAAGAGTTTACGGAAATGGCATGGCAAGCAATTGTTTCATCGCCAGAAATAGCAAAAGAGAACAAGCATCAAATAGTAGAGACTGAACACTTGATGAAGGCACTGTTGGAGCAGAAGAATGGGTTGGCTCGTCGTATATTCTCAAAGGTCGGTGTAGATAATACCCGCCTTTTAGAGGCTACCGATAAGTTTATTCAACAACAACCTAAGGTATGCTTCAGATCAACTCAACGCTTTTTACTAATTATTTTTCATGTTAATTTGTGTCATAGCTTCTTCTCTATCTCCTGCTTAAAAATGATTTAATGTTCAATTATCAATAGCAATTGGTAATTTCAGGATCAAAGTCGAAATATGTCTGATCATTTATTTTGCTTCTACATTTGCGATTCATGTAAAGTTTAGCTCAAAATTCTGCTTTGATCAGCTGCCATATTCATGTTAACAGCAGTCATTTAGTCCATATATGACCAGTTTCAAGCATGCTAGTTTTTTCTTGTAAAATGTTAATTTCTCAAGAATTTATCTAGGCATGTACACTTCAATTTATTTCTTGTCCAATGCTTGTTGTAATCAGTCACCAATGTCACTTTTGATGATGTTGAGTGGTATGTATTTGCATACAACTTAAGCTTATGGACTATTTCTGTTGCGTGATTTACAAAGAGTTCCCTATCATTTGTTATTTTGTCTAGGGTGTACTCCATTGGGGTTTGACCAACAAGAAAGTAGTAGGAAAAAAATTTCAAGAAGTTAGAGGTTAATGCTCCTTTTTTTCCATTCAATCGTCTTGCCCCCGTTCCTCGCTAAATTTTGTGAATATGTTCATACCCACTTTTAGAGCCAAAACCAATTATGCGCTTGGGAAGAAGGTCCCTCATCCGAGCTGAGTTGAGCTCACTATGTAGCTCAATTACGAAAAGACATGAGTTCACGGGAGCTCCTGGCTCAGTTAGTGTTCACAAGAAAGCATCCACCTTTTTCTCGAGAAATATAAAAAGTTACTTTTCATTCCACTCTCGGGGCTTTTGTAACCAACTTAATTGATTGACTGGAGAATAACTATTCTATTTAGGATGTGATCAGCTAAATATATCAGCAAAAGGAGCTTAACTAACTATAGGTGAGCTTATGATCTAGCTTGATATTAGCTGCTTTCAAACACGAGATTGCCAAGCAAGCCAGAGTTTGGATCTTTCTCATCAATAGTTGAGCTTGGCTCAGCTCGTATAAATAGCCAGTCAGGTTGGCTGCCTTACATCTCTACCCATTTGATGGATGCTATGGAAATTTACTCAGTGCTATGCAGTTTAGATTCTATGGTAGCTTGGTCAACTGATTTCATACATTGATTTTTAAGATACTACTTCCTCTCTTTTGGGATCACTTCTAATAAGAATCAAATAACAATTTGCTTAATACATTGCCCTCTCATGTGCTATAAATAGCTGAATTTTTGTCTTGGTTACATCTTGCCAGGTTATTGATGAGTCAGCTGGTTCTATGTTAGGCCAAGATTTGGAAGGTTTGATGCAGAGAGCCAGGGAATACAAGAAAGAGTATGGAGATTCCTTTGTGTCAGTTGAGCATATGGTGCTTGGCTTTGTTCAAGATAAACGATTTGGAAAGCAACTATTTAGTGATTTCCAGATTTCCGTGAAGACACTGAAAGCTGCCATTGAGTCCATAAGGGGACGCCAAAATGTTATTGATCAAGGTAATGAGTTCTTTGGTAATTGGTGGAGCGCTTCAACTTACTCTCATATGTTAATCTTGTCAATAAGTGTAAGAATGCAGATGTAGTTAACTCATTAATGGACTATTATGTTCATTACACCTGGATTTCCTGTGATACAGAGAGCTGCTCCCTAGTTTAGTCCTGAATGTGTTATACAAAAGATTGACTGGTATACACTATTAACTTCTTAGTCAACAACAACCTTCCTTTCCCAACACATGCTTGTTAAAGCTTGTCTGCGATATTTCCTTTAGCTTTTTCATTTCTTGCAATAAATCTTGTTTATATGCTTGTTTTTGAAAAGGAAATCATGTTTATACAATCTTGCAGATCCTGAGGGGAAGTATGAATCACTAGAAAAATATGGAAAAGATCTGACTGCCATGGCTAGAGCAGGGAAGCTTGACCCAGTTATAGGCAGAGATGATGAGATCCGTAGATGCATACAAATCCTCTCCAGGAGAACAAAGAATAACCCAGTGTTAATTGGTGAGCCTGGAGTCGGGAAAACTGCAATCTCTGAAGGGTAAGTTAATTCCTCTTACTGAACACCTGGAAGAGTGTGTCTGAGCATGTCTTTTGAAACATTGATTTACATGGCTCATTTGGAATATGTTCCATTGGTCTCAATTTGTTACTCCCTTCATTTCAATTTTTTTTTTTTTTTTGGTTTTGACTTGGCATGGAATTTAAGAAAGTGAACAAGGCTTTTGAATTTTGTGGTCTTAAATTAAGGATATTTTAAATAAACGAAAATGCCCCTTAACCTTTGTGTTCTTAAACATGCCATATGGAAACTTGAAATTAAAGAGTTGTAAAAAAAAAAAAAAGGGAAGAGGCCTTCTTTTTGAAACGGTACTAAAAAGGAAATTAGGACGAACATATTGAAACAGAGGAATATTATTTTTTCTTGAAAACTGCATCCGTTGCTTGTAATTACATTCTTCTCTTCCTGTTTGATAGGCTTGCCCAGAGAATCGTGCAAGGAGATGTACCTCAGGCTTTGATGAACCGACGTGTCAGTGATGAGGAGATCTGCTGTTTCTACCTTACTTATGAAAGAAAATATCTTTGTCAGTCAATTAACTTGTTTGGTTCCTATATGCAGTTGATATCTCTTGATATGGGTGCACTCATAGCCGGTGCAAAATACCGTGGTGAATTTGAAGACAGATTGAAGGCTGTGCTTAAGGAAGTGACAGAATCCGAAGGACAGATCATCCTTTTTATTGATGAGATACATACTGTTGTTGGTGCAGGTATGTTCTTAGGAAACATAACCAGATGTTAAAATGTTGTTAAAATGCCTGTGATTGAAATTAATATTTGTTGCTCCTTCCCTTGTGCCCTTGTATTACTTTCTCCCCTTCGTGGTAGTCAGTTGCATGGATGTATAATTCCCCATGTTAATTGCCTTATTTGTCTGCTACATACTGAGATCTTTATGACTTCATCCTACACCAAAAGATCGTATTTTGTACCGTCATTTGAGTCCATCCAAATCTTGACATAATCTTTTTTTTGTTTGCTCATGAAAAAAAAACCATTTATTTAGGTGCTACTAATGGTGCAATGGATGCTGGGAATCTCTTGAAGCCGATGCTTGGTCGAGGAGAATTAAGATGTATTGGTGCAACTACCTTGGATGAATACCGTAAATATATCGAGAAAGATCCTGCCCTGGAGCGTCGTTTCCAGCAAGTTTATGTTGACCAGCCTACAGTTGAAGATACCATCTCTATACTTCGTGGATTGCGTGAAAGATATGAGCTGCATCATGGGGTCCGTATTTCAGACACTGCACTTGTTGATGCAGCTATTCTTTCTGACCGTTATATTAGTGGACGTTTTTTACCTGACAAAGGTGAGAAACTACATGAGACTTGCGGAAAACCTGTTCATTATGGAGCAATTTGTTTTCCCTTAATATAATTTAAATACTGTATGTTCATGGTGCTATAACTTTATTGTGTAGTTTTAAATTTTGATTATAAATAGAGGGAGGGGAAGGGGATTACAAGCAGGGAACTGTACCCTCACCAACAAAGTGAAAGTTCAGATTCCCCTGCTTGTGTAATTTTGATTTAAATTTTGGGAAGAACGGATCATACTTGTGCTTAATGGACTAACTGTCGGTGCTAAAAGTGCTGGTTTTCAAAATGCAGCTATTGACCTAGTTGATGAAGCTGCTGCAAAACTGAAAATGGAGATCACCTCAAAACCTACAGCCCTTGATGAGATCAATCGTGCAGTTTTGAAGTTGGAGATGGAGAGGCTATCTCTAACTAATGATACAGATAGAGCATCAAAAGATCGGTTAAGCCGCCTTGAGGCTGAACTGTCTCTTTTAAAGGAGAGGCAAGCTGAGCTGACTGAGCAGTGGGAGCATGAAAAAACTGTCATGACTCGCATACAGTCTGTTAAGGAAGAGGTATGTAACTGAAGATTCTCTACTTAAGTTCGTTTATAACTAGTGTGTCTTTTGTTCAACCACTCTTGAGCGGAAATGCACTCATAGTCTGAGCTGTCAATTGAATTAGCTGTAGGAGCAGTGTAGATGTAAATGAATTAAACTGAGGTGGAGCTTGATTTACTTTCTTCTAAATACAGATTGACAGGGTAAATCTTGAGATCCAGCAAGCAGAGCGGGAATATGATCTTAATCGTGCTGCCGAACTGAAGTACGGGAGTCTAAACTCCTTGCAGCGCCAACTTGAAGCTGCAGAAAAAGAACTAGATGATTATATGAAGTCTGGAAAATCGATGCTCAGAGAAGAAGTGACTGGGAATGATATTGCAGAGATTGTCAGTAAGTGGACAGGGATTCCTGTTTCAAAGTTACAACAGTCGGAGAGGGAAAAGCTGTTGCATTTGGAGGAAGAGCTACACAAACGTGTTGTTGGTCAAGATCCAGCAGTGAGAGCAGTAGCAGAGGCAATTCAGCGCTCGCGTGCTGGACTCTCAGATCCTCATCGTCCTATTGCGAGCTTTATGTTCATGGGTCCCACTGGAGTTGGAAAGACGGAGCTAGCTAAGGCTCTTGCTAACTATTTATTCAATACTGAAGAAGCACTTGTGCGCATTGATATGAGTGAATATATGGAGAAGCATGCAGTTTCAAGATTGATAGGAGCTCCCCCTGGTTATGTTGGGTATGAAGAAGGAGGGCAGTTGACCGAGATTGTTCGCAGGAGACCGTACTCAGTTATTTTGTTTGATGAAATTGAGAAGGCCCATTCGGATGTATTCAATGTGTTTCTTCAAATCTTAGATGATGGTAGGGTGACTGACTCACAAGGACGCACAGTGAGTTTCACCAATACTGTCATCATCATGACATCAAATGTTGGTTCACAATATATCCTAAATGCGGATGATGATGATGATGATTCGTCGAAGGAAGCGACTTATCAAACAATAAAGCAAAGGGTGATGGATGCTGCACGTGCCGTTTTCCGCCCTGAGTTCATGAATCGGGTTGATGAATATATAGTATTCCAGCCTCTTGATCGTGACCAAATCAGTAGAATTGTGCAATTACAGGTAACTTACCTTTTTCAAATCTTGAATATACTTGCTTGAGTTCGCACATACTTCCTTGAACGCCAATATTGGAGATGCATCCTTTTTCTGGATTAATTCGAGCGGAATATTTGTAAGTTTGAGCCTTTTTTGTTCTTGCAGCTTGAGAGAGTGCAGCAGAGATTAACTGATCGCAAAATGAAGATTCAAGTAAGTGATGCTGCTGTTCAACTGCTTGGAAGTCTTGGTTATGATCCCAACTATGGAGCACGGCCAGTGAAGCGGGTGATCCAGCAGAATATTGAGAATGAATTGGCCAAAGGAATCTTAAGAGGAGATTTCAAGGATGAGGACACTGTTTTAATAGACACGGAGGTCACAGCTTTCTCCAATGGACAACTTCCGCAGCAGAAACTAGTGTTTAGAAGACAGGAGTCTGGTTCAGATTCTCCCGCAGAGAACCAAGAAGCCTTCTCTCAGAAACTATGAGGTTGCACCTTAGAATCTGATTCAGCCAGAAACTTTAGGTTGCCTACGTACTGAGCAACTAACTCGTACCTCTTGTATCATAGATTTTGGATATACATATTTCACGGCTTTGAATAGCAAATAGCTATACTTAAACTGTTCTATTGCATATAGCATATTTAGCAAGAGTTGATCATAATCAGTGGTTGATGATTCTTCACTTCATGTATCAACCTATCTTGTTTTTAGCAGCCTACAATTTGGCATTTATATAATTCGTATCAAGAAAAAAAGACAGTGTTGGGGCATGAGGGGGTAAAAAGGGAAGGGGAGGATGTCCAGCCATGACTTTTCTATTTGGACATGCTGAATTTTATTACATACCACATCCATGATAAAATGATTTGTTATTATAACATTGCAAATCTTTTATAATATGCTTGAAGACATGTTTACTCACAGCTTAAAATCTTGTTTCTCAGTGTGCTTCAACAGACAGGCAAAGACCAATAGAAAAAGGTAGTGCACTAAGCTCCCGTTATGCGCGGAATCTGGGGAAGGTCTTCACCACAAGGCTCTATTGTATGCAGCTTTAACTTGCGTTTCTGTCAGAGGCTGTTCCAAGGCTCAAACTTGTGAATTTCTGGTCAATGGTCATGCTATATATTTGTTGTAGACTTCTGAATCTGAATGCTTTCGCAAGCGACTCCGCAAACACCACCGGGTCTGTCCACTAGTTAATCACTGCCCAGCTTGTGATTAGCCTAAGTTCATCATTATGATCAGCAGGACTAGCGAGAAACTCCCAATGCTCTATCGGTCTTAGACAATCTGGAAAATGAAAGCAATAATGACAATCTGCTCGAAGGTTAGTACATATACACTGCAGAATCTGAACAACAAACATATTCAGATGCAACTATCACGATAAGAAATAGGCGATTCAAATGTCAATCATAAGTATGGAATAGAATACTCAAATGTCAACCTGTTCATTAGAGCAGCTGCACATCAGTGGGTCTTCCTACTCCTCTACATGACCATCACAACATACTTGTATATTGTGCCATCAACTCAGCTACAAGCACCTGCTGTACCCATGAACACTCTCTGCCTTCAGGTTAACCTTCATATGACAATTTATCATAAAAAGGAACCT
>JBDJHY010000049.1:22679678-22691616 GCA_039654485.1 Withania somnifera | reverse complement strand
TCTATTTAGTGGAAAATTTTGGAAAACTAGTTTTAGGAGTTTTCCAAATCTAATACAAATCTGGAAAACCGAATTTTCCAGTTTTCTTGGAAAAATATTGATTCTGAACATGTTTTTCATTTTTCTAGTTTTCTCAAAATACTTTTCCGAATAATTTTCTGTTAATGAACGCACCCTAAAATTTTGCATGTCTTTTATCTTTGAACTTTACAAACTAAATTCATATACTTTTTTGTTAAATTACGAAATCCTAAGAACTTTACAAACTAAATTCATATACTTTTTTGTTAAATTACGAAATCCTAATTTAATATTTGTTAAAAAAATTAGCTTTATATATATATAGTTATGTTTCGTGTTGAAAATATTTTAGAGGACAGGTACATGTATATACATAGAGAATTCTAATAAGATTTGAAATTGGAAGGGGTTATATATATCAAGAAATCTTGACAGAACTCAAACGACAAATTGTCAGAAACATGTATATTAAATTAATGGATCCTCAAATCAATTATTGAAAAGCAATCAGTAAGACAGTAATCATTTTAGGAAGATTTTTGTGCGTGATTCTTTACAGTTTCAACTGAACTAGTAACTGTTACCAAAATAATTTGCCATGTGTTGTGTTATATTTATATAGTTAATCTGAGGATAATATAATTTAAAATAATATGAACATAACGTATAATCAATTAAAAATAAACAGGTACAAATTGATACCTAAGTCGTTCATCTGTAGGTTTATATGTACTTGGAATTTGGAAATTGGAATGTTTGAAATACATATATATATATACATATAAAGTGAGATCGGTGAAAACACACCTAAATTATTTCTGATTTTTGAGTTTTATACCTAAACTATTATTTGCTTGAGTTTCCTATAATTTAGGTGTGTTTCGCTAATTATAGTTCAGATAAAAAACTCACACTCCGAATAGTTCAGATATGAAACTCATAAAATTGAATACTTTGGGTATGTTGGTAATGTATAAATATAATAGGATTAGTAGGCCATTTGTTGGTAAAATATCTTTTTCTCTTTAATAAGATTTGGGTTTTGGACATATGTATACATGTATAGATTGTTACTATTTGTTTTTTCGCTCAAACCAGCATCTGCATCGTGACTTCAATTAATATAAAACACTGAAGCACCAAAACCTAGTAATTGAGCTACTTTCAGTATTATCAGATGGAGTATATATTACTTTTTGAGAGAATTTAATCAAATCACTCCTGTAAAATCATGTTATATCAGAGGGAATCAAATCAATAAGTAAAAGGATAAGATCATTAAAGTAGGATCCTGCAGCACGTGAAGATAACATTATTCATTCCTTTTTAATTTATTTATCTGATTTTAAGTTGACATAAAATTAAAAAATAATAAAAAAAAAATAAATTTTATAATTTTAAATTAAATATAAAAAAATTATTTTATAATCTTAAACATATCAGGTGCAAAGCTAAATTAATCTTTTGTCAGGAAAAAAAGTAACATTTTTTTTAAAAGATAAAAAATATGATAAAAAAAAAAGACTAATATTTTATTAAGTGAATGGAAAAGAGTAGTGATGAATTTTGCTTATGTTTAATGGCTAAAGGGTTTGCATTAACAACACAATAAAAAACTAGTACGAAATGTTTACCTCGTGAACAAAACAATTAAACATATATAATCAAATCATGCTTCCGGTCTATCTTAATATAATATTATAACAGTAGCTTCTAATTGTTAAGTGCGATTTGATTATTGTGTAATCTTGCTAAATAATTGATGTTTTTCTAGTTCACGCACGGTATGGCTTAGTTGATTGCAAATAGCTTATAAACTTTAAGTATGAAAAATATTTTTAATTACTCAAATTGATTTATAAATAGTTACAAATTTAGATAAAAACATTATGAAATGGGGAAAAGGTGTTATGCTTTGGTAAAAAAAGTGTTGATAACTTATTCTTTTGTCAAAAAAACTTAAATACCCTCAAAATTTTAGTAACGATTATAAATTTAAAAGTATCAGCTTGAAAAAAAAAAATTTAAAAGGAGGAACAACGCATACATACTGAAGAGGAGGGTAGTAATTTTATTTTGCAAAAGATATTTTGAGAATTAGAAAAATGATAAGTATAAAATAGCAAAATGATTTGATGAACAAAAGGACTGAAAAATCATAAGTTGAAAATAATTAACTTAAATTTTAATTATGACATTTGATTGACTTCGGCTTATAAACACTTTGATGTTTACCAAACTCGAATATAAGCTAATTAAAAAAATGGTTATTAGCTAATGAGAGTAAGAGCGTAAGAGTGAACATTAGTCTTTAAATGTATAATACATATGTTCCAATAAGACTTTTAAGTATAAACTAAAGAGAAGATGTATTTTTCAATTTGAGGTAAAGAGTTAACTTGAGTTCCACCCCCCCTCCCCCATCCCCAAAATTAATAAATTCTCTCTGATGATACAGCCATTTTCATTCTTGAGCTAATTATAACCTCAATGCATTAATGATTAATCACTAGCTGTTTTAATTCATTCTTCCGTAAAACCAATCTTTCAACTGTTCTTATTACTGGAACATATAACCTCTTATCCTATTACTTAACCCTAGACTTCTTTCCATATTGCCTATATATATGGAACTAATTTAATCATAAAGCCACTACATAAATCATTGCATGGAAGGAAATTGATATTAATTATTGGCAAGATTAATTAACAAATTATAACTTGCGTAAGTTAATTCTATACTTCGACAATGTTAAGAACCTTTATATTATTAAGTCACTTAAAAATCTATTTGCTCCATGCATAGGCAATTCATAGTATCAATAACTTGGGAGATTTATGATTACTCGATCATTGACTATTTCGCAAAGGCATGGAATAATATTATAGGCACAGTGTATGTGAGCGTGAGGTTGTATTTTTTGTGTGTAAAAATTAGTTTTTGTTTTGAGTGTATGTGAGGGTGACTGATGCGGAGGGAGGAAGCTTCCACTCACCTCACAAACACCAAACAATACATCTATGGAAACCAACATTTGTTATTGTTAATTTCTGCAATAGCTACATTACACTATCTATTTTATATTACATATCGTGACAAATGATTATTCTTGATGTTCAATCTAATTCTTATATAACCACACAAACCATCGATTTCACTACATAAACGTACGTACATATATCCTTGTACTCTGTCCTTCCCCTATATCTCTCCCACACGACACTACTACTTCCTCTATCATATTTTCTTCCTAACGAGAATTATCCATCGAGATCGGAACTTATGCAATTCTAGATTAATTCCGTTCTCGTAGAAACTAGAGCTTTTTTTCTTTTGCCGGTTCAGGGAGTCGGAGCACCATCAGTTCATCTGCATGAAGTAGAGATATATGCATGGCTCATTTTCTCTCAAAATCCAGGTGAAATACTCTTCCTTGTTTCTTTTCTTCCTCTGAAATTTTTCTGAAACATTACTCTTGATAATGAGTATGCATTGGCATATGCATTGTTTCACACGGAAAATAGATAAGTCAAGAATAAGTGGGAGTTTTTTCTAACCGATAAATACCATGTGAGTTAATGATATCCAACGTAATAACCTTATATTGGGAGAGTTTCTCTATGCCTTGCCAAGGTAAAGAGGTTACATGTCATGTGGATCGACCAATAAGGCCTCTCGGGCTACAATTACTCAGGTTAAGGTCACTTGGTTCGTACCTACGTTAACAAATGTAATTTTTAAAATTGAGTTGTCTGAAACCGCATATGCGCAATACTAAATCATAGGTACAAGTGCTCATAACTTATCCATTTTGCAAAACCATTCAAAACATATCACGAATGTACTTATCATATTCATATAAAATTCATAATGTTTGCGAGATTAGACTTTTCTCTAATCTATAAATAAAATCATGGGCTATAGTCTTTAATGAAAACACGTAAATCATAGCAGAAAATTCATGATTCATAAAGAAATTATAAATTAGGGAATTCAAAACATAATCAAGGGCTTAGCATAAAAATCATGATTTCTGCAAGGATCTTTCATAAAAATTAGGTAAATATATAAAGAATCAAACTTGAAAATTTTAAGCATAAAACCCCTAGCCTTGGACATAGTTTATAAGTACTTGAAAATACTTGAACGTAAGGATGAAAAGAGTCCATCACTGAAATTTTTGTGTATATGGTAGATACAAAAGCTCAGGCTGAAAGCACGAACTTGGAGACCTAAAGTTCTTGAAACCTAAGGCTTAGGCTTTGAGAGAATTTAACTTCCGGACTTGAATGTGGGAATGTGAAGAGAACTGAGCGTTAAAAAGTCTTTAATCTCCCCTTAGAAACTTTAAACAACATAGTTTATGACTTAAAAAGGCGGAAAAGATCTAATTACCCTTTTCGAAATGTATTTAAAATTCCTAAAGCAAGATTTCATGGGTTGTGGATCAGGTCCATGGACTGTGGTTTGTGGTCAAAATGGTCAATTCTCTAGATCACATTCACGGTTGACTTGACGGACCATGGACCTTATTTACGGACCGTCATGTCAATCGTCATTTTTGATTACAAGGCTTCAGGACCAAGCCCACAACTTGGTTCATGGATTGTAGTTCGATTCGTAGATCGTGGACCAGGTCCGTAAGACCCTAGTGATCTTAAAGAATCGTGGGACAGTTTCTATGGCTGAAGCCACGAACCGTAGATTAGGTTCACAGACCATGACCCTGATCGTGGAAACTAGAAAAAATTAATTTTTCTCTGAAATTGCTGAGCTAGGACTGGTTCTAAGTGTAAAACATGCATGAGGCATTATAAAGAGTCAATTTGACTCATTTTTTGAAACAAATTTAATATTTTAAATTTAAAAACTATATGAAAAATAATATAAATTGCAATCCTTCTCATATATATATATATATATATATATATAAAATGTTGATTAAAGTTAATATAATATGTAGATAAAATATGATAAGTAAAAAGTGAATAAAAAAATACACATTTTTAACTAATTTGAGAAGCTAATAAAAGGCTCTTAGCTTATTATGGATAGGAGGGAATATTCCATTACTTCATTGGGACATTGTATATTTGATTTAAAAGGAGAACTTAATTATTTAAGTACAAAAACAGACAAAACATTGTTTAAATAATTAAGAGGCAGTAAATTTTTTTGGAACGAATGACGTAATTGTTACATGTAATCCCGATTACTAGGAGGTGTTTTCAAGAATGCCCCAGCTAGCAATTACCAATTGCTTGTTGCAATTATTTCTATACTACTGTATAAAGTTTATAGTTAATTCATTTCTGGCCTACTCTTTCTTTGGAAAGTCAACTAATTAGAAATGAATTTGCAAAGCATAGTTGCAGTTTTATATATTGCAGTCAACAAGAGTAGTAATACGTACTATTTGTTTTTGCTAGAAGAAATACTACTTTTCTTCATTAGGGAAGTGCATAATTGCGTTTTAATTAATATGCCAAATTTCTCAAGGAAAAATAACCAGAAAAGAGGACTTTGCAGAAGTGAAAAATCCCAGTAGCTAAGTGAATTGACTATTTAATTTTTTTTACTATATCTATGAGAATTCAATTTCTTACTTGTAATTATCTCTGCCATTTCTCCTTCTTCTCTGCCCCAATTCTTCAAAAAGAAAAAATATGTGCCAAGCATGATGAAATCTTACCACTAAAATATTTAAAATTAGCAACCAAATTTATCAATAATTCCTAGCTTTTTTTTTTGTTGCTAAAACACTCTTAATTAATTATTTTTTAAAATAATTCATCATAGCTAAATGAAATCCTTTATTTTATAGTAGCCTAGTGAGTTCAAATTTGTTTGCGTAGTATGTCAGTGCCAATGAGTTCAATGTCATGATTTTTCCTTAACTCACTTTTTTCTTTCTTTTTATAGTAGCTCTCTTCTCCTGTCCATACAGGTCTTTCCTTGTCTCTTTCTTTGGCTACTTACGTGCTTCACTTTTGTATTTACCAAAAGTTCAATAAATTCAAAGGGTAAGTAAATAAGTGAATTTTATTTTGAAGCTTATTCATTGAATTTGAGAGCGCAATGATATTTCATCTAGTTGAGATGGATTAGTTATGTTTCTGGTTTAACTTTTATGTTCTAATATATTGATATGAAAAAAGACTCAGAATTTAATGGATATAAGTTAAATTTCAGTGACAAGAGTGTTGTGGTTGCCTTGAGGCATCTAACTCAAGCTTATATTGGTGATCATATTTTAACCTGAATTTCAATTTTTCTATTTTAAGAAACCGATAATCATCTTACTTCATAAGCTTATCTTTATTTGATACTTTTGGATAACTCAATGCATAATATATCTCATATCCGTACAAGGTTTCTAAAGGATCTGATCACCTCTGGTGGTTTAATTTTACAGTTTTTCTAAAACTCCTTCCCTATAAGCCGATACGCTTTAACATGTAAAACTAAGACTAGCTATCGAATGTATTCAACTATACATCATACATCTTCTTTAAGCTAATGAAACCGGCTAGTCAACAAAAGAGTTGGCCGATTCTTTCTTGATTTGCTCTCTATTCTATGTACACATGGAAAGATAGTAAGAGTCAGAAGAAGAAAATAGAAGGGACCCCAAGCCGCACCCGCACTGGAAAAGAAGACCCCACAATCGTGATGTTCCATAAGATGTTGTTCGTCCTTACAGGAAAAGGCCAACCTCTTCATGTGCTCATTACAAAGACGTACCGTTTCAAAATTCTTGCAATTATATACATTTACAGTTTTACGAGTATGCATATATTTCTCATACATAATATATGTTGCCTTCTTCTTCATGCTTCTATCCCCTTGCTTGATTGCTCCCTCTTAAGTTGAGTATTATCAACTTCACAATTATTTTTTTTCCTATAGTCCTTTCTTTCCCATGGTCCTCTATCAAGATGTCTTCTCACCAAGACCTCCGCTTCTTTCTCTCAAGGTAAACAAATAAATTACTGAGTCACAAATTTAAATAAGTAATAATTAAAGTTTACCTTTATATATGACTTTTCCACGAACGCGATGTTACTAGTGTCCACCAGCGCCACCCCTGCTACGTACTCATTTGAAATTGAATCTTTTGTTTACTTGTATAACACTTTTTATTGCAGTGCACTGATCTCCTTCTTTATTTTCTTTAATTATTTTGTTGTTATTTATTACTACTCTAAGATTTGTAGGAACTTGAATTTTTTGAAATGGATATATATACCAGGTGGTTCGCCGTATTCCGACGAAGATCAGTTCAATCTGACAGCAGCGACGACAACGACGACTACAACCCAATCTCAAATTCCATTGAATGTTATGCATGCACTCAAGTTGGAGTCCCTGTTTTCCACTCCACCAGTTGCGACCGAGCTAACCAACCGGAATGGGAAGCCTCAGCCGGTTCTTCGCTCATTCCAATTCAGAACCGGACTAATCCAAGAACCGGAAAAACCAGGTCCAGCCGCAACCGTCACACATCAGGGTCGTTCGGGCGTGTGTTAGACCCTCGAAGCAAGCGCGTGCAGAGATGGAACCGAATGATCTTGTTGGCACGTGGCATGGCCTTAGCCGTTGATCCTCTATTCTTTTACGCCTTATCCATCGGCCGTGGTGGATCGCCGTGCTTGTACATGGACGGCGGCCTTGCGGCGATCGTCACGGTGATTAGGACAAGCGTCGACGCCGTGCATCTCTTCCACTTGTGGTTGCAGTTTCGGTTGGCTTACGTGTCACGAGAGTCGCTGGTAGTTGGGTGTGGGAAACTCGTGTGGGATGCGCGTGCGATTGCATCACACTATGTTCAGTCACTCAAAGGATTCTGGTTCGATGCTTTTGTCATCCTTCCCGTTCCACAGGTTACGTACTATTCCTATATCCACTTGATGATTGTGCTTACCTATATTTTGGAAAATATATCAACCAAAAATGTTGGAGGAGATCTTTTTAATATACTCGGTTACACAAATTATTATTTATTTGAAATAAATCTTAATATATTCGAGAATTAGTGTTCCGTTGAAATTTCAAATGAAATTCACTGTGAAGTTGTATTTTTATATATTCAAAGATGAATATTATTTCAAATATTTCTTAAAAAAATATAACAAAACACAACTTTAATTTCATATATGAATCTTAAATAAAGTGAAAAATATTTGAAATCATTAAATCTTTTTAACTTGTATACTTACATGTATAAGTTTACATAATGCTAAATGATCTATAATAAGTAGTAACTAGCCGTAGCAACCCAAATAAGGCAATACATAAATAAAGCAATAGTAAGTAACATGTTATTATATACACATATAATGTGAAAGATTGATAGTTATAACAAAAGAAAGAGGAAAGGGAGAATATTAAAAGGTCATGATAGGAACTTTTCTAGGACATCCTAGTACTATAATATAGTAAAAGTTGTTGGATACTATTACTATGCGGATATGGTTTAATTATTAAAAATGATCATAGACAAAGGCTACTTAGAAACCTGAAGGTCACGGATTAATTAGTACTAGTATGCTATCTCTCCTCATGAAATGATACTCCTACATTTTCAAAACCAAACAAAAAGTGAAAAAGGTGTACATTTTTTAACCCAAAATGTTTGTGTTGCCTTCTTTTATTTAGTTGTATTAATATTAACATGTTGGTAGCTAATTTTCTCTGCAGGCTGTATTTTGGCTGCTGGTTCCAAAACTAATAAGAGAAGAGCAGATAAAGCTTATAATGACGATCCTTCTATTAATGTTCTTGTTCCAGTTCCTCCCCAAAGTCTATCACAGCATAAGCTTAATGAGAAGGATGCAAAAGGTTACTGGATACATCTTTGGTACCATCTGGTGGGGATTTGGCCTTAATCTCATTGCTTATTTTATTGCTTCTCATGTAAGTCCAACTGTACCTTTTTCCTAAAAAGAATTACTCTGAATAGAATTGTTTCGCTATTTTTCATGTTATGTACCATATCAGACTTAATACAGAGAACCACGCTTTGTTGTAAGTTAACTTGTTGGCCTAAAAGCGTCTATTAGTGATTGACCAGTTGTTATCTGTAGGTTGCTGGAGGGTGCTGGTATGTTCTTTCAATACAAAGAGTGGCCTCATGTCTAAGGCAGCAGTGTGAGCACAGCCGTTCGTGTAATCTGTCTTTGTCATGCTCAGAGGAGGTGTGTTATCAGTTTCTATTGCCCACAGGAACTGTGGGAGATCCCTGTAATGGGAACGTAACAACTGTGACTAGGAAGCCCATGTGTTTGGATGTCAATGGACCATTTCCGTATGGGATATACCAATGGGCACTTCCTGTTGTTTCTAGCAGTTCCATCACTGTGAAGATTCTTTATCCCATCTTTTGGGGACTAATGACCCTCAGGTAAATAACTTGATTCTTTATATATACCACTTAAGACTTGAAAAGCGAATAACTCGGTCTAATGCATCAAGGAATGTGGAACGAAATTTAAATTTCGTGTTCCCCCAGATCAGAGAGGTTGTTGATCTCAAAGTTTTAGTAAAGATTCTTTTTTTTTTTTCCTTTTGGTATGGTGTGAAACATGAAAATCTTTAATTGCCTTCAAAGTGTTTGGCCAGTGGAAAAGATATAAGGAACTGTCTTGATGACTTTTTCTTTGGAGACTACTTATTGAATTATTAGATTTAGGTTCATCTTTGGATATATGGACTTCACTTACGGCTTTTGTTGGTTGACTGCAGCACATTTGGCAATGACTTAGAACCAACAAGTCACTGGCTGGAAGTTATTTTCAGTATATGCCTTGTGCTTAGTGGATTAATGCTCTTCACTCTGTTGATTGGTAACATCCAGGCAAGCTATAATTAGTAGTTGTTTTTTCTAAAAGGTAACATGATTCCTTCAAGCTGCTAGATTTATGATTTTGTTTCTGTTTTCAAGGTGTTTTTGCACGCGGTCATGGCAAAAAAGCGAAAAATGCAATTGAGATGTAGGGATATGGAATGGTGGATGCGGAGGAGACAACTGCCATCACAATTAAGACAAAGAGTTCGCCACTTTGAACACCAGAGATGGGCTATGATGGGTGGAGAAGATGAGATGGAACTTGTAAAAGACTTGCCAGAAGGACTTCGAAGGGACATCAAACGCTTTCTATGCCTTGATCTTATTAAAAAGGTACAACATGAAGTCGATGCTTAGTTTTTCCTTCTAAGCATAGAACATTGGCATATTGCGATATATTGATGATATGAATTTTTCATTACTTCAGGTTCCTCTGTTTCATAGTTTGGATGATCTGATTCTAGACAACATTTGTGATCGTGTTAAGCCACTCGTCTTCTCCAAAGATGAGAAGGTACTAACTCTGGCACTCTGTAGAGTAACACTATAACTTCCTATTAAACCATGACAATCTCTTACCTATTCTGTTCTATCAAAACAGATCATTAGAGAAGGAGATCCAGTGCATCGGGTGGTGTTCATTGTTCGAGGACGTGTAAAAAGTAGCCAAAACCTCAGTAAAGGAATGATTGCCACGAGCATACTTGAGCCTGGAGGCTTCTTTGGAGATGAGCTTCTTTCCTGGTGCTTACGTCGTCCCTTCATTGACAGACTTCCAGCTTCTTCCGCAACCTTCACTTGCATTGAATCAACGGAAGCATTTGGCTTAGATGCAAACCACCTTCGATTTGTCACAGATCATTTCAGATACAAATTTGCAAACGATAGGTTAAAGAGAACAGCAAGGTATTATTCATCCAATTGGAGAACCTGGGCTGCTGTGAATATACAGTTAGCTTGGCGACGTTACATGTTGAGGACTAGCCGCCCCACTATACATGTGACCGAAAATGGGGATAATGATCATCGCCTTCGGAAGTATGCTGCAATGTTCTTGTCAATCAGGCCGCATGATCATCTTGAATAGTGATAATAGCTTTGATTTACCAAATCCTCATTTGTCATATTTTTCATCAATAAGCCAGATTTGTACAACGACATTGATTCATTGAGCTCTAATGTCTGATATAAAGATGGTAATCATCTGCTCAAATAAGAGTCACTGTTTAGTGACTTGTGGCTAGTAAATTGTACATGATTTTTCCTCCTTTGTAGTGAATCTCATTATACGTTGGAACCCATTTTTCACCTCAGAAGCAAATCTTGATGTTGGTAAAGTTGGTGGTTCAAGTCCATGACACATTGCTCATTTTCTCAGTCTAGGCATACTCAGATTTGCTTTTTGGGTTGTGCCAAATTGAGTCCTTAAACCACCAATAACATGTAAACTTGGGTTTTATCTTATAAAGTTTTTCAACTTCCTTTCTCTGCCATGTGCCTCTTAGAGATTCAGCATCCTTTGTAAGATTTTGCTCACCATTGCATTGAGGAAGTGCAGGCTTTGATATCATAATTATCACAATCCAAGTTCATGACACATATTGTCCGCTTTGGATCTAGAATCACACAAATTTGGCTTATTCCTCGATCCGCTTGTAAATTCTTGGTGTAATACTCACTCGTAAATGATTGGTGTCAGAATTGTTTTATAGAAGAGCTGTACGTGAGTTTGAACTATGCCACATTGAGACTCAAAAGCGAATATCATGTAAACTTGAGTTATGTCTTATAAGGCTCTTCATCTTTCTCGAGAAAATGATCCTTTTTATAATTTAAATAAGAAAAAATTTACATTTTCAGATTTCTTATGTATATAAATAAAGATCTCTTACAAATACAAGAATATAAAACTAAAAAAAAAAAAACAGAAAAGGGTATAAATATACCCCTCTACTTTTAATTATTGTTAGGAAGTGTCATCTGTTATACTTTTTGGTTGAATTTACCCTTATTGTTACTTAAAATTTGATATATCCCCTCCAATTTGACGAAATAGATACGTGGCAACT
>JBDJHY010000049.1:22527845-22541894 GCA_039654485.1 Withania somnifera | reverse complement strand
GGGAAAAATCTATTTGTAACACATCTTGCTCGCGACAAGAGTAGTGTTAACCAAACTTGGAAGTTGCACCATGATTTCTTCTAATCAACTTGGGATTTAATTCATTTGGGTATCAAATTCAGAGAGGTTGTATTTTTGACCCACCTTTCTGTATGAAACTTTCGGCATGAGCTACTAACTTTAATTCTGACATCAAAAGTGTGAGTTACCTTTTTTTAGCTTCATCTTGTTTTTTCATCAAATATACACAAAATCATAAATATATGATAAATAATGAAATCAAGCATAACCAACAAGTATTAAGACAAACTATGCTCAAACAAGGAAAATATGTGAGAAAAAGGTAATAAAATTAAGTGCAAAATTTTCACACATCATTGAGGCCCATTATAGTTATGATTTTCATATTGTCTTCCGTATTGAACATTATCGTTAGGATGACTTTTTTTTACAACACACATTTTGTAGCTGTCTATTATAAGTATCAACATAACTGAGTTTGGCTCCTTATCTTACTCTCTCTAGTCTATGTTGGATTTTTTTACTCTTCTTTCTCATCAACATAACCTACCAAGGATAAAAATATACATGTGGAGAAATAGTAGTATTTATAAGTATGGATTTAATATATGGTTTTAAGCCTTGGAAAAAACACTCCAACCTCGGCATGTCATTAGGAATCAAATTAAAAGAATATCTATCCAACCGAGTAAACTACAAGCTATCCTCATGATTAATAATTACATCTTGCTCTAACAGTTCAGATTTTATAGCCAACACAAACGATCTTAAAAAATAAACCATTCTACGAATGCTACCTTAAATATGGAAAAATTAGGATAAGGATTAGTTGGATCAATACTCACTCTCCCATAATTTAAGCAAGTGGCGAGCTGAATTCTTCAACTAATAACCTATAAAATCAATCACTTTAAGCCAAATTATTAAAAGTTTCATTCATAAAGAACTGTAAATTATTCGAAGCACATGAAGAATGGTACTTAGGAAAATTAAAGTTTATAAAGTGCTTAATCCTCCCTCCACCTACTATAGTTATTTCCTAAGACTTGTAAGTTGATGTTGAGATGTGACACGCGTAGTAAGAATCTAAATATCATTCTACATACACCCAATTGTTGTGGAAAAAAGGAAAACTTGTGGATCCACCTGCTTTTCTTTACCAATCGTAACTCCAACATTCACAATCAAATTCATAAATTTCATATCTTGAAGTCAACCATGTATTGAGTAATAAGCATCAGTAAATCCTAATCGATGCTCCAACAATCAACACTATTTAATATGAGACACAAATAGAGAACATATTAACAATGATCCTAAAGAGGGGGTTTAAGAAACAACAACACAATCTAGATTAAAGAAGAATGAGAAACAACTAAAATAAATTACTCAAGAGTCCTTCAATCTTTTAGAAGATCAAGCTACATGAGGAAAACCCAACTTAACTATAATGACCCTCCTGGTCATTGTGTATTTTTCACGAAATTGTATCTATTTTGACACTTCCCATATCTTTCTTATATTTTTTTTGTGGTATTTGTGCATGAATATCATAGTCCCTAGGGTGCTAGGTTTTTCTTTCTACAAATGTTTTAATTTTGAAGCCCTTAGGTTTGAAATGGTTGACTTTAGTCAATATTTGTAGAATACATGCTTGAAATAGAATTTTGATAGTTTAGTTAGCTTCAGAAGTGGTTTCTGGTTTAGATTGACATTTGGTTTTGGTCATAGAATTTTCAATTGAGTTTTGGCCATTAGACTAGATATTAGTGAAGTTTGGGCTAAATGTTCAACTTTAGTCAACTTTTCGAGCTATAAGGGGTTTGATTAAAATTTTGATGACTCCATTAGCTCTACATTATAGATTTTGAGTCAGAAGGGACTTTAGTTGTTTTACCAAGGCGTGTAGACTCATTTTAGGTGCTTGGTTATGTTTATATGAGTGTCTCAAAAAGAATTTAATTTGGTCAGCATTTCATCATCACATTATTAATTGGCCATTTCATTAGTTTCACTATCTTCAGAATATTTTTTCTAATAGGGTAGCATATTCGATTTGCATTCATAAGGTTTTGGATAAATCTTGAATGTAATTTTGGAGTTTAGTTTACCTTGGTTTTTGTTGGTTTGTTGTTTACTTGTGCAAACCTTAGTCGTTCTTTGTGTTTGCGATGAGTTTTTCATGATCATTAAGATAATAGGTATTTTCACTTTGTTTATATAATGAACCAATTGCATTCACGAAAAAGGCATCCCAAGGACCTGATCCAGGTCCTTCATTGCATTTTAAAAGAGCCTATCGCATTTGCGAAGGGCTTAATGACCTACTTTGTAGTTTTTATGATTTTGAGTATTTTTAATGTTTAAATATTCCCTATAGATTACCCAAGTCATTTATGACTTTTTGGAACCGGTAGTTCAGTTTCCTAGAGGTTTTGTTGTGTTTTATCTCAATTTTCTATTTTTGAGGTTTTAACTTTAGAAATTGGAATTAAGAGTGAATTCCTTAAAGACATGATCATAGTTAAATTTCAAAAGTTCCATTGTCACTAGTTTGGGCATTTTTTGTATATAGAGACTCTCTGTTTGGGTTTTAAAGTTTTCTATTACATTTTCTACTTTGTAGACTTTTAGTTAACTTGGAGTTGAGAGTTTGACATTAGTCAGCTTTTAAGGATGGGGCATCAAATAATATTTTTAACACTTCCATCAGGTCAAGAATATGGAATTTGGGTTGTAGAGTTATTATTGGTATGCTTCTTAAGGAAAAAGATCATTTTAAAGGTGGAGATGACTTTCAACCTATTTTAGGTTATTGTTGACCTTGGTCAACATTTTCGTATAATGACCTTCAATGATTTTTTCATCAATTACATTAAGTTTAAAATATCACTTTTATGATTTTTGCATATGTAGTTTACGTTCATTGGAATCCAATCTTATTTCAAGGGTTTGATGCATGAATTCCTAGCCGTTGAAAATCTATTTGTGCACAATTATCTAGTGCACAACAATTGTTATGGAGGTAGCATGATTGCAGTGGGTTAGGGATTTTGTTTTTCATAATAAAAGTAGGGAGTATGCAACCTTGTAAAATAGAGTCAGGCCTTATTTGGACTATCCTTCAGTGTGATCATGTTGGGACGGTCGTGATTACGGTGGTCTGGTTCATGTAAAGGGACATATTCATGCCAAGCCCATTGTAATAACAATGAATTCCTAGAAGACCAATAATAGGCTAATGTACTTATTGGCAGATATAATTTCTTGTTTCACTTACCATTAATTGATTAAAAACTTAAGACATCTTGGTAATTTATTGGTAATTGCTTTGCGAGCTTAGGAAAGTGACACTAGCATTCTCCTTCATTCAAGGATTTGTTTTCCTCATTAATATTGGGTTAATTCTTGAATTAAAATTTCCTCCTTGTACAAAACTTTTTGAGGCTATTTGAGGGTTTATTTGAAGCTCCATTTGTCCCATATTTGAACCATGTGTTCCTTTAGTTGAAGCCTGCCTCCTTGTATTTTTTTTATATTTACGAATATGGGGCCTAGGGCCCATATTTAGACAGGATTTTACCTGAATATTCATATAGATATATGGGTCTTAAAGTACATTTATTGTCATGTATATTCATATTATATGAGTGTCAAGTTGTTTTGAGACTTTTCATGGATGCCAAGATGAGGTGCTACATTGGGTTATTTCTCATCCTCCTCCAGGTAGGTTATGATTGCCAGTAGATGGAGTGGTTTTTTGGATTCGAACCAATTGTGTTATGTTCTATTTTAGTTCTCATATATCCTTTTGGTAATTACTTATTCTGTTGAACGTGTAGTTTACTGTGTCATCTTCCATGACTACAAATAATATTTCTTAACCCTAGGTAGTGTAAGTTGGGTAATTATAGACTGTAAATAGTTCCCTTGTATTTTTATGGTTTATTAATGATTTAGTGTGTTGTTACGAGTTGTACTTGGGATGATTGTGTTTTGCGAGCATGCATTTGGGAACTTCAGGTGGTAAATTGATCATTTATCTATAAATAAGGGTATATTTAAAAAAAATGAGCAAATGGATAAAAATGGAATTTTTTTTAAACTTAAATTAAATGGAATTTTTTATTATACTTATACTTTCCATGTTATATCTAGTTGGTATGGATCTATTTTCATACACAAATGGGAATTCATTTTGAATATAGTCACCTAATTTATCACTTGATGCACCATGGCTTAGATATTACTTACGATCGGGCCCTTGATCAAGGATTGAGCATCAAACTATGATATTCATAGATTACTTGATTATGATGTTAGGCATATGGGAGGTTGCACCCTTTATGGGCCCTGTTATTCTATATTGTAATACAAAGACTTGAGGAAGGGGTATACAAGGTTGTTTTGCTAGACATGTATAGTCTTTCGTAGTACCTACCTTTCGATACACTAGGTGGTGGAGGAGCATATAAGTTTTATTAGTTACTTTTCTGCACTATCTTGCATTGTATATTTTCTATGCACTATTTGTACCCTTTGTTCTTACCTTCTAATTTTAGTACCTGAGTGTATCCATAGGTCTAATGGGATCAAAATTGGGTTTTATATGTTTACCTTTCATATAGTTATATTTTAATGTTATTTGTTAGAACTTCTCTATCGTCTACCTTATTTCATTAGTGGTTTTATTATTTCTTTATCTTGTTATTGCTTAGGAGGCCAAAGTATGTATCCTCACCTTCCATGGATCCATAGATCACCTTATTAGTTACCCTATATCTGTTACTTGGCATTGTAAATGGATTACTCTCGTTAATTATATGGTCTTATATTACTTAGCCTATTGAAGATTATTTTCATCCTACTCTTACTACTCTAGTGTTTTATATTTTTTTGTTAGTTTAGAACTTGCTATTTACCTTATTTAAGTTTTTCTTGCTCAAGGTTGGCCTATGATGGATACTGGGTACCTGTTGCTTGTGGTACTAATACTATACTTCTGTATCTTTTAATGGTGCAAATCCTAGTGTGAGTTATCCAAGGGGCCGCTGATCATGCTGTCACAGATTTATACTCTCAAGGATTATGATAAGCACTAGGTTTAACTTATGTTACTATTGTAATATTGCTCTCTATCTCCTTCTCTTCCACCTTTTATTATGTTTATTTCTGGGGATAACCTATTACTGTCTATCCGAGATGTGGTATAGGATTTCCTACAAATGGGTTATTATAGGTGTTATCATAACCCAACATTGGTCCATGATGGAGTGGTATGAGAGGTTAGGTTCACTAGTATCCTTAGTGTAGAAGCAAGTTCTAGTAAAGTCCCATTAATCGATTCTTAGATGTTTGTATCGTATCTTTGGGATGGTACATGATACTTTAGGAAATATTTCATCTCTTGGATTTGTTCTTGCATTGAAATTTCTATCTACTTCCTGAAATCTATTTGTCCTAATCATTTCACATGCAGTATGTACCATAGAAAAAAAATTTAGGATGATATTCCCCACCACCAAATAGGGCTCCAGCTAGGTGTCAAGGTAGCACCGGAATCTGAGGCTGAGTCCAAGGTAGAGTATCTAGACAAGTAGCTCAGAAAAAAGTGGCACTAGTAGTTTCTACCTCTCCCTCGATATCCATAAAGCACAACCATTCGTTATTAGAGATATATTGCTTTAGATTCTAGCCATGTTTTTCAAGGTGCCTTCAGATGGTGCCTAGTTCTCAGTACATGATGCCCAGGCTCCACTAGTTCACCCAACTTCAATAGCCCCACCAACATAGCCAGCTATAGTAATTCCACCAGTACTACAGGTGTTGATGAACAACCTACTTATCGAGCTCCAAATGAACCATCAGTTCAGTCATTTCTAACAACTACAAATGCACATATTCATCAACTACAAATGCACATATTCATCTGTCTTTGGTGACTACTCAACCGATGGATTAGAGTGTTAGCTTGTGTTCAATCAGTAGTAATCCTTCAGATTTTTGATGTATTTATAGCTATCTCAATAAATGTAGCCGTTGGGCATTGAATTCTAGCCGTTATGGTACATCAACTGCTGCATTTAATGCTTCTGACACAGTCTTGGTCGACCAATTTTTGATATTGGTCGACTAACTTCAGCATTTTGGTCGACCAGTTCTTGCATGTTGGTCGACTAACTTATTTTCTAGTAGCCAACTTGAGATACCTTTTGGTCGACTAATTTGATAAATTGGTCGACTAAAATTTCATCAAAATTTTCACCTTGAAGTGTCCAATCAATCCTCAAGTGTTATGCAATGTTCTATAGTGTAAGCACTAAGCAGAGACACGTCATTATTGATTTTCATCTCTCTAGGGTCCTCCTTATTCATCGGTGCCTCTGCTTTCTCCGAGTTCTTCTTCCATGCCTCTCGCATGACTTAGTTTTTGGTGCGTACTTTTAAAGGAGATACAAACGAGAACAATTTTGAAGGTCTTATATGGTTTGGAGAGAGAAAAACAATTTAAAGCCAGCCCATGGTAAAAGGTGTTGCAACTGC
The DNA here is from genome assembly GCA_039654485.1 of Withania somnifera. Taxonomy (NCBI): domain Eukaryota; kingdom Viridiplantae; phylum Streptophyta; class Magnoliopsida; order Solanales; family Solanaceae; genus Withania; species Withania somnifera. The sequence continues at coordinate 22,535,330 of JBDJHY010000049.1, read as the reverse complement.
CGAAATGAGGTGTATTTCCAGCAAATCGGACCAGAAATGTTCCAGCAGATGACAGAGCAAGTCACATTAACTGCATTAGGGTAGATGTTTGAAGCTGTACGCAACTTCATGACTTGGCTCAGAGAATATGCTAAGGTTGCTTTATATTCCTTTGGCACTAATAGCTGCAGCACTAGGACTCCTGGTTGACATGCCGACAGTCATAGTAATTGCTCCTTGTAAATTCCCTTACATGCTTTTCAAAGGGTAGCATTGTTTGTTTCATGATTGTATAGGTCGAGAAGGGCCTTTTTCTAGAGACAATCTGTGTGCCATTTGCTGGTCTTGCTATCTTACTCTGGCCATTCACTGTTGTTGGTGCATTCATTGGATCAATGTTAGCAAGTATCCTCCTAGGTCCTCGGCTGACTAACTATAAAGAGAAACAACAACTCCTAATATCCCAACCGGTCCTCCAAATACTACAACCTGCAAACTGTTTATATACAGCAGCCCAACAACAATTTATAATCTAATAAAACAGCCCAACTGTCATCTAACAATATCAATGGTACACATAATCTCCTGTACCGATAATCCCTAGTCCTTCACAAGTTCCCAATATGATCAAAGTGTAAGCAGAAATCACGTTATGAATAGGTTACCACAAAAAATATCACAGAGTGAGCACGTTACTGCACTTAAAGTAATAGATGGAAATAAAGTGAGCAAGTTACCATAAGAAAACATTATCAGTGTGAACAAGTTACCACACTTACCTTAATAAATCACTAGAGTGAGCAAGTTACTACGCTTAAATGATAGTTTATCACTAGTGTGAGCAAGTTACTACACTTAAATGATAGTTTTGATAGTGTGAGTGAGTTACTGCACTTGTGATGATTAGGCGAAAGTGTGAGCAAGTTACTTCAATACTAGCAACAATAGTGTGAACAAGTTACTGTTCATGAGGCTTAGCTCAACGGTCATCGGGTTCACCTCTTGCAGTGTGCCTCATACCAAGCGTGGGATCGATACCTGGCAGTAGCAAGAATTGTTGCTGATTATAGGGTCATCGGTGTTGTGGGGTTACCTGGGCTGTGCCTGGGCACTGAGTGTTAAGGGGGGACTACGAACCCGTTGAGGCACCTCAAAGGACACCAAAAAAATAAGGGGTTGCTCTGAGTTTAAGATCAACCCTTATAAAAAAAAATAAATAAATAAAGAAAAACATGGGCCGAATTTCTCAACACCTGAACTTTACTGTACCATCTTCAACTAGGAATATTCCCTAATTGAATTTGGGATCGCAAAAGAAAAGGGACAATAGAAGTGTCACAGATGATTATCCATGGAGGAACTACAGTCTAGACTTAGTTTCTGTTTGGAATTGTATGGTAGTCTCTCTGTCCCGAAACAAATGTTATCTTTTAACTATTTGATAATCAGTTAACCCAACTCAATATTCAATATTCAAAAGTTAAATTTTACATTTTCAAAAATTATAAAAGAAAAACTGTAAGTTACAATTTTTCTCACATTAATATCATTAATATATTAAATATTAATTAAAATCCATATAATTTGAATCGGGAAAGACAAAAGTACAAATAATTTAGGACGGAGTAAGTAGTTCATAAATATATAACACAAACGAAGCTGATTTCTCAATTTGGCAAGTAGTTAACCCATCCATTTCATTTTATTAGTAGAAGAAAAAAAAAAAAAAAAAGAACAATCTTCTTTTTCCCCCTTCCACAAATACAAGTCAATTCAAATTTTTTGAAATCAAAGTTTGACAAGTAGTACCACATTCAACAGCACAAGCTCATATTTCTAAGTTAACAAGTAGATTTTGCCGAGACCAAGATCCTCTATTGATCTTGAAAAAGATTAACGAGAACACAGAGAGTAATCTTCATCTTCGCCCTGTGAAAACAAGAGTAAGGTGAACAACAGACGTACTGAATATAACATAACAAACCAAAAACAAAAAATCCTTTTTCTAAGTAACAAATGTGCAGATTGGTGGTAGATCAATTGAGCTCCAGAGCGACAATTCACTATCGTAAGTAGTTTCTTCTGAAGTCGTTGAAGAAGAAGATGATCCAGAACTTTGTGAACTGTATTCATTCTTCTCCTTCTCACTAATTCCTTCTTCGTGAATTTTCTCCTCCTTGTTATGGTTCGTTTTGCATGCATTCCTCAATCTGCTTAATTGTTCACTTCTTTCTCTCTGCATAACTCCTCCTGATTTCAGCTTCAACTTTAAGCATTCTGTAATTCCGTTGAAAGCATAAAGTGATGCTGAGAATTTCCTCTCGTAGTTCATTCTCCTCATAGCTTCAGTAAGCATCGATGACTCGTCTCCATAAATCATCTCTTGTTCCATTGTCTCTGATGAATTCATCTCAAATGGTGAATAGTAGCATGCTGATCCAATTTCATCAACAAATTGGAAGTCAATTGGCTCTACCATTACATCTCCTATATCAGTATTATTTTCCTCTTCTCCATCTACTTCCTCAGTATTATTAATCCCTCCGCCACTCGAGTTTTCATCGATTTTCAGAGACTGAATTACACTACAATCGTTTTCAGTCAAGCAGGCCTCGAAAGTTTTTGTGAAATTCGTTACATTAATTGCACTGACATTACCGATCACGTTGTTATCAGTAATCGGATCTTCAGGGTCCTTGAGATACTCCATATACTGCAAATCCGAAAAATAACCTTCGTCTTCTTCTCCCTGTTTGTCCTGATCATGATTTCCGTCCACAGGCTCAGAAGAAGGAGAAGAAGAAGAAGCGGCGGCAGCAGCAGCAGCAGCAGCTAAGGAATTATTTCTAGCTTTAAGCCTATTAATAAGAAGATTACTGATTTTCGAAGGAAGAGCTGGAGTCGAAGAAGAAGATGGAGAACAGGGCCAAAAATTGGTGCGAGTATTGGCTCCACGAAGTAAACAAGCAGCTTCATCATATGCTCTTGCTGCTTCTTCAGCTGTGTCAAAGGTACCTAACCACACCCTTATTTTTTGTATAGTGTCTTTAATTTCAGCTACCCATCTACCTGATGGCCTTTGTCTAACACCCACGAATCTTTTTCGTGCTCGCCGCACTCCCCCGAGCGCGGCTTCTTTTACCATTTCGTCCCAGGCAACATTTCCTTGATCATTTTCACCAAGTCCCTCACTAAACCTTCTTTTCCTAGCCATCCAACGAGCGTTGGACTGTTAGTATATATATTTAAGTGATAAGTACAATCACAAAAATGATAAATTGTGAATTTAAGTCATGGAAATTAAGATGGTAGGAAGTGGTATTTATATGAAGTTTCTTTCACATTGTGAAGATGGATATTCTTTTAAGAAAAATTATTTGTGCTTCTAGTGACAACAAATGGAAAGCTTCTAGTTGATATAAAGAAAACAAGAAACAAATGAATTTAATTTAGAGAAGGGGTTGTATTGTAAATAATGAGATTTAAAAAGTAGTTTGACCCAGCCAAAGAGTACAGTTTCTTCATTTATATTTTAAGAGATATAACTTGTTTTCAAGGATAGAGTATACGGCAAGAGTTTGGTCACTACAAGATATCTCACTTGTTTTCTTCTTATTATAAAGTACAATATGAAGATAATTAATTCAGATTATATGTCACTTATCAATACATTTATTAATGAATTAATTCCTTTTCTGATCTTCAAGGCGATGGACATTGAAATTTAATCCTTAGAATTTTATGAAATGGAGATTTTGTTTTAAAAGTGACTCATATATATCTTATTATTGTTACCCAAATGACTCACATAAACCTTTTTGTTTAATGAATCAATATTTAATATATAACTTTCTTTTTATTTTTAGTTAAAAAATGTCATACGATGCATAAAATGACCTCACTCAATAATTTTTTACCATATATAACCCATCAAACTGGAAAATAAAATCACACTCACTCAAATAAAAATTTTATTTAATCACTCCACTACATTAGCACACTAAAAAAAAATTAATAAATTTTAAAAAATTTATCATACACCCGATCTAACTAGAAATAACAATCTCACCCACTCAAATAAACTTAACTCATTTTATTTAGTCACTCACTGTAATAGCACGTTCATGATAAAAAAATTATTAAAAATATTACCACACACACCCAATCCAGCTGGAGATAAAAATCTCATCCATTCAAGCAAACTAAACTCATTTTATTTAATCAACGTTGTATTAGCACGCTCGACAAAAAAAATTAATAAAAAAATATATATATTATAATAAATTATTATTTTCTTGATTCAAATTCAATATCTTTCGGTTACAAAAATAGTGAGTGAGTTTATTTTAAGGGCCACATAGAATTTTCTCAATTAATATTTAAAAAAATTAAATTTTTAATTCATTAAATATTAATCTGTTATCAAAAAAATATATATGTGTTATTTTTATAAAAATAAAATATATATAAGTCACTTTTAAAATAAAAACATATTTATTCTATTTCACAAAATTGAGAAATAAATCGAACCCTTTTTCCTTTGAAATTATCAGTTGTGAAAGAGACATGGTGCATCCTTGTTCCGTGCATGAAACACGCAGGAAGCATAGTGCAGAATAATCCTTTAATTTAAAAAAAGAACTCAAAGCATCTGATCTACTTTAAAACTACATTGTTTGTCTAAACAACATGATATTATCTGTTTTGGATTAAATATGTATCATTTTTATAAAAGAAATCACTTTGCTGTGAGTATTTAATATTTTATAAATATGTATATTTTTATTTTCAACTATCAACGTAAAATTTTATTTACACAAACCTAACATCATTACCTTGTAAATTTTTTCTAAATATCACCAAAGTAATTTGTTTCAATCATCGATCAGCACACTCACATGCACTTTATCAGAGATAATTTGTAGGTGGAGTTGGTTACGATATTGTGTCCATGTCACTCTCAAATGTGGAACCAGACATAGAAAAAAGGTTGATAACATAGCTTTGTATGATTAACCCAACAGTTAAAAAATATACCTTAGAGAGAAAAATGTATAAAGAAATTTTAAATAGAGTAGCTTGTCACTTGGAAATGGAATACTTACAGAAGGCAAAACAAAAAACAGTTATTAAAGGTGACAAGATTGCCAATTGCGTCCTTTGTGCTGGTTTTATTTATTTCGTTCCTTGCTAAATAGCCGCAGAATCTCCACTAGTAGTTAGATTTTAAACACTTTTAATATTTTTTAAGTTATGGATGCAGGTATACTATTAATCTAGAGTTACCACCTAATCTTTTTCAGTCAATTTATAATTTGTACGTCAATACTAAATTGTCTCTCTACTTCTTACGAGGTAGAATAAAATCTTCAAGTACACCTTATCCTTCTTAGATTTCATTCGTGAAATGACACTAGCAATGCTAGTAATTTCTTAATAAAAGAGTGATGCCGTGATTGTCTTCTTGAGACGACTATTTCCGTCCCTGTTATTCCGGTGGCCGCGAAAAAGCAAAATCCATCCAACTTATTTTTAAATGCATAAATTAGCCCACTCAATTAATTAACCGTGCGAATGATCATTGGATTAGTCAGGCTTCAAATGAGTTAACTATGAAAAATGAAGAGAAAATGATAGCTGATTTTTTCAACAAAATCAAGAAAAGAAATGTCAACGGCCACTCCAAATCCTCCACATGGCAGCTCTAATACAATCAACAATCTTGTGAAGTAAACTTGTATAATAGTCCATTAACTAGTTATGGTTCGTTCATTCAACCCCTACCAATGTGTAATGTATACCGTCTCCATGGCAAGATTCAGAAAGAGACTGATAAGATTCTTAAATCTGAAAGCCAGAAAGTTATCACACAAATGGAGAAGCCGGGCACAAGGATGAATTTCTTAATGCAATTATTTGTACTTCAACTGCAATAATTGACCAATTCAAGTATTCCTAGTGGAGCTTTGGGATTGATACACAATTGGAATTTTCTAGTTCGTCCATATAAATATAAAAAAAATTGAACATGATCATTTCAGAAGGCTCGGGTTTTACAGTTAGTTGTGGACTACCTGGCATGTAGATTCTTGATCAAGGCTCTTGATAATAAAAATATACTTAGCCTGTCCAGGATACTCATTAGGTTATTGTCAACAAATTTAGGTATGATGTGCTTCGACCATAGTGCACTTTTGGAACAACTGGTTTGATTAGAACTTGTTTCGGATTCCAATGACTTGAAAAGTAAATCAATCCAGCTATAAGTGCACCAACAAAAAGGAGAAATTTTTCGTTCAGACGTAAGTCTGATTTGCACCAAGTGGTGGTTCTAGCCAGGGGGTGGCTTAGTCGCCAACGAAGGGGGGTGAAAACCGTGGAAATCAAGGTTCAATGAAGGGACATAAGCGTGTTAAATAAAAAGTAGACTCAGTATTATGATTTCAAGGTTACATGCAGCACAATGTCAACTAGAAAATGGCGTTGCCCAAAGTACTGAACTACACACTAAAGGTTGGAGTTACACAAAGTAGCAGATTGAACTCAAAACTACATACTAGTGAATGGCATAATTGGATCATCCAACAAACCTCACTTGTTTGCCAACTAGAAGCGTAAAGTGATTACAGCTAACAATACAACTCGATTACATCCTAAGCATCAACTTCAGCAGTACTCAGAAGGGGGGCAGTGATACTAGCACTATTTCCAGAATATCCAACATGCAGCAGTGCTGGATCTTGATAAGCTGTGGCTAATCTATCATGAAAACTAGCCATTGTAGGATCATTCTGCTCCTCTCTATCCTTTTTTAGCAAACTCTTTAACATTCACGGAAAAGCAGAAACCAAATCATTATACATGTTAGGAAATGACAACTCAAATAAGGAGCCTACAGAACTTTAAGAATTAATAAGACTGCTCAATTGAAAGAGCAAGTAACCATTTTCAATCATAAATATATCAGGTTCTACAGCAACGTATTTGAAATCTAAAATATGTGACAATCCTCATATCTTAGATTATGCAATTGTCCCATTATACAACTACGCTCTACACAAGAATGTCATCTATCCGAGTGTCAACAGTTACGATGACTTGCTATCCCAGCATTGCAATCCTCCTTGACTTGCAGTCTTATCCGTTGGCTTGAATTAAAATAGGCAGTCAAGTCACTGAGACACTCATTGAATAACGTACATTAGATTGTTTACAAGTAGTATGCATTGTCAACCTAGAGTTGCCAGATGCAAGAGATACCACCCTCTATTAAGTGCAGCAATCAGCAACTGTGTTCTAAATTGCTGCACATATTTTACTAGTACCACACAGTTCTATTAATACTATGCTTAAATGCTTCTCAAAACTCTGCGAGAATTGCATGGGAGCTATGCTCAGATGGACTTCTCGAATTATCTTAAACAGTGAACTCATCGTACTCTGCAGAGCTACGGACCTAACCCTCAAACCAAATTGTAGGAAGTGGATGCCCCCCCCCCCAACAAG
>JBDJHY010000049.1:22349702-22361980 GCA_039654485.1 Withania somnifera | reverse complement strand
TCTATAATGTCTTCCCTTTGTAATTTGATCTTCCCTTGTAAATTTTCTCATTTCTTTCTATCCGTATAGTCCACCTTATGCAAGCTTGGATAGTTTTCCACCATCTCTTTTGGCTTGTGCTTCCTCCCCTTCCGGTGTGCTCCCGCATTGTCCATTTTTCCCCAGCGAGTGTGATGAATAAGGACTAATTTTGGGAAGTCACCTTGTGGTGGGGTGTTTGTTTGTTTCATTGGCTTCCATACAAAGAGGGCATATGGAAGCCAAATGAAGTTTCCTTTTCGGTAACGCCTCATGTGTGAGTCATGTTTTCCCTTACTACTAATTAGGAGAAAGATTTCATCTTTGTGGGTGCCATGCTTCCCTAAATACATTTCTAGGGACTTATACCTCCTCTTGCCCTCTTTGTTGACTGAGAATTTGCCTCCCTAAATACACTTTGTTGACTGAGAATTTACCATCTATGTTGGCTTCCATATGATGGAATCGTGCTCATTAGTAGTCCCTGTAAAGGTTCCTATTGTACAAAGTAGAGCATCCACTCTTTCTACCTCCTAATTATTCTAAAGTCTTCTGAAAACTAAGTTTCATTCATGAGCTGTCCACATGTATAGAGGAATTCTGGTTGGTATTGATGTTGAAAAGATTGGGGGAAAGCCTCCTGCAATGTTCTAGAAAAGATTCTTTCTACCATTATGCACTTGGAAGGCAAAGTCCTTCCCTAGATTGGTGCAAACAGACCTGGTGGTCTCCATAGCCCGACTCCATGTGTCGATGGATTCATCAGTGCACCATTGACCAATTTGTCCATGTTTCTGTTGTATTACGTTCTTTCATAGGGCTGCTTCGTACTCAACGTATCCCCACAACCATTTCGTGGAGTAGGCTATTATTTTATAGCCTTAGGTGTGTGACCCTCATTACCTCCATGCTCCCTGCTTTGTTTCAGTATGTTCCATTTCACTATGTTGAAACCTTTGTGCTCCTTGTTGCCATGCCATAGGAACTTTCTTCTTAACCAATCAAGAGCATTGAGTAATTTAGCAGGCATAAGAAAGAGGGCCGTCACATAAGTTGATAAGAATCTAGCACAAAGTTGATTAGGATTAGCCTGCCTCCTAAAGATAGGTATTGTGCCTTCCACATTGCAACTTTTTTTCTGGCTTTTTAATGATTTTGTCCCAAATCTCTAGAGTCTTGTATTTTGCACCCAATGGAAGTCCCAGATAAACAGAAGGCATTTTTTCCACACATCTCAAAATATTGGCTAGTACCGACCTCATTTATAGGAAAGATGTTGCTTTTCTTCCTGTATCAGACCTGAAATTGCTTCAAAAATGACTAGCATTAGTCTTAAATGACTGATTGTTCACTAGTAGCATCACAAAAAATTATTTGTCATCTGCATAGAGTAGATGACATATCTCCAGCACCTCCTCGGTCCTGCTTCCTACTTTAAAGCCTTCTAGCCATTTTTTTTGTGTTGCAATCTTCATCATGCTATTGAGTCCTTCCATGGCTGTGATGAATAAAAAAGCGGATAAGGGGTCTCTTTGTCTTAGTCCTCTTTTTGCTGGAAAAAAAAACTACTGCTTCTCCATTTACCAAAATTGAGGACCTAGTGGTTTTGATGCAAAAACTGATCCAATTCAGCCATCTTCTTCCGAAGCCTACTTGCTTGAGAATGCTTAGTAAGAACTTCCAGTTGATATGATTGAATGCCTTCTCAATATCTAATTTGCCCATTACTAAAGATTGCATCACCTTCCTTTTGTAAAGGCCATTTGGTGTGGGTTTGATCAGTTTGTCTATCACCGTCTTTAATCTCTCAGCTAGTACTTTGACAATGATCTTATACATTCCAGTGATGAGACTTATTGGTCTGAAGTCTCTCAATTCAGTGGCACCCGCCTTCTCTGGGATTATAGCTACAAATGTGGCATTGAAGTCCTTTCAAAGATCTGCTGTAATTGAAAATTCTGTAGGGTGAGTAGTATTCTGATTTGTAAAGTTCTCAGAGAGCAATGAAAAATGACATTGGAAATCCATCCGGACCTGGAGCTTTGTCTATTGCACACTGTTTGACCCCCTCTAATACTTCATCCTCCCCAAATTGCCTTTCCAACCATACCTGCTCTTCTGCGGAGATCCTGGTATTTCCTTGAAGGGTGAAGTTAGATCTCCCGTTCTCAAATTCCTTGTATATTTTCTGGTAGGTCACTTTGGAGTTTTTTTATGTCTTCAGGATCAGTAACTTCAAGCCCTCCACTTTAAGCATGTCAATGGAATTGAATCTTCTGTGTGCATTGGCCATCCTGTGGAAGTACTTGGTGAAAAGTTGCTGAAATATCTGAGTCTGTAATATGGGAAAAATTATTAAAATCAGCATATATAAATGAAATATAAAATATAAAAGCAGATAAAAATAATAATGTGAAGTGACTGTTGGTGACTACTATTTGTTCTAAATGAAGAGGAAATGACATTAACCCATTACTTACTATAAAATCAATTATTCGGTTGTTGCACTTTCATCTTTGACGCTCCTTCTTTTTAAATTAAGATAACCTAAATTGAAAACAATAAAAAGGAAAGGAGCAAACAAATAATGAATGAACATTATCCGAGTGTTAATAGAAAACGAACCTTACCTTATAATCTGTTCAGAGGATATGCTTGTCATTGATTCGTTCACGATTTTCAAGATTTCCCTCACCACAATGACGATATATCCAATGTATCCCGCAAGTGGGGGCTGGAGATAGTTCTGCATTAAAAAGGCAGTTTGAAAAGGGTATATAGGAACGCAAAGTAGTAAAAAGTACGGGATAATGCGAAATGTATAACAGTTCACAATATACAAAAGAAAGAATAGTAACAACAACAAAATAAGGTGATAATCAAGGTACAAACAGAACCACGTGACGACCAAGATTGAAGACCAAGAAAGTATGAGAATATTGTTAATCTATTGGTAAGAAAGAAGGACAAGTACAACCATCAAGCCTATCCCATAAGAAAGCAAGAGAACGCTCAACAACCAACTAACTTTTATCCTAATCTACGTCCTCTAAACCCTTCTATCTAAGGTCATGTCTTCAGTAAATTCAACATGGGCCATCTTACTCAAGATGGACCATATCCGGCTAAACCTTTCTCCAGTACTTCTTCTCTTTGGCCTGGCTCTACCTCTCCTAACCTTTCACTTACTGAGATATGTACACTTCTCTTTGTCACATGCTCAAACAATCTAAGTCTTGCTTCTCTGATCTTGTCCACCATGAAACAAAATTATTTCGTCTATCTCCACTTTTAATCTTACCGCTCCCTGTATGCTCACACATCCTGCGTCCCCGTCTCTGCAATTTTTATCTTTTGCACATGAGAATTCTGTCTGACCAACACTCTCGTCAACCATAAGATGTTAGGATTTTGAAGATTTGCAAAACTTGAATCATGGATGGAAATGACTTGGATAATAGATCGTGGAACAGGCTAAAGATTCTTAATTTACTTATAATTCAAAACTTAAACAGAAAATAAGTATTAGTGGAATGGAAAAAAGGAATAAATAAATCCATATCCGACAAAAAGAAACATTCCAAATCTTTTCCAACTTTTCTCACCTTTTTCCATTTTCAGTTTTAGGGTTAACTATGCTAAACACTCGATTACTATAGAATCCTTATATTTTTCAATCAAATACTTGCTCCCTGTATTTGAGAATCCTACACTTAGGCCCCGATGATGTTATCCCATTTTTTAATTAAAAAATGAACCTTTTATATTATGAAAATGCTACTCAAATGAAACTTCATCTAACTAAGTATACTTAGATGATAAAATTTCTGTTAATGTTTTATCTTCGTTTTAAAATTTCATAAAAGCAACTCTGAAAAATGTATTATTTATAGTTTTAGTTTATATTGTGATAAATTTAATCACGGATATACATCATTGGGGTTGTGAGTATAGGGTGTTTGATTTCACAATATGGGGGTCTTTCCATAACTGAGTCATGGTACAGGGGTGTTTAGTGTTGTTTACCCTTAATTTTATTTCATCATTTCTCTTCAAATCTCTCTCTCTCATCACATCCATTTTGCCTTGTGGAACCAACTCTTCTTGTGTGTCTTTTATCTCTTGTACTCCCTTTAGGCACACCTTATTTGTTATCAGATTCTTGTTCTTGTATTTGAAAGCCTTTGGCTGTCTAGACTCCTATGCCACACACATAAAAATGCTTTTTACGATATGAAGCCGTCAAACCTGCTTAAATCATGCGGTGGAAGTAAAAATCTCTAATTTTGGAATGAGCAAAATCATGCCTATTTGAATCTTGCAATTTGTATGTTGCACTTATGTAAGTGTAGTAAAGTTTCTTGACATTTATGGAGGTACTTGCAATAATTAAAACGTAAAGTGGAGAGGATTTTGAGGGGAAGTACGAAGAAAGAGTTGCAGGATACAAGTGAAAAAATATAATATAACTGACCTGTATAAGCCAATTAGTGCCCTTAATATATCCTACAGGTCAATTGAAGAAAGAGATAACTGAGGTAGGGTAGATTAAGGGCACTGATTGGCTTATAAGAACAATTTTAGTTTCTTTTATTATACAATATTAATGACTGCTGGTATTCATTCCATATTAACCATCTGTTACCTCATTTCTTACTCAGCATTGTAACTCTTAGTCCTTCACAAATTTTATTTAAGAGATGCGACTTTTGTTGATTTTTCCAATGAGAAACTACAAGAGAAGAAAAAAGATAACCCCTCGGTTTACAAGAGAAGAAAAAAAATAATCCCTCGGTTTCAATTTGTTTGTGCTACTTTCCCATTTAGTCCATTTCAAAAAGAATGTTGTCAACTCTTTAATTTTAACTTTCTACGTGGCAAGTAGAGGTGCTTCATCACCTTCTTAAAGTCTAATTTTACTATATATATGCATATAGATTTTTGGGGCATAATCCTTCAATTTTCATGACAGGTACCTGCTTCCAGAACATGTTAATCATTGTCACTTGCGCATCTCATATTCAGCACACACAGACCTTAATATCAAGTTTCAATCTCATCGGAGCAGGTAACACAGATTTACTAGAAAGCTTTGTTGCATCTGACTTTGTTTCTTTATATTCTTCTTATTACTACTATATTTGCCTGGATTATTCTTTGCTAATTTTATCATTTTCTGCTTTTGATTTACAGTTTGCGGTATTTTTCTAATTTCTTATGCTTCTTGTCATCTAGGGTTTAGTGAAGCTCGGCAGCTAAACACAGATGTGTTTGTCATGGCCTCGTAGTAATTTTCTTTATCTCATAATAGTGGTTAACTGCATTCTTCTCATTTCTCATTTTAGATGACCATGTGAAGATCCTTCTTTTATGCCGAGTTCATGGTTTGGAGAATGCTTGTCCATTATTGTAGGGATCACTCTCTGTGTATTTATTTCAACTACTGCTTAACTGCAACATCTTTTTATAGCTTGACATTGCTGCTGAGTTTTCTGTTAGTCTTTAATGTTTGTACATGCATAAGTTATTTTAATATACGATATCGTGTTTCCATTTTATTTGGCCTGAGCCTCTCCTTCTCCTTGTAAGTTTTTTTGGATGAATGTTGTCTTTTATTTGTATGTAGCATCACTTATTGTGGAGATCTAGTTGATTCACTTTTAGTTCCTTGTTTCATCATATAGGGACTATACAAACCCTTATCTCCCAGTAAATCCTACTGCAATGGAGGGGCTTCTTCAGGTATTTTCCTTTTCTCATCTTAGTTGTCATCCTTGTATTGGAGAAGTCCTCACAGGGTCTGTATTCAGCCTGTTGTAGGTCCAGATGGAAAGAAAATGGAACCTGAGAGTAATGTGCTTTTCGCCTCTTTAGAAAATATGCAGTATGCTGTTACTGTTGAGGTCCTTCACACGGTACTGTTCTCCCTTGTTATGTATGCCATTTTGGTAAATTGGTAATTGCATACTCATTCATTTATGTTCTGCTGTTACTATTCTTTTCGGGAACAGGTATTCTCTTCGTTTGGTACTGTTCAGAAGATCGCTATGTTTGAGAAGAATGGTCAAACCCAGGCATTAATTCAGTATCCAGGTATGTTGGTTCATGGGTGCTGTTCTTTGGTAGTTTAATCAAATACCAATGTTTACTTTGTCTAGCCTTTGAAGTTTGAATGTGGCTTCTTTATTTTCATATCTTTTTCCTCTTTCCCAACCCTGATAAGAATCGGGTTACCTGAAAATTAAAAAAAAACTAGTGCGGAAACAAAAAATACAAAGACAAAGGCACGCAAGGGTGTGCCTAGTGGGTAATGAAGTTACTTAGGAACATGAGGTCTCAGGTTCAAATTCCAACAGAGACAAAACCCTAAGTGATTCTTCTCATCTTTCCTATCCTTGGTGGATAAAGTTACCTAATATCTATTACTAGTGGGCGGTGGGTAGGTATCCCATGGAGTTAGTTGAGGTGTGCGAATATTTTTTCCGGACCCATGATTATTAAAAAAATGAAGATATAGAGTTAGCAGATTAAAGCTAATTATGATACTAATCGAGTTGGTTCAAGAACTTATATTACAAAGTGGGCCGGACCCTGTTTCAGAATTAGAAACAACTATTGGTATAAGATTAATTCTCTACTTTTTTTTTTGACAAAGACGACTAATTATCTACTTTAATACTTAAATCAAAGATATCAAGTTAAGAATTAATTTTGCATCATATAAACTGTTTCTTGTAAGGTTGTCAGATAAATTCATAGTCACCACTCACCATATACAGAGGTGTAGAAAGAAGAAAAACCTCTCAAATAATATTTCTTTAGATAGGAAAAATGGAGAAGGAAAATAAGACGTGAAAATTTAGAATTTGCTCTTATCTAGGTAGCACAAACCCAACTCTTATTCCACTAAGGGGGGGTTTCCACATCTCAAATAATACTACTAATAATATTTTTTAGTAATCGTGGTGTCTAGGCCAATTTGCACGCTTATCTCGACTAATTCCATGGTTACATCATACCAGTAACAGGTACCAGGTAACTCCATACAACAAAGTTATGATAGATAGGAAGAAATCACCTAGTGTTTTTGTCTCTGTTGGGGCTCTCACAACTCAAAGAGTGTTTGCATTCAATATTGAGCATAACTTATAAAATGAATTAGAAGCCTATTTATAGTCTTAATACAAAAGAAGGCTAAAAAGACAAGCTGACCCTTTATGCGCCAAAAAGATATGCCCATTACCTAAATGCGCAGAAACTTCATTGGTCTTCAGCCTTGCATTTGTTGGAGTTCTTTAGGTTGGCTTCGGGTGAATGGTCTTGATGCAATTTGGGATGCATCATGCAGGGTCTAAGAAAGGGTTCTACAACAAGGGTTTATTGTACGCAGCCTTACCTTACATTTCTGCAAGAGTCTGTATTCAAGGCTTGAACCCATGACCTCTTGGTCACATGATAATAATTTTACCAGTTACTCCAAAGTTTATCCTTCACAGGAATCCTACTTTTATGAAAATAATATATATTAAATCTAACTAGGGAATATTAAACTAGGGAAGCATGTAAAATAATGCCAAACTTCTTTACCTAACAAAATAAGGGGAAAAATGCCAAACTCTTAGCCAGAACATATGCCCATTTCAGGTCACTTGGGCGTGAATTTCCATTCATTTTGGGTGAAGTGTTAAACTAACCCTTGGGCAGAATTTTCGGCCACGTGGGCTTGATTTTAAGTATTTTGAGGCTTCGTTTGGGCCCTAATCTTCCCGCTTTTGGGCTTGGACTTGGATCGTGAAATATGTGTAGCACTTAGCACTTTCTTCCTCACAATTCTTGGACTCATTCTTGGGTTCTTTCTCCTCTATAAGCATCTTCTTAAATATCGATTGAAGTCCGTCAACCCTTGATAGAAGTGTGCAGCATGTATCCTGTCAAACCCTATTTGGTGGTTGTGGCTATTGCGTTGGTCCTTAGAAGTGTCTGAGAGCACTAATGCTTGAACAACTGGCTAGTTTCAAAAAAGATTCTATGAACATTCCCATATACGAATACATGTACACCCATGCAGGACGAAGAAGGTTTGGCAGATCAAATTTCTTTCACCAGTATAACTGAGACTAACTATGTGATCTATCTCGCATCGTAATCATTCATGTGAATACCGGTATTTTCAATCACCTCTAATGTAGATCAGATTTCCTTCAGAATGCACATCAGTCAACTTCGCCTGAATATCATTTTGGATGTCAGGATACTCTAAATGCTCGTTTGGTACAAAGGATTGGGGACGACTAATCCCGGAATTAATTTTAGGATGAGTTTATCCCATTTTGGTTGAGATAAAATGTATGGGATAACTAATTTCGGGATTAGTTTTCCCGGATAGTAGTGTTAATTTTTATCTCACATTGAGGGTGGGATAACTAATCCCGGGATAGCTTGTTCCCCAACCAAACAACCCCTAAAGCCTATAAATTTAGCCAGAACTGCCAATAAATGGTATCTATGAATTTGTTCAAGTATATTTCCACGGAGAGTCATGCAATGTCGCTTTGATCTTCGTATGGATAATATGATCCATGCGCCCAAGGGTATGGCACAACAGTCAATGAAGTGGGTGAAAACTCTGGGAACCAAAGTTCAAACTCTGATTTATTCCAAAAAAAATGCTACAGCAGATAATTTATTCTCATCTACCTAAGCCTTGGACAGAATTATCCAACAGTAGTATTGTTGAGAGGTAATAGGTACCTGGTGAAATAATGAACCCGTAATTTTCGACGATATTTATGTAAAATATACTAAAATACTAACCTATATCGCACCTGAACCCGTAACTCTAATAGTGCGATGTGTTCAATGCAAGGTTGAACCCACTTAATGTTAATCTTGGATCCACCTATAGAAATAGTCAAGGTGCGTGAAAGTCAAACCAAATATCATTATTATATAGTAAACAGTAATGCACATTTCTCTTTCTTACACTAGGCGTTAGCAGATGGGTTTGTAAGCTTGTCATCCTGTTTATAATTCCAAGTACATATTCCGCCATCCGTTTTCCTTTTTCCCATGTTGTCCTTTTCGGTGAAGTTGAACCTATTGGAACACAAGGTGTTGATGGATCAGTTTTACTGCAGATGTAACAACTGCAGCTGCTGCAAAGGACGCTTTAGAGGGACACTGCATATATGATGGTGGCTATTGTAAGCTTCATCTATCATACTCTCGTCATACTGATCTGAATGTACAGGTATAGATATGTTCTTTTGAGTTGGTTCCAAAGGAAAAAATTTGATGACTAAATAAATAAAGATTCGAAACCATATTGTCATAGTTGATTACTGAAAGTATGCTTCTTGACACTTGTTCCTTTTCTGCATCTTTTTCATTTGACCTCTTAGCTTGAATTAATTCTTCAATTGTGTCAAAGCAGGCATACAGTGACAAAAGTAGAGATTACACAGTTCCAGAATCAAGTTTGCTTGCAATGCAACAAGCATCTGCAGTCCATTCCGCACCAGCTGTTTGGCATAACCCTCAGTCTGGTCCGGCACAGTCATCAGCTGGTTATGCTGTTGCTGGTGCTGTTCCCGGCCAAACATCACCTACATCCCAATTTTCCTCATGGAATCCAAATTTGCAGGGTGGTGGATCAACCTTTCCATCGGCTCCTACCAGATATCCTGATCATTCATATGCTCCACCAGTTCCTGCTTATGCAACTGCAGTAAATCCTCCTGGATCATCACAGCAGACCAATAACATTGCTACTGGTAGTCGACCTCCTTTTAGTGTAAGTCAGCCATTTCATCCATCAACCATGCAGCATGGAGGTGTTCTGCCTCCTGGTCATGCACCTTATCATGGTTAATAGGCTCTCTTGGGACATCGAAGTAATTAACACTGGCTTAGATTCTTGTTCGCTGTCGGAGTGGGCTTGTGATGTCAGCTCTACAGCTTCTCATTCTCTTTTTCTCGAACTTGATGAATTGAACTAAATGTTTGATCTGGGAGTGGAAAAGAATCATCTGTATAATGAGCTGTTTAGTAATGATGGTTTGTCTTTTGACATTAATATTGTTATTCTTATTATGCTTAATTCTGTAAGCATTTTGTTCTTTTTATAAATTGAATAGCAATATGGATCACTGAAGTATTTGAAGTGATTCAACAGCTCATGCATCGTAACTAGAGTCGGAAAGAGTTGTAGGAGTCTTAACTTTTCATTGCATGTATTTTGGTGTAAATGCCTAAACGTAGATGTTTGTGGGAAACATGTTCTGTTACATGTGCGTTGTTTGGTTTTCAGTCATAAGATGGGCAATTTATGCTGAGTTAGATGAAACAAAAATGACGCATTAGTTTTGGGATGTAATTATACACTGTTTAACATTAAAAAACAAATATTGCATAATTTGTATTGAGATTAATCTCTTATCCCTCAACCAAACGATTGTCAAGCGTTTTTAGAGACATTGGCATCAAGTGCTTGGTAAATCGTCTTTAGTATTTTGACTCGTAAAGGATCAGGTGAATGGTTTTTTTTTTATTGTCTCGAGTTGGTCTTTTTTGTGGGAAATGTTCGTAAATGCCAATTTACGCCTGAACGTCCCAATTGTCCTCGAGGGACTTGGTAGTATTCTAGTTGTTTCAGTTTTGGATTTTGAGTTCAAGCTCACTGCCATCACTCTGCCAATTCCATTTACACCAAGCAATTTTGCAATATTCCCGTGGCACTCTCCAAAATTCATCGCAATGCTCTATTTGGGCTAAAGTTGTTGGTTCGAGAATCGGTCATTAATTCTATGATTTGTTATGCTTCAGTCGATATCTTTAATGAGAGTACCTCTCCGATCCAACGACGACTTTAACAAATTCAGTGTAGTGAGAAGGATAGTGTGTATGTGGCAGATTTACCTTTCTTGTGAAAGTAAAGAAATTATTTTTGATGGACAGTACCTCTCGGCGGACTTACCTCTTTCTTGCGAAGGTAAAGAAATTATTTTCGATGGACAGTACCTCTCGGATCCGTTACATCTATTTGTTTAAATGTGTTATTTGTTCATTTGAATTTTGCTTAACTTAATAAGGAGATGCACTGGTGTCGACTTGTATTATGGTGGAATTCATGAAATTCTTAAAGTTGAAAATGTTAACTCGAAAAGAAATTGGAAACGTGAGTTGTTTGTTTTCTTATGATCGTACATCATACAGCATCGTTCACAGAACTTCTGTAACGAGTCAACACTGGAAAAAGTAAATAGATGAAAATTATTATACAATGATAAACACTATCAGTTTTTATGTAATACCAACTGTTTATTTTATTTACTATCCCTATATACATATTTGTCAAAAAGGGCATGTTACATCTGACTTGGACACCTCCCCTTAGTGGCACAAGAGCCGGACTTGTGCTACCTAAAAAAGAACAAATTCTATATCTTCACGTCTTATTTTTCGTTTTCAATTTGTTTACTATTTAACAATCTTCATTTAGAAAATCTAGACATAATAGAAAATATACGACTCACAAAAGAGACATAACAACACTTAAACCAGCTCATGTCGTTTTAATTTTAGGAAAAAGAAACTAAGTGTATATACATATAACTCACAACCTATGAAATTGACCCATGGCCAAGTTCCAATGTTATAGGTGTAGATGGCAACTATTGAGATATGTGTTTGTGTTGTTATCGTAGTGTCTGCTCACATCTTAATTTGTGCTGGACAAGTGAATCTACATTCAGATTTTGCAACCATTGAGTTGTCAATAAGGCTCATTAAGTCCTCATGTGCGTATGTAACTATGTGGAAGTGTCGCTTTAGGCAGCTGTCTCTCCATTTTAATTGTGGTGAATGGACCACCCCCTTTTGTCAAGCCTCAACCCATTGCCCACAAAGGAGTGTTATTTCATCAATTAATGTGATTTGGTAGTGCAAGTTGTGATATAACTCTGCAACTACTTATACACGTCGTTGGTTTATCTATTGTTTCTACCTGCTGGTTGGTGCCTTAACCTTATTCAGTAGTATATGGCCCCTCTGCTCTCCCTATTTCTCATAGCAAGTTACACCGTCGCTTTATCAGCCGACATTTTCCCCCTTTGGTTTGCTCTTGAGACCTATATCTTAAAACATGGTCATTAGCGATGGACAAGTTAGCGAGACCACTAAACTTATTTAGCCATTATCAAAAAATTGGTTAACTACCAGCAATTAGCGATGAAATTCACAAGTTTTTTTTCTTCTTTTTT
>JBDJHY010000049.1:22303268-22313466 GCA_039654485.1 Withania somnifera | reverse complement strand
AGTTTTACTACCAGTCGACAAATGATTTTTCCATCAATTCCTTCACTGTCCTGTCACTGCTCAAACATGGTACATGTTCCTCAACTTCCAGGGACTGAATTGGGTTATGCCAAGGTCCTTATCTTTTTGCTGGAATAGAGGTCTGCCCAAACATTTAAAGGAGGCATGGAATACCATTCCTGCTGGCCTTTGGTGGACCTTCTGTAAGGAAAGAAACAGAAGATGTTTTGATGGACAAAAGAGCAAGAGCTCAATCTGGAGAATTAACTCTTTAACTGTATTTTTTTGGTTTTCTTCTGGTGTAAAATAGATTTAGTAGTGAGGCTTGCATCCTATTACAATTCATCAAATCTTTTGAATAGAGAGTTAGGGTTTTCTTTCTTCTTTTTTATCCCATCTCTTTTGGATGTAACCACAACACTATCTTAGAGCTGCTGACTTTGACATCTACTAACCAATTCTAAAGGAAAAACAAATTCTAACACTCCATCTTCTCCCTATAACAAGTTGATGACTAGGAAATAAGAACCTGGAAGCAGTTCAGCAAAGAACACGTGCAAGAGCCTGATAAACAAAGTAAAACCACAGATGCAGAAGCCACGTGATCAGTTCCACAGCAACCACACCCCTATTCCCTACCCCATTCCCTGAAAATGAATGTTGCCTAGTTCTTCACTGAATAACTAGAATATCTCAAACTTTGGCCATTATTTTACCCCTTTCAATGCAGTCCAATTTATAGCTGCATATACAACTACTAGGAGCTGCACAATAGCCCCCATTCAGTCTCTGGAAGGGAAGAACAGAAACAATCAGGTGGGATAGTTCATTTATATCTTTTAGTACAACTAAGATCGAAAAAATAGTCCAAAGTTGTCCAAAAAAGAGAAGAGAAGGTCAACAGATATAGGAACAAAGTAAAGTTTAGGTCATGTATAGTGAAGCTCCATTCATAATGGTGCACTATAATAGAACTTGAAGCAGACAAATCGGCAAATAAGGAACTTCTCGTTTCACCTCCAAACTATTTTACCACATAGGCAATTATCACAGTTACTCTAGTATGTGTCTCACTTTCTCAAATACAAAATATATACATCAACCAAGAAAGTTAATACCCAGAAAGACCATATACGGGACAAAAACCACTGGCCTTACTCACACAAGGAGGGAACTAGCAGCTAGATTGATCTACTTTAATTTTGTAAAAAAAGATCATTGAGTTTGCAACTAGACTTTCTCTGGACTACACTCTGAGAAACTGGTCTAAACAAGAGGGGAAAATTTAAGGAAACGACAGTGGCAAATAACTATTGAGAAGCATAATCAGCTGAATAACTCAAGTCTTGCCACAAACATCTTTTGTAACATTTATACAAAGCTTACCAACAAACCTGTTTATGAGCTCTCGTTGAAATTTAATGACCTGGATATTGCTGCAGGATTGACTTGTAATAGAGTAAAGTTTTCTGAAACATGGTTCCTCTCATCACTCTTTGGCAGAAAGGTTCCGAGAAGACCTCCGACTGAATCAATTATCTCATGTTTTATTCCCAATGTTCCCCACATAGAACTCTTTGCAGCTTCTCCTGGATCATCAATTGGCAATGTTTTAGGAAACAATAGGCGCCTCCCAGTATTGCTCTCTTTCCGTGGCTCTTCCTCAGTGACTGCCGAATTCAGCACATTCTCATCCCTTGAATGTTTCTGAAAAGTTGGAGAACTAGGACAAGAAGTTGGAGGCATTTGGTTTTGGGATGCAGAGGGTGGGGCAATCCAAGAACCTGGCATTGTACAACCCCAATAAGTGGTTGCAGGGCAGAACGGCATAGGAATGTTAGGAAGAGAGTAACCAGGTGGAGGTGCTACATTTCCACAGTGCACAGAGCTCCATATATATGGCCAAGGAGCTCCAGTAAAGCAAGGTAAATAAGGTGGAAAGCTGTTGTAATTCTGCCTTAGCGTGTCAGGCAACCCATTATCACTATCCTTTGAACTTACAACAGTAACTGAAGATCCATCGGAATGATCATCTCCACTATCTCCAGCTTGAATTCTAAGCTTTTTATATTTGTGGACCCCATTCCTAGAACAATTCTGCATAATTTTATCAGCAACGTTTGAAACTGAAGCCATAGGTTCAGATAGAGGTTTGTCATTATCAAATGTAAGAATATTTCCATGGAGCGTGAGGGGAGGTCGCTGGGCTTCATTAGGAAAATTTGCTCTTGCATTTGATAGTTCTTCAGAAATGGATATGTGACTATAAGGCAAAACCGAGTTCTTGTGTTTCCGACGACCAGCACCAACAGGCACATTCCTCATAGTCCCACCAGCAGTCCAATATCTCTGACAATTCTTGCAGAAGTGTCTAGGTTGGCTGGCGTTGTAATTGTTGAAATAACAGAATTTTGTTTCCATGCTATTACAGCGAGGACATGGAAGTATCTTGTCTGGTTTTTTCAGAATTTTCTCCTGTGAGTTGCTTGTTTCACCCTGCTCCTCTTCATTTCTTGACGTTTTGGCTGTTGAACAGCCATAATAATCAGGTGACCCCTTTATAATATCACACTTCTGTTGAATTGGATTCTGATCATGTAAGTTCTCAGCAGTCAAATGTTCATTGTCATCATTATAATCATCACACTGAACCTGTATTTAGAGTGGTAAATCAAGTTAGGTTCTTTAACTTTTATTCAAGTAACAGATAACTAATCGTGTCAAAGTCAAGCAGGGTTTGACAAGATTCCACTAGATCCTTATATCTACACTGATTACTTAGTTTCCCTGTCATTGAAGCATGGCAAGGTCATAGCGACGATGTTAAGACTAAACATAAAAGGAAGACATAAAAGTCATATATCATTTTGAAGTTAGTGAAGGAGGACAGAGGATTTTAGCAGTTGTTAACCTTAAGGATCTTCTGGAGTATTCATTATAGCAAGCGTATTAAATAGAATGGTTAAAAAAGATTTCATCATTCACCTTACATAGATATTAAATATCTTTTACATAATATCATGTCATCATTTATAGGAATTAACTGAAGACAACAACTACATAGTGTCCTTTGACAAGTTCCACGACACTTGACAAATTCAAAAGTAGATAAATTTGATATATAGAAATCTGAAGTAAGCAAATGAACAATGCAAACTTGCTGCTTGAGCTATGCAGGCACCCTTTCTCAAATAAAGGTTAAACAAAATTTGTTTAATTTAAGTATAAAGAAAACTCCTCTTATGTGAAAAGATGCACTCTTCAAAAATGTCGTCGGTTGCATGTAGGATCTCCTCCAAAAGTAGTTCACTTTGGAAGAACTGACAACAACATTTTTTGAGAGTCCGAATAACATCGGTGCAAAACATAGCCTATCCCAAGCTGTAAATAGGGAGAGACTTGTGGTAAGCCAATGGCCAAGTAAAAATAGTCAAATTACAATTTACAAAGAACCCTCTTGGATACACAGTATATATATGGCCAAATCAAGCTAGATTGAGTTTGAGTCACTGTTGAATGGAAAACACAAGAAATTACAACCCAATTAAGTTCCTGCAAAAAAATGGTAAATTCAGTAATATTTTCATTAGAAAATAGCTAACAATCTATACAACAACATATTCAGTGTAATGGGTAATGTTCCCTACACCAAATTAGAAAATTTCAGTAAGCATGAGCTAATAGCCAAAAGAGGTAAAACTTCCCACCAAAAATATAACCAATACAGATCACTTCCATTTCAGTACAATGTAACAAAACTAATGACCCAAAACCCTAACAAGTAACAATAGGGTCCAAAAGGAAAGTCAACAAGTAGTCTTCAAAAACAATAATGCAATCATTAAATACAACCAGAATAACGTATTATCATACCTTGAGGTCTTGCTCCTCTTCTCCAGCTGAGGAACTATAATCTCCGGGAACCGGAGACGGTAAATGGGGCGACTGAATAGTCCGACCAAAGAGTTTAATGGCAGAATCCTTAGTAGCAATTGCTTCAGACATTGGCAACTAACAACAGAAGAAAGAGAAAGAGATAAATTGAGATGAATTTTCGGGATTATTTCTCAGTGTATTCATTCACCAGGACCAGACCGGTGGCAGAGAGAAAGAGATCTGACAAGCACTAACACTTTCTATGTTGTGGGGTCCTATTTTTCTTCTTATATATACCAAAAGTCAAAAATTTGAAGATTTATTTTGCTTGAATTTATTATCTTGGTTAATTAGTTCTATTATTTTATTTTATTTAAACCAAATTCAGCGTGTTTTTTTCTTTTTTTTCAATAAACAAATAAGAGCTAAATATAATAAATTATATATGTATATATAATGAAATGCAACAACTATTTAACAGCACCAAATTTTTTATTAAAAGATCATAAAAATGTATCATACGCAATAGTTTTTTGTTAGCCATAAGTCTAGAGATTGCTCTCTTTATCTTTCTTGATACTTTCAAACTTTTAAATCCGACTCAGCACTTCTTTCCCCTTTTTCACTACTAGTAGCCGCCCGCCCACCTCTTTCAAAAAGATCCGCTTTTTAGGGAGCTTCATCATTTTCCCCGTGTAAGGTCTTTTTCTTTTTTTCCCCTTCACCAAGTATTTTGAAAAAAATCAAATTTCTCATCTTTTAGCTGGAATTATACTATATAATGTTTTAGAAATATTACCTACTTAGAATTTTTTTTAAATCTTAAATAAATATGTTATATATTAAATGTAACAAGTAACAATCTTTTGTAAATAAATTAAGAAACTAGTGAGAAACATAAGTTTTATGATGCGATATCCTATAAATTTATAATTTTTTGATAATTCTATTATATCTTTAATAGCACTTTCATTATAGATATTTTAAATATATTAGATAGATTTTTAACTTAAGATTATAAGTTTTAAAAATTTTAATATATATTTTGAAATCTTATGAGCAATCAAAATTAAAATATAAAATAAAGCACATGAAAAAAAAAATGCTTTCTATTCTATTTGATGCAAAATTATTTCTTTTAGGTCTACTAAATAATTATATTTTCATATTTAAGAATAATCTAGTTCTTTTTTTTTTTTAATATTAATTGACGAACGTTTATAGCCATTTAGAGATATCGTCAATTATTTGAAAAGCTTTTTATAAAAAAAAAAAAAAACCGTGTACCACATAATATAATTAAAGGGAATTGTACTAGGGGCATGCGATAGCCAAAGTACACTAGGATCCAACCGAATTCAATAATTTTTACATAAATCTTATATTAATATTAAAAAATTTAGTATTTTTACTTAAATATTAACATTTGCAGACCTATATACCAAGATTAGCTAACGGTTCAGTAGTTTGGCGAATAATGGTTAGGCTTCCTGCTCCTGAGATAATGGATTTGAACCTCACTATTATTTATTTATTTCTTTTTCCTCAAAAAAACACATAAATCTGCGCATCTGGAAAAAAAAAAAAAAACACAAGTCGAAAAATACATAAATACTATGAATACTTGTTTTCTCAACTTTACTTTTTGTGAACCCGTTCTTATTTCTGATTTTTTTTTTTAATGTAACTTTTTCCTTTTTCATAATTTGTAAATTTTTATATGGTTGACAATGAGTAATAAGCACGTAATTTGTGTTCTATGATCTTAATGAAAAGCTTTAAAGTGCGTTAATATGATAACAAACTTTTTCAAGGTTGGAACTTCTTCAAACAGGTGCTCCTAACTCCCCGGTGTAATTGTAATGATAATATTTATCATATATGATAATATTAAGTTACTTTTAATATATATATCTCGTGTATTTATTACTTATTTTTTAGTTTGACAGTTATTAAGTAATGATGTTTAAAGCTTGAAATTATTGTCCTATCATAAATTTAAAATCTTCAAATTTTAAATTCTAACTTCACCTCTGCACTGAAAATTGATCGAAGTGGATATGATGGATGCTAAATGTGTTTCTCAGCAAACTTTGATTTAATTCCAGAAAATTTCATTAATTTAATCATACTATCCTTCCTTCATGTAGGATCAAATTGGAGAAACTCTAGAATATAAACATTAATTACGATTGATGATAAAATAGAGTTGATAAGGTTATCACATTATTGCATAGAAACAATACCAATTTTGTATAAAATTCCTTAACCATTATTATATACTATCTTCAAGATCGTCTCTTGTGTTGCATGAAGAATCTTAAAAGGTCCCTCACTTTTTTGCAGACAAACATAATAACTAAAATGAGATAAGATTGTTTGAGATTATGGATCGTATTCTACCTAATACTAATAAGTATGCAAGAAGTTGGTAAGTATGAATGTATGATTGCTCATTATATTGCGGTATCAATTCTTATCAAATTGGTACGTATTATATTGTTCGTAATTCATTCCACATACTTGCATTTAACCCACATATTTTAATTATTAATCCATATGATAGATAGCCCGCACAGTACATTCCCTGTTTACAAAATAATTAATAAATAGAAGGGATAATTTAATTTGACGCAATTGGACATTATAATTCATAAGTTCTAGTTAAGTGCAATTTTAACTACTACACATTTTTTTGCATAGGAGAATATCTGATTCATTAAGCCATTGGTATGACCAGCTGTTTGACTAGCTAAGAGACTATGCTTCGCTACTTACAATAGTATGGAGTTCAAAACAAGAAGAAAAATTCTATTAATAATTCAAAGAAAACATTATCTCCAGAGATAGGATCCAGAATTTTAAGCATGTGAGTTACTAGTAAGAGTACTTATCAGATGATTTGATTGAATATTTATGCTCAACAATTGAATTATCAACTTTTAATTGCATATTAAACTGCTAACCAAACTAATACATTAAAATGTTAGTTTTCCATCGGTTTTTATCAAATATATGAAATTGAAAGATTAAAGTTCTTATATGCCACTCTAAATCACAAATAAAATCTGTATTAAAAACCATTAAAATTAAAAAGCAATTTTACAATTAAAAGCAGTTCAATTAAAAAATAATATCAACCTACGAGAAATTGGTTTCGCGTTCAACTCGATGAGAGGGCATGAGGGGTGTTTTCCTTTCCAACGAACCAACCACACTTTTGGAAATGGGTTCCCAACGTATCTGTAATGACCCTTACAGTCATTTAGGTATTTTACGCGCTATCTTGTGTCCTAGAGCTTTTCAATAGCTATCCTAGGTTATTTTTGACCTATTAGGACCGACAGTCCAGCTCCCTAGCGGCTTGGTTGAAATTTATCTCATTTTATCCGTTTTAGAGTCTGAACCTAGGTACTCATTGACTTTAACCAACATTCCTTCAAGACACACTCGGAATCGAATTTCAAAATTTTCTTTAGCTTCGGAATGTCGACCTTGGTCTACAGGGACTTTAGTTCGTGTTTCGGGGTCTTCGTTTTGAGTTTGAACTGTCTTGTGGAAATTCAGCTCATTAAGAGTTGAGAATTGGCCTGGAGTTAGTGCGTTGTGATCGGAGTGTCAGAATGGGATTCTGACACTTTCATCAGCTCTGAAATTGTGATCTTAGGCTAGTAAGGGTATTGGTGTGCTTCCCGGGGTGCTCGGTGTCGTTTTGAGTGCCTTGGTGGCTTAGTGTGATTTTGGTGCTTTTTGGTTTCGGGATTTTTTTGCTCAAATGACCTCGGTTGGTCGTTTCGGTGATTCCATTAGATCTGAAATGTAGTTTTGATGTTGTGTGCATATTTGGTTTATTGAGTTTGGCTCAGAATGCTCATTCTAGGCCCCTTGGAGTGTTTCATTTCAGCTATTGGGAGAGGTAGGCACAGACCACCCGAGAGGGGATCGGTCGTACCTATGACTCTGCACCAGCGAGCAGGGGATCGATCCTGCAATTTCGCCCCAATGGATAGTGGTTCGTTCCGCGAAGGCTGCCTGGGGGCAAAGAGTTTCCCCGGACATCCTTCTTTCGCCCCAGCGATTTCTGCCCCTTCGCTTTCTTTTCCGCCCCTACGACCCAGGCTTGGAAGGCAAGGGTCGCCCCACCAGCCATTTTTCGGTCGTAGCGGGCTCGCACCTCTGACCCAGATTTTCGTCCATGCAACTAGCTTAAATAGTTGCTCCTTTCTCATTTTCTTCATTTCCTCAAATCATTTCTGCCATTTTAGGAGAGCTCCAACTGTGAGAGCGAGGTTTTGAGTACATGCAAGTGTTAGAAACTACTTGGGGTGCATAGTTGACCATCTCCCTCGCGTTTTCTCCAGGTATTTCTTCTAATTCTGTTCTTTTAGCATTTTGTAAAATATTTATTTCTTTATTTGTGAGCTTAGTTCCTCCTATGTTCTTCGGCGTTTTGAACTCAATTTTGTACCATGCACTCCCTGAACTGGCTCTCCGTGCTGGTACCTTTAATTTATTTTTTTGATCGTGGGATTCACGGTCCTGTTTTAGGTCCGATTTTTAACCCAATACAGAATAAAGTATAAATGGTAACGTTAAACTAGTATTGATTCGTGAATTCATATTTTATCAATTTCAGAGTTGTTCAGATTCATTTTTATCAGTAGGGCTGATATTTAGAGGTTATAGCCTAGTATTCGTCGGACGACAGGTAGGCTCCGTGGGGCTTTATCTGGGCGTAAAACTTACATAATCATACTGAATAACATCTGTGGGTTGGGTATTCTTGGTTGGTGCCGTATACTTGGACCGCTTCTTCTCTCCCTTCCTTTCCTTTACCCCCATTGACATTCGGCGTAATACAACGCTCGTGACTTAGTACTGGCCTGACGATGGTTGTAGAATAACTATGAAAGTAGTAGGACGTTGATGCATGAGTTGGTTTTTGGGTTTTGCCCTCGAGTTTGGGCTGGTGTCTTCTACTACTATCTGTAGCTTAGTTGAGCATGTGTAGGGCATAGGTTAGTTGTAGATGTTTCTTGTGTTATTACATTCATACCGTGAGAGAGACAGAGGCTCCTTTCTAAGAGTGCATTTGGGCCTGGTGCCCATATCACCGTTTTTTGTATGTTATTGAGCTGTGGAGGTTGGTTGCCTGGTAATTAGAAGAAAAAAGGTGGAGAAAATTGTAATAAAATGGAACTTTCTAATAATAATCTAAGATAATTACTCTTTTACTCGTTTTAGACTCGGTTGTGTGCCAAGCACCCGGTACTATCATTTTTTCTGATTTAGACCAAGTTTTACGCCCTGGCACCGGATACTATCACTTACTACTTATGTTGGGACTTGAATTTGACTTCGTTCAATAGCGAGTACAAGTTTTCTATACTTATCACACTTATTGATTTGAGCACCTTGATGATACTATCAAATTGAGGCGCTGGGCAACCTGAATTACCGAGTTTACGGCATAATGAGACTATTATATTGAGGCATTATATGTCAAATTATAAGACTCCCTGAGACTCTACGATGTTGAGATATGAGATTATTACGACGTTAGAGTTTTGTACGTGGTGGGCGTACCTTCATAAATCCTGTCTCTGGGCTGCGTGCGATTAGAGAAGGGCTATAGGTCGAAGCAGGGATATACGAGGTTTAGCCCTTCCATGGGTCCTTCTTGTCAGGCCTACGGGTATTGGAGGAGGAACATACACAGAAAGTGTGACATTATGTGGTTGTGTTATTTTTCTGCACTTATTTGCTTTAGTGTACCCCCGATAGTATTAGACACCGACAAGTGAGCGTGACTTCTGTGTACGCTTCCATTTTAATGAGGGTGTCGGAGTGTTAATTTACTTATTGTATTAATATATTTGCTATTTAGCTAGTGTTGGTCTTTACTTTTGGACCTTCCTTGCTCTATGGTTACTTGTGTGTGGCGTTATTTGCTTTCTCATTTCCCTTCTTGCTTCTTGAGGTTACCGGTGTACCGTCCATATGCATATATTGTCTGTGCTACCCGTTCTTTCTGCTTTTACTGTTATTGTTTCTGTATTGTTGCAAGGACCCCGGGTACACTCTTTCCTTCTACATGTGATCCTATTCTGTGTTTTAGCTAGCGTTGGCCTTGCTCTATCTGTCTCTTTACTCATTGTGTAGCTTCCCGTATCATATTACTTGTTTCCATGACCTACTTTCATGCATTCCTATTATTTACTTTTTTTATATTTATTATGTGCCTAGGGGGCCCTCGAAGTCTACTGGGTACTAGTTGCTTCGGCGACTTTTACTCATACTGCACTTGTGTTCCCCTGGTGCA
>JBDJHY010000049.1:22217513-22229894 GCA_039654485.1 Withania somnifera | reverse complement strand
AATAGGGAATTACGAAATAAAATGGAGGAGTGCAATTACGAATTTCTAGTGGAATAATTTATAATTTATTATGGTAAAAATAATTCAAATTAATTTATTTTGAATTATTTCCATAATTAGAAACATTTGAAAATTAATTTTGTGGTCCCTACAATGCCTAAATTAACTAGGACTCAACATTCAGAATCCTATGAGAAAGAGGAAGGGGAGCCGATTTTTTGGGCAAAATATTTGTCGCCTTATTCTCTTATTTTGGATTAGGAAAGGATATCGTATTTTTGGTTATGGAGGATCTCCCTAGAAATCTATAAATAGGGTCCTCTTAACATAGAATTTATTCAATGTTCTATACAACATTTGTCCACCCAAATATTGAAAGAGTTCAAGGGTGAATTTAAGATCATTGTATAGGATCGTAGATCTGGATCCGACTACGCTTCAAAAACTGTGTTCAAAGAGGTAAGTCTTGGTTTAATTTTCGGCACACTTTGTATATCATACACGTTGATTATCCTATTTATTATTCATGTAAGAGAAATATCATGGCAATGCTTCCGCTTCGTAAAATATTTTTCTAACATTTAGGGCGTGGCGTACATTCGGACTCGTAAGGCCTAAGCCTCATAGAGCTAAGCCCCGTATGTGAGTCCCAGAGCATTTTGCCATAGCCTCTCCCTAAGGCGAGCCCCGAGACAAGTCCCCCAAAAAAACTTTTCAAAACACTCATTTCAGTATACACATATAAATGTCTCTCGTCATACAGATAAATTGCATTTGTATATGTATATCGAAAATACAAATATGATGATGAAATTATACAAATTGTATTGATATATACATACTAAAATATAAATATAACCACAATTTTACGCATGACTAATAGGTAACATTTTTTTTACATAACTCTATACTACAAATTATAATAATTTAAAATTATAACTATAGATCATAATTGATATCCAATATTTGCCATGAAACTATTTTTCTCCAAATTAAACCCATTTAAGTTCCGCCGGCAAAAAGAAGATTTTCTTTTTTCATGCAGTTTTGTCCAATCATTTAATAAAGGTAAATTTATATGTTAAAGAGGTAAAAAAATTAGGACAATATACCAAGAGGTAAATTGCCTGTATCCAACATACAATATCTTTTTCTTACTCAACAAGACTACATATTCCGTTACTGATTAGCCCTTACATTTTTCAGTGTCGGGTTTGCAAGAACATATACATAATTAGTACAATAACGAAGGGAGAAAATGTAATGGAACAATAGTAACATTATTGTTGCAACGATGTTTCAATGAGTATTAAGGCTTCTTCCACATCATTGTTAGTGTCAAATTAATATCAAAGATTTTACTTTTTTTGGAGCTGTTCACTATATTTTGACTGGTTTTGATATCGTGATTCAATTTTTAATTTGGTGCTTGCATCATTGCAACCATGGATATATGATTTTCTCACCATTAGGAGCATAGGATGATCAAGAATGAAAGCACCAAAATCTCATCAAAATAATCAATATATACACTAGCCACAGTACTTTGATCTCCAATATTGACTTTAATTAGCTAGCACATAATATAACATGAAAAATAGACGTTAGAGTTGGGTAAAGACCATGTAAAAGAGAGAAAGAAACAATATTAGTTCATTCCTTATACATAGTACGTAACTTAATAAGGGAAATTGTTCCAAAAAATATTCTATGTTCACACATGGTTCGGGGGTAGGCCATACTCTAAAGAAGTGTGGTGTATAGATTATACGGCTGAAATCTTGACCTATATATAGATCACACGGAGATAACTTTACATTGGTGTTAAATAGAACCTCATATGGGCTGCATTTTGGAAGCATTGTTTCAAGGGGGTACCAAAATTAAAGAAAGTGGCTGGAACTCCAAAAACATGCGGTTGTGAGGCTTCTAAAAGTTCATGGACCTTTTAGACAATAACACTTACCTAAAGCTTTGTTCCCTTCAATATACCTAACTACGTCTGAGATACATATCACACAATTGTGCATATCTTATGTATCCAGTCACATGCAATCTTAAGAACATGGCGAGCAGGCGAGCATATATATATTGTTCTCGCTGTAAGAAGAGCACCAAACGTGAGCCTTTTTGCAATCTCCTGTCTCGTTATGTTAAAGTCGGGATGGTGTGAGAAATGCTTGTCACATTTTTTTATACAGTACTATATTCTGTTCTCTAGAAGAATTAAAGATTAGTCAGGGTTAGAGGATAAAAATCTGAGAAAAGATCAAAAATATATATGGAGACACTTGAGAAAAATTTGACATATACGCCGTTGCTCTATACACTGACTAGACTGACCCAAAATCACCTAAATACATGATTTGATACCATCATGGCAACTTCCATATGCTCTTTATTTTGACAGGAACCAAATTTTATCATCACCTAAACTAAACCACACAAACAATAAGGTTAATTGTTAATTATAGAAAAGCGTTGCAGTCAATTATTGAGTGAGATTTTACTAGCACTTTTTATCATCTACAATGTATATATAAAAGAAGTTAACATTGTATATATGTAATGTATATAATTCCCCGGGGTTTGAATAGACTCCCTTCCTCCCCTCTAGCTCCACCGATGTACTCAACATAAGATGACTTTGCCACTTACTTTCACATAAACCGAAGTTTATTAAAACATTGTATCAGACAGCCTCCTAAGATTTTTTTCACCAATCCTTCAAACAACACCACAATCTTTAACTGATTTCAACAAGTTTGGAATAAGTTTAATTTTTGTTAGGCCCAAATTAACAGCTAACAACACAAAATGCTTATGTCATACTTAACACATCACATAAATAAAGAATTTGAGAAATAGACCATCAAGTCTAATCAAAGCCGAAACACATCTTTTCTTCCCTAAATGCAGTACTAATTTAGTACATATAAATAAGAGGTTCACTCTTGACCATCAACATGTAAATCATTACAAACGGGTTCACACCTTATTCACATATATATTATAAAATAAGCTGCCAAATAGGGAAATTAAAAAAGAAAGGAAATTAGAAATCCTTCACCATAAATTTCTTATAATAAACTTAGCATCACTCGTTTGACACACACACACATAGAGACAAGTCTCATTTAAAACTTACACAATTCATGTAGTAGTGGAAGAAGCGGAAGTACAATCAGTAGCAACATCAGTTTCCACTTCTCTTCTGTGGAAGTTTCTGTGGCAGCCACAGGCTGCACAATTAAGGGTGCCGGTGGTACTACTCTGAGGCATGTACTCCCCGCACCCATCTACAACATGTCCGCCTACACTAGCAGCATGATTCTTCTGACACTCTACATATCTTACTGTCCTCACAGTAAAGGATGATGAACTTGTAGAGTTTCTTGACGAGTCATTATTTCTCCTCAATACTTTTTTCATTTTTTTTCTCTCTTTCAGACAAATGAGAAAACTGAATATATATGAGAGGAAGAGAATATTAAACCCTAACCCTTGCTACAAGGCATATTTATACAACAACCCAAAAAAACCTTTTCCTTTGTGTCAAAATAGTTAGACGATACCAATTTTCCAGTTAATTTATTGTGTATAATCACAATTATTAAGGCTTATTCTAATTATTCTAATGATCTTGATTACAGTGTTTTTACTGTTTTTTCATTAATGCTATAGTAATTGTTTTCTTTTTTCTATATAATGATCGTTGTCATGAATTAATTGCGCCAACTTCTAATCAGGTAGCATCAAACTAGCTAGTTTTGCTTTAAAAGGATTTGCCGCTAGTACTTTTTTGGAAGAATATTATTAGTATTAATAATTCATTACATTATAATATTTCTATTGGTTAATTGTGATGGACTTTTATGGAATGGGTAGCTGTATAATTTTGTTGATCAGTCTATTATATTACTAAAAATAGATGTTCATTTATTCAGTTTAGATAACTACGAGATACTTTACTATTTAGTTTATAAATTATTGTTGTTAATAGTCATTTTCAATGCATTTTATAAAATATTTATTTATTATATTTAAAAAATGAAATTGTAGAGTTTTTATTTTATTTATTGCATTTTAAAGATCAGATACTGCATCAAGTGAAATCCCAAACAAGTAAAAACAAACCAATTATATTTAGCCTAATTGAAGTCATGCAGCCCTCACAGTCACTGATGATAATTAAAGTTCTAGTCTATTTCTAATCCAACGCTGCCAAGGAAGTTCTAGCTAGAGTCTAATCAAAATATGTAATTTGATTATTTAAAGTATAATATAACATACCAAAATTGCGTAGACAAACCTTCTGTCTTCCTTCTAGTTTATTTGCATATGCAGATGTAAGAAGAAAAAAATGCTTAGTGTAGTAAATTATAGTAGCGGATTCAGGATTTAGGGTTTGTGGTGTTCGGAAGGTTCAAAAACACGTATTAACATCCAAATTTAAGGTTCTGCCTGAAAACAAAAAAAAAAGTCATTTATTTTCTTAGTTTTATGAGTATTTTTTTCATCTTGTACAAACTTTTATATATTATTTTATATAATTATATCTCTTTTTCATTGGGTTTAACGGGTGCCGGAGCACTACAATTTTACACCTAGATTCGCCCGCCATCAGCATGTACCATTTAATTAACCATTGGATTTCCCATTACTACACCAAAAATAAAATAAATAAATAAATAAATAATGAACGAGCTCAACATTCTTCATTTGCTTATTAGGAATAAACTCTATTTTCTCTGCATTTTATTTCCAGTGTATAAGTGGTAGTCATCACTATTATTGAAACACAATGTC
This sequence comes from Withania somnifera, assembly GCA_039654485.1. NCBI lineage: Eukaryota > Viridiplantae > Streptophyta > Magnoliopsida > Solanales > Solanaceae > Withania > Withania somnifera. The sequence continues at coordinate 22,225,085 of JBDJHY010000049.1, read as the reverse complement.
ATTTACCAAACTACATGATTAGTTATTTAGACATATTAACGATGCATTAAGCAAGACAAGTAGCTACTTGTATTAGACATAAAATTAACTAGAAGAGAAAAGTTCTTTTCTTACTCAACACTGACACCATATTTTGGACATACAGAAAATTTGATCTCACATATATTAACATTTGATTTATCGAGACAATGTGTTTGGTAATAGTGGATACCCACCTCAATGAGCCTTAAAAGTTTTTCACCCATTTCTGTTTCACTTATAGGTCTCTTGAAAATGGTGGTTCTTCCAATTTGAAGGTGATAGCCTTGTACGGTAGTAGTTTATGTTGGTGCCTTTTCATTCATTCCGTGACTAATACAAGTTAAATTCACATGAATCATCATTATATTCTCCACTATTTTGGTCATGCACGTTTGCACTTGTATGTATATATGAGCCATTAAGGTATCCATGTACCCAACCCTTTTCCTTTATTTTTGTTATATTACAAACTCAATGTTAAAATAATCGACATTTTTTAAATACAATTACCGTCTAAGGTGTCGCTCCTAAATAATCCACATATGGGAAACAAAATTGAGATACAGAAAAAATATCCATCTTGTAATTAAAAAAGATATCATTAACTTCTTCTCCGTTTTTAATTACTTGACATCTGTTGACTTAAAAAATGTTAAATTAGATGTGTTTTATTAACCTAACGTTGTTAATGGTACTATGAAACTATGGATTTGACGAGTGTTACTATTTTATTAAGTTATTTAATATTAAGAGAAGAAATAAAAATATATACAATAAAATTGTCTTGAGTTTTAGTATGAGGCCTAGGTAATATGATACTAGAGAGTACATAAGTCATAACATACAAATATGGAAGCTGCTCGAGTGATCTATGGGGATACAAAAAGAGGAGGGTGGGGTGGGGCTCAAGGAAGGTAGTCTAATATAATTATGACATGCATTAGATAAAGTAATTGAAATAAAGTGCATAAAGAAGGTAGTTAGTAAATGTTAATGATAATGGGATTTTGAGGTTGATAGGTCCTTAATTAAAGAGAAGCATGATTGTACCTTAGTGAAGGGTTAAATTGAATTATGAGTCACAAGGCAGAATTTGTTTCTCACCTACCGGACCCATCTTGTGATGCACACAGAAAAATTAAAAAAAATAAAAGGGCTTCTGAATTTCATTAGCTTTTGCACCAGTAAACAAAGAATCTTAGGCAACTAAATTTTGATTTTTCCTCTATTAGTTTTTCGATAAATTAAAATTGACCTAATTAGTCATCAAATCAATAAGACACCTAAGCACGGTTTTAATTATTGGCCCTGATAATGAAATTGTTTGCTTAAATTAGGAAACTTGGTGTTGATTGATGCAACTTGACACAAGTGAGATGCCGTCTCATACTTTTGTAATTACATTAAAAATAAAAGAAGTAAGTATTTGCTTTAACTAACAGGGAGATCTACTTCAATTAATCTTTCTTTTTAAAATTATTTTATTGTTCTCCACACGATAAGTATACCATATAAAATTTTAAACATATACTACTAGTAATAAATACTCCCTTCATCACTATTTAGTTGATATATTTTACTTTTTGAGAATTAATTGATTAATTTTTAAAATTAAATTAAATAATATTAATTTAATATTTTAAAATTTAAATTTAAATATTATAATTTTTTTTAAGATGAGTAATTAAATTAAAATATTAATTATTTTTTTAACTTTAAAAAAATCTATACAAACTAAAAAGGTACTGAGGAAGTACTAGCTAGTTAAGTTGGTGCAATGTGGCCATAAAAAATATAATAAATGCATGGAGAACTTTAGAAAATTAGTTCTTACAGGTTTTTAGTATACAAACAGAATGGATCCACATAAGTTTTATCATCATCTCTATGATTCATTTATTTTATAGAGATGAATTATGATCTGGTGGACTTCTAATATATAGAAATTTAATACTATTTAAATGTTCGAAAGAAGCAAGGTGTTGGAGTATGCTAAGGCAAAGGTCAGTGTATTTGGAGTATTCTCCTTCCCTTTCTATCACTTTCTAATTCTTTAATTTATGGTATATACTTGTTTAATTTTCTTTTAGTGAAGTATACAGTATTGTGAGTATTGGACAAATAAAAGTTCATCTGGCCCCATGTGGGTGGAGTGCTTCTTCTGTGTCTTTTAAAAGTCAAATCAATATTATATAAGTCATCACAAAGTGAAAGTAGTCAAAGTTGATAAAATAGGAACCGCAAAAGTTAAAAGTTTAGCAACTTCAACTTAGACAACTAACATTAACCTGAATTATGATGAAATCATTAAGATTTTATTACGTGATAAGAAAATAAAAAATTTATTGAGAGTGTCGATCATAAAAATGAATATCGCACTGTACTATTTATATTTGATTGTCCTCAATGCGGATACTGAATATCAAATGGAAACTAAAATGTAAATATTTATTTTAAACCTATTTCTGGGGCTAGAAATGTTCTAGGTGATTTAGAACAAAAATAAATTAGAATTGTCGCAATTGTCCTCTATGTTATTTTCTTCTTCGCAAACATGAAAATATATTGAAACTAGCAGTAGCTTTAAAAGGGGAAAACTGCACAGTAGAATTTCTCTTTGCAAACTCAAATGATGATAGGGCTTCATGCCCAGTATGTGTTTGTTTTTCATTAGTTTTTCCTTTTGAGCTAATATGTGAAGACTTGAAAACCGTTGCAGAGCCCAATTTTCAGTCTACATATAAACACATGGGCTGAATGACCATCCTCAGTACAATTGTGCGCCTCATATCAAGTGGGCTTATTTTGTTTCATATCTCAGTTTTCATAAAGAAGAGCAACTTTACGTATCTGACAAAACTTTAGGGACTAATTACTCAACACATTCATATATTTCAATATTACGTATCTTATAAGATACATGACATTTTACTCTAGATACACTACATGTATCGCTCCTCTCTCCACTCCGCTTACTTGAAGAGGCAAGTATTTTAGATATCTGGAACAATGAAAATGTGCGTATTCTAAATATTCTTGCCTTTTTATATAATTTTTTCAAATATGCATGTGTTTAAGTAATTATAGGATTAATGTTTGTTTATTTATGTAGTTTAAGCAATAAAGAATAGTAAAATATTAATAAACTATTTAATTTTAGTTGTTTCAGTACCAACTTTAAGTTTGCAGGATTAAAATTGAAAATTCTTATTTTGAAATTTGAAACTTCAAAACATACAGATCCGAAACTTCAAGTTTATATCCAAATATCTGAAGTTGGTAGTGTTGGACTTCAAACATTTGGTGGATGAAGTTAGGCTTAGTAGCCAACCACTTTTATACACACAACCATAAGTTTGAAGACGCACCTTCATACTCCAAATATCTAACGCTGGCAGCTAACTTCCAAATCGAAAGAGATTTTCAAAGAGAAAGCAGAGGCGCAATTTTTTCATAATCCATAGAGGAATATTTATGATAGTTCAAATTAATTTATTCCAAATGAGTATATATTTCACATTAAACAGACATTCATGAATAAAGCAACCTGTGAACAGTATTTTCATATTCGACTCGGCAAGCGATTCGGACGAGTTCAGGGGTCGGGGTTAATGGATCCGACCAGTTGACCGGAACGTAAAAACCCCTTCGACTCGAATAAGTCATAATAATGTAATAAATATCTTAATATTATAAATATATTCAACACTAAATTTAAACATATATAATTTAATAAATATTATTATCTAGCCCACAAGATATCATTCAATACTAATAATATTCAACAACTAAATTTAGACATATTGTGACACATCAAGAAAATATCAGTTGCAACGAATAATATTGAAACATGCATCATCTCAAAAATGAGAAGACCGAAAATTATGAGATCTCTCTTATCATGACACCTGATGCAAGTAATAAGCAGCTTAATAAAGAAGAGAACTGTCAGGATCCCAGACCAGCTATACACATTGGACTCCATCATAACGCATCTCATTCTTATGCCCAATAATTTTTCATTCTTTTTTTTTCTTGGAGACAAGGTAACATGCCCAATAAGTTGTTTTCGAGTTCTGTAACATGTTACCTTTTTTTTTTTTTTTGTACTTGAGAAATCATCAAATTACCCAGCACTAGAAGAACAGAATAATACGAAGCTCAGATCAAGTTACATCCAAAGCTCAGCAGTCAGCAGAAATAAAAAAATGAGCCAAATCCTAATAGTACTGCTTATCAACTAGCGTCCTAAATGAATCATCATCATCACCAACATCATTATCATTTGTATTTATTTGTATTCATAAAAGTTGGTAATTTAACGATATCATCATCCTCGTATTCATCAACTAGTCTTGTAGAGCTCTTTTTACCTACCATCAATGAAAATGAAAACATAATATTATATGTATAAAGAAGTTATCAAACGTCAACTCTTTTAAATAAATAAAAAAACGATATAAAAATATATTACGTGGATTAGAGCTTCCTCCTTCACCATTATTTGGATATTCTCCTTGCGTCATTCCTTCTAACTCATCAAAGTCAAGTTTTGGTTCAAGTTCCACCTCAAGTATCCAGAAATCCATCTTATCAATTGACTCATAATTAATAGGATCAAAAGATCTATCTTTATTCTTGGCCCTAAAAAGGATATGTTAACAAAAATAATTATAACCACAAACCAAAACAATTATAACCACAATTATAAAACAACTAAAAGTGAACATACAAATCAAAACAAGTATAACCACAATAACATGATAAAAGTATAAACATTTATGTTAAGTACCTATTTTTTAAGTGGAGGTTATAGTGAACATATACAAGATCGTTGAGCCTTTGATGCTCCAATCTATTACTTTCTTTTGTATGAATTCTCTCAAATACACTCTAATTGCGCTCACATCCCAAAGACGAAGCAAATTGACTTAAAAGCCTAATGACCAACTTTTGCAAGTGTGGAGCATCACCATCAAAATTCCTCCACCATTCATCTATATCATCATTGCAACATCATAATTTTTTTTCAATAAATAAATACACAAAATTAGAACCTCAAGATAAATACTAAAAAGAAACGAATTGTTATTTAATTAAAAATTACCTGGATGAGAAGTGTTACATGTGTTTTTAAAAAATTGATAACCAAAGCTTTACTTCTTGTCCGAAATAATGTTATCTCATCCATCACATCTTGAAGTCCCTTTATATCCATCCTTTCCATTACTTCTATCACAGATTTCCAAACCTCATGCGCACTACATCGGGTATTTGGCTCATACTGAAATGCAGGATTCAACCAAAATGTTGCTGCATGAAGATTTTTTTCAACATAGCATCCCACCTTTTTTAAATTATATCGACATATGGAACATACATGTGCTCCTTGTTCTTGAAAAAATTCTTAATGTCACTAATTACTCTCCACATATCATCATACACATATCCCAATGAAGGCTTCTCATCAGAATCACATATACACAACAAACGTATCACAGGCCTCATAATCTTCATAATAACCAAACAATTATTTCAAAATAAGTCATTAAGAACAATCAATCTAACTTATTTACCTTTAGCCCCTTTCAATTCATCCTTAAATTCTGTAGAAGTGACCAAGTCTTGCAAATATTCTCTATACTCATGAAGACTTTGTAGAGCTATAAAAGTGGTACCAAATCTATTTTCAGCAAGACGCAAAATTTCTCTCCACCCTATCCTTTGTCTCAACCAACTAAGAATCCATTTCTGGTTATAAACAAACACTGTGATTCTAGAGGCAAGAGTAACTAAGTCTGCAATTTAGGCTTTTCTCTATTGTCTTTCATTATCAAATTTAGACAATGGGAAGCACAAGGGGACCAACAAATATTTGGATACTTATTAGAGACTAATCTTCCTGCAGTTTTATAATTACTAGCATTATCTGTCACTAAGTGAACTACATTTGTAGGCCCAATAATTTCAACAATCTCAGAAAACAAGTTACACAAATTTTATGCATTTGAAACTATAGCGGAAACATCAATAGACTTGATAAAAGAAATTCCAGTAGGACAATATACAAGAAAATTGATCAAAATTCTTTGACTATTATCTTTCCAACTATCACTCATGATTGTACAAACAGAAGCTTCCCAATTACTACTAAAATTATCTATAATCATCTCAACTTGTTTCTTTGCATCTCTCAATAAATTAACCCTAAGTAAATGATAAGATGGTGGCTTGTATTCATGACCCATAGATGCTACTTTTGTCATAGTTTGTGAAAAATAAACTAAATTGATAGCATTAAACGGGATACATGCATCATAAAACCATAAAGCTAAAGCCATATCAGTATCATGACATCTCTCTTTGCTTTGCATACAAGATTTAAGGGTTGACTGTGACGAATCAAAGGTTTTACCTATCATATATGCTTCTATACCGCCATCCAATTTTCTTTTCCCTTTGTTCATTTCTCCATTCTTGTCAACGCGTTTGTTTTGTGTGGAGGGAGTACTTATTTCTTGAAAATCTTCACATAACAACTGATCTCCATTTATAGAGAATGAATTCTCACAACTTCCTTTCTTCTCTTTTGCTTTCAGTACATTATCTTTCAATGCCGCTTTTGTAGTATGCGAACATGTGAAGGAACTTTTATATAAACCGCGGCATTACCTTTTACTCCAGCAAGGTAACACTTCAACTAATTAATGCCTCCTCCAAAAAGCTCCTTACTGCAAAAATCACACCTAAGACTTTTTCTGCCCCCTGAATTTACCTCTGACATATACTTCCAAGTCAAATCCCTTTTCTGTCTATGATTTAATGCCGAAAAAGATGTTCTTGCTATAGATTCTTCGTCATTTGGAGTGAATTGTGAATCTCCCCCTTCCATTAGGTCAATACCTGCGAGTTCCATAACTGAATTTTAACTACCAAACTTTATCATCCAAGAAAAAAATATTATCTATCTCAATTGTTTCCATAAAGTATATCAAAACTCATGGTATACATAAGCATAAACAAATGATACGTCGTAGTTGTTGAGATTTAAATTGCAATTGAAAGTTTAAGCTCAACATACTTGAAGTCACTTCATCACACATCATACCGAGTGGCTAAGAATTGTATTAAATGGAAACCACTCAACATACTTGAAGTCACTTCACCACATCATATCGAGTGGCTAAGAATTGAATTAAATGGAAACCATGTCTTTACTGGGGGACTATGTCATGTGGAAAATTATATCAAGAGAAATCAATTGATTCGATTTTAAAATAGACAACAAATATTCTTATAGCATTGAGCTGTTTCACTTGACTATCAACATGGAGACAACTGTTCTTCCTAAATACTACTTAGTTGCAAGGAGTAGTAACTGGACTGGCTAGATAATTTGTATATGCATGTTAAGGATTGCTTGGACAAGTGCCAACATAGTGCAGAAAGACCAAAGAGTATAAATGTCACTTGATTACATCTCCCGTTTTCCCCATAATATATTGGACATGCCATAGGAGAATGATGCTACTGTTTCACTAAAAATCCACA
>JBDJHY010000049.1:22114000-22127931 GCA_039654485.1 Withania somnifera | reverse complement strand
AATTGCATTATACATACAACCTATATACTAACAATTTTAATCCCAAAAACCTGTGTCTCACTGTTTCCGGCGAACAAGCCAACCCGTCTGTTTGCCGGAGTTTAAGATTGTAGCGGACTGGTGGTGTTGGTTGGACGAGTTGTTGCTAGTGGTGGCGAAACTGGTGAGTTTTGTTTGGTTTTTCTAGTGTGGTTGGCGTCTTTGCCGGTGTGGGTTTTGGTGATTGTTGGGTGGTGACCGGATGGAGATGGTGGACCCCAATGGGGCTTCGTTATTGGTGGGTATTTGATATTATAGATGGTTCATTGTTGATGATGAACGGAGGTGCGGTGGTCGAAAAAAATGGTGGAAAGAAAAACGAACTGATTGTTGATGTTATATTTACGTCAACCACCCACAATCCCAACAACTCATATTCGCCCGAATTATTTTTTAATTAAAATTGAAGATGATGGAAATTATAGAATGATATGAAAAATGAAAAGGATAGAGAGAGGGTACAATTAAGCTGTACACAATATATTTAATGGGTTTTATTTGAAAGTTTCGGTAGATAGTTATTTTTAGAATATGATTTATGATATTAATTATGAATTTAAGTTTGTTATTTTATGTAATTTTTGCTTGGTTATTTAGTAGTTTTTTTCAATTGTTGATAACAAAATAATAATTTGAGCAATTTAATTTGGGCTTGAGTGCTTTTTAATCTGATAGCCAGAAGTTAGTGGCCCAGCAAGAATGAGCAAAAATAGATATTCATTTTAGGCTTAGCTACACTTGGATGTGACAAAGCTTTAGTGGACTGTCTTTGTAAGCACATGCATTTGTTATTCTTATGATTGGAATTAAGTGAATCAGGAAATTAAATAACCTTAGAATTGATTTGACATGATAAAGTAAAATAGATATGTCTCAGGAAATTAAATAACCCAAGAAACTTCGAATTGATTTGATATGAGAAAGTAAAATAGTAGATATATCTCGAGTTTTAGATTTGAATCTTTAGATTAGATAGACTGCTGATACAAATGGTTAAACAAACTATGTTAATACTTTAATTTTCAATAAACTTCATAAGTTTAGAAAGTAAATAAAAGGACTAGTATAAAATTATTGATGTAACTTTTTTCTTTTTTTTGTATATGGAAGAAATATTAATAATATATTAAATAAAATAATAATAGCATCAAGTCACATGAGTAACAAAACTGGTTTGTTTGTTTGATTTGATTGAAAATGGCCCCTCACCTATTTGAAGCATGGCAAAGTTGTCCCTTCAAGTATGTCTCTCTTGAATTTATTAGCAAGTTTATTCTTACTTCTCTAATGAAATGTGGGCAACTTACATAAATTACCCATTCGGATCATAATATTAATTTATTACATATTGATCGATAGATGTTTTACATAAAGTTAAAAATTATATTTTATATGAAATTACGACTATACATATATATTCACGGATACTTAGTTTAATTAAAAATCTGCAATTTTTAAAATTTTTAGGAATTACTTTGATATTTATTAATTATAAATTGTAGAGTTTGAATTTTGAATAATTGTTCTATAAAATATTATCTTTAGTTGAATTCTCCTGCCTTTGTTTTATGGTAAAAACAGAAGGGTTTGACAAATTAATAGCTCGTAGCTCAAGTTAAAACTAATATACAACTTTTTAATACTTTCTATTTATGAGTAAACAACATAAAAATCAATATTATAGGAGCTAATTACTTTTTATATCACAAGTTTCTAATATTATAATTCGTACCACTTTTTTTAGGTTGTGATACATGCTGCAAGTGGAGTCGTGATAGATTGCAAGCAAGTAATACATTGTTGATATATAACCCTCTAGATACATATGAATACATGTTAAATCTTTCAAATACATGGTTAATGTGTCTAAATACATGATTCAGTCTCAAATACATCACATGGTAACAACATGCATTGCGCGTATCTGAACGCAATATATGTCACAAAACTAGTGATATATTATGTAATAAATTTAAAATAATAAATTAATAAATATCATAAAAATATTTAAAGATTTATGTAATTTATTCTTGATTTATTGGAATATCACTGCATTTTAGTCACAAATGTTTGATGTTTGTTGTGATTATAGAAGGCTTTCAGAATTTTGGTTACCAAAAACTGAAATGAAAGAAAAAGGCCAAATACATAGAGAGCCCCTCTGCTCTAGCTTGTCCTCAGTTTTCATTTTAGCACTCCATGTGAACCTTGTTCCATTTGAAGTTGATTTTTCGTCCATTTGTTGCTAACACAAACTTAGTTGATAGGTTACAGTTTTGAGCTGATGTTGTGGTCAAAAGAAGAGAGAATAATAAAGGTATGAGATAATACGCTCAAAAGAAGAAGAAAAATATAGTTATTTATTAATAACGTTTTGCAGGTAATTAGTGGGCATATAAAGAACCCATATATTCTTGTATATGAGAACACTGATTTGTAGGGTTAAGGTCGTTTTTTGAAATTCAGAATTAGTTATTTGTACTGTATTCTCATGAATAGGATTGTATTGGGTTGAGACGTTAACTTGACCTAGTACAATATTACTGATAGTGGAAGGAAATAGTAAACTAGTGCTTTGAAAATTTAGTTTATTAGAGAATTCAGCAGATGAAAAGTTCACATTTTGAATCGTTGAAAGTAAATTCAAGTTCATGCAAGTTGTGGAAGTCTTGCAAGAAAATGAAAAGGTAATTTGTGAAGAGCAGTACCTGCTGATTACCCCTCTTTGAAATGTCAAACATCATTCTTAGTTAGAGCTTAATAACTTGAAAAGATTGTTTTTTTTTAAAATAAAAAAAAAAAAAAACTGAAAATTAGATTTAACAGTTTCCCACTTGTGATCTTGGGTCAATGAAGTATAAAGATTCGATCTTTTCTATTTTTGGGCAGATATTTTGGAACCTAAGATTCATTCATTTAGCAGCTCCTTAGCTTGAAAAGATAAAGCAGTAGACATAAATGTTCATTGTTTTAACACTAAACAAGCTCGCCCAAAGTATGTATCCTACTGTTTGATAATTATCTTCCGAGGTTAGCTATCCTGTTAAGTGAGAACACATAAAAACTGCATTTACGTGATTGATTTATGATCGGAACATTTGATGCAAATGATAGGCTGACAAAGGATTCCCCTGTCGAGCTCGAGACTGGGCAATCTTTGAAGTTTGATCCATCAACATGGACTTGCATCCTCCTCCTATATACAAGTGTATATAAGTAGTATCCATGTACATAATTATATTTTGTATATCTAAACATTGTAACTTAAAGTTCTAATTAATATCAATTTAACTGTAGATTACAATGCATATTAAACACATTATTAATGTGCATACCTTGCTATTATGATTAAGAAAAAGATATTATTGAAATTTCTTAAACATAAAGGTTTTATATATTTATTTATACACTGTTATTTTTATAGTTAGAAAATAAAATTTTCATCACTGTTTACTATGTGAGTGAAACATGAGGTTTTTCTATAGATCACTCTTGCCTTCCAACAAAATGTATTAATTTTCAATATATATTTACTACACTTTTTTTAAAATTGTTTTAGGTTGATTGTCGATTTTTTTAATTGAGTTTGTATTTATAAGATTAAAAATTAAAAAGAAATAATCTTCATTAGAAGGTTGAAATTTTCGACAATTGTGACTTTTATATTAGTAGAGGTGAAAATTATGTGATTTTTTAATTAGATAATAATTTTGGTAAATACAAATCAAATTCTAACAGCAAAATACTTTCCTCTTTATTTTTCTTTTTCTGTTTTTGTAAATAAGAAGTTGGCTCTTGTAAGGGTATTTATTTAAAATATTGCTCAGAGGCGTAGTATTGCCGTAAGGAAGCACAAAACTCTAGCAGAGTGAAAAGGATCACTAGATTTCGTTGAACTCAAACCTGTTTTAATAAATAAATAAATAAATAAATAAATAAATAAATAAAAACCATACAGTTTTCTAATTTTATAACATCAAAAATAAAATTTACCAAACAAGACCCCGTACTCCCTCCATAATAAAAGTTCCTCCCTACATCTCTGCTGCTATATATATAAGTATAGTTTAGTGAAGTGAACCATGTCTCACTCTCACTTGCACACACTTTTACGTCATTTTCCCCCATTCGTTTGACTACTAGTCTTCTTAACTTACCACACTTTTTCAATCTCTCTTTTTCTCCATTTTTCTCTTAGCTCAAACTACTCAACTAATTTTGTTATAACATATTTCAAGAAAATATTCTTGTTATATAGCACACATCTCTCTGTCCATCATACAATGGTGTGTGTTTTTTCTTGACCCCAATTAATATTCGTGTAAGTGAGTTTGATGGCGGAGAGTAGTGAAGGGAAAACAATGACAGAAGCAGAGAAGAAGAAAGAACAAAGTCTTCCTTTTTATCAGCTCTTCTCTTTTGCTGATAAATATGATTATTTGCTTATGATTGGTGGAAGTATTGGAGCTATTTTACATGGCTCTTCTATGCCTCTTTTCTTTCTCCTTTTTGGTGAGATGGTAAATGGTTTCGGAAAAAACCAAATGGATTTGCATAAAATGACCCATGAAGTATCAAAGGTTAGTTTTTAAAAATCCTTCTTTTGTTTATATTTATAAATTTCTTTTACACCGATCTGATTTTTTTGGTTACGAATTTGCAGTATGCTCTGTATTTCGTGTACCTTGGATTGATAGTTTGTGCATCATCCTATGCAGGTGAGCTCAGTGATCTACTCTTTTTTTTTTTTTTTCTTTAAACATTTTTGAAATTTTAAAAAACTTTTATTATGAGTATTCCGGAGGTTCTGGCCAAAATATTTCAGCAAAATTTAATTTTGTTTTTTAAATATAACACGAACCTTATTTTTCTTTTTCTTTTTTAAGTTTATAAAATTTGTGCACGGTTAAATTTAATTTTATTGTCAATTGAACTTTTACAAAAAAACACTTAATTCCTTTTTCATATATCGATTGTGTTAATTATATCAATTATATTAATTAATAAAGAAAAGATGATGAAATTAATATAATCATATATTTAAAATTTACACAGCTGGTGGATGAAAAATGAGGGTAAATTTAAATTTAACAATGTAAAAATAGTGAAATTAAATATGCACAAATTTATATAGCGTTTAATATTATATTTTTAGAACAAAATTGAAGCCTACCCAACCCAAGAAAATTAAGAAGTAATTTTATTTAAAAACTGGGTATTCTGAAACAAACTTTGGCTCTAGTGGAGACATTTTGTTTGGATGCAAATAGTGTATCGATATTAAAAAAAAGGTTTCTGTATTTATGCCAGTTAGACTTAGACAGGGATCAATAGGAGCAAGATTAGGTCTCATGGTTGCACGTGGTCCGTGGACCGTCTCCTTGTCTTTTAGTTACTTTATACTTTTAATTGTCAATTTCCTCATGTATTTTCCTTTTCTATAATGTTGTCCCAATCACAAGTCTCTATCATGGATCTGTAATATATATATATATATATATGTTGGAATAAAATAAAATATCTCATTTGATTTTACAGAGATTGGTTGTTGGATGTACACCGGAGAAAGACAAGCGAGTGCATTAAGGAAGAAATATTTAGAAGCAGTGTTAAAACAGGACGTTGGGTTTTTTGATACAGATGCAAGAACAGGGGATATTGTATTCAGTGTTTCAACGGATACTCTGCTGGTCCAAGATGCCATCAGTGAGAAGGTTGGGCCTATTCTCGTTATTATTATTTTTCATTTAATGCCAACACTTGTACTAGTATGCTACTCCATTTGAGTAAATTTTCACAACGCCAACGGTGAAATCTAGTAGCATTCATAACTGTTAAGGATAAACAAGGAAATATGTTACCTACTTCTGAATTCTGATGTGTGTTCAGTCTTCATTCACAGCGGGTCCCATACACTGGCAACCTTCACTAGGTTATATATAAAAAATAATCTTGACAGAATGTAATTTTGTTAGCCTAACTCCGTTAGCGAAGGCTTGCTAGCACACACCATTTCGTGGCTTGTTTTGTTTGGAATGCTTGTCTTGTTTTCAACTTTTCCTTATTATCCGTTGATAATGCCAAATTAGGTTTAACTGTATCAGTTTTCTACTTTAATGATGTTTACTTACACTAATAATTGATGAAACAACTTTAGGTGGGCAATTTCATCCACTACCTTTCAACGTTCTTGGCGGGTTTGGTGGTGGGTTTCGTGTCAGCGTGGAGGTTAGCCCTCCTCAGTGTCGCGGTTATTCCCGGAATTGCTTTTGCTGGTGGTCTTTATGCTTATACTCTCACTGGTCTCACCTCAAAAAGCAGAGAATCCTATGCCAATGCTGGTATTATTGCGGAGCAGGTAATTCATGATCACCTTATCAGTCGGCCTATAGTAATTAAACTCTTTTTCGGCTGTAGTTAATGAAATTCTGTTAGAAAAAGGTGAGTTATTTTCCACTGTTTCTTTTTTGTTACTATGAAGTTTTTCAAGACAATAGTATATGATTAGTCCAGACTCCAGATGAAATGATCCTTCTACATGTGCAGCCATGATAAAGTTTCACCATTCCTTTATCGGTTTTGAGTACCTTTAGCCACTGGATATCCTTTTTCAGCATGCTGTTCCAATTATCAAAGCTAAATCTTTCTAAAGTCACTTTATGAAAGTTATCTTTACACTTTTACTAATCAAAATGTTTTTTTTTTTTGTTACACGTCCCATTTTTGATTTCAGGAGTTACAATTTGATACTTTGATTTTCATGTGTGCTTTTTGCCTGGATTCTTTACATAAATAACCTAACAATTGATTTAGAGTGCTATATCAAAATTTAAAAATGAAAGATTTACGGAGAAGTTGTTTTAGGAATAAAATCAAGTATAGTTGCATGTTTGCATAAAACAGGCATACCTTATCTAGCCTTTTCTATATGATTATCTCGAAAGTTTTTGATGTATGATGTGTTCAGTAGTGAGAGCTTTTCTCTTGGGTCGTACTTTGATCATTTGTCATATCACTTGCACCTTTCTAGTTCTTCTGCTTTATGAAGTTGACACTGTCACTGCAGGCAATTGCACAAGTCAGAACAGTTTACTCATACGTGGGCGAGAGCAAAACACTCAATTCATATTCAGATGCGATTCAGAACACATTGAAGCTTGGATACAAGGCTGGCATAGCTAAAGGCTTGGGTTTGGGATGTACCTACGGCATAGCATGCATGTCATGGGCCCTTGTATTCTGGTATGCTGGTGTTTTCATCCGGAACGGACAAAGTGATGGTGGAAAGGCATTTACTGCTGTTTTCTCAGCCATTGTTGGTGGCATGTAAGACCTTGAAGTACATTGCTTCCTTTTTCTTGTTAAGTCAGTGCATGTAACATGTTATTTGTTGTTGAAAACCTTGAGTTTTGCAGGAGTTTGGGTCAGTCATTTTCCAATCTTGGGGCTTTCAGTAAAGGAAAAGCAGCTGGATACAAGTTAATGGAGATCATCAATCAGAAACCGACCATTGCTCAAGATTCTTCAGACGGGAAGTGCCTGTCTGAAGTCAGCGGGAACATTGAATTCAAAAATGTGACCTTCAGCTATCCGTCAAGACCTGATGTGATTATCTTCAGAGATTTCTGCATTTCCTTCCCTGCTGGGAAGACAGTTGCCGTGGTTGGTGGCAGTGGCTCTGGAAAAAGCACTGTTGTCTCATTGATAGAAAGATTTTATGATCCTATTGAGGGTAATTTAAGACTTCCCCACTAATGTTTGAGTTTTTAAAGGTTGGTTACCAATTATTCCACCTAAAATATGATTGATCATGCAGGTCAAGTTTTACTGGACAATGTGGACATAAAGACGTTACAACTTAGATGGTTGCGTGATCAGATTGGCCTTGTGAATCAAGAGCCTGCATTATTTGCTACTACCATACTTGAGAACATACTGTACGGAAAGCCTGATGCAACTATGGCTGAAGTTGAGGCTGCTACCGGTGCTTCCAATGCACATAGCTTTATTACATTGCTTCCTAACGGATACTACACCCAGGTTAGTTTGTTTAAGGCTGATCATTCAATTTCCTAATGCATTGAACTTGTTTGAGTGGACTAAGATGGTTTGCACTTTGAGAGTAAATTTTTTAAAAAAAGATAAGAAGTTGTAAGTACGATTTCCTTCAGCAGATGCCAATTTCTGAGAAGTTAATACTAATGAAAATTTTGTGATACCAAATCCAGGTGGGAGACCGTGGTGTCCAACTCTCTGGTGGACAGAAACAGAGAATTGCAATTGCAAGGGCTATGTTAAAGAACCCGAAGATCCTCCTGCTTGATGAGGCCACCAGTGCTCTTGATGCTGGTTCGGAGAGCATTGTCCAGGAAGCTCTGGACCGTCTCATGGTTGGCCGCACTACTGTGGTTGTAGCTCACCGTCTCTCCACAATTAGAAATGTCGATTCAATTGCAGTTATACAGCAAGGGCAGGTAGTTGAATCTGGAACACATGAGGAGCTGATTGCCAAAGCTGGGGCTTATTCTTCTTTAATCAGATTCCAGGAAATGGTTGGGAACCGAGACTTTTCAAATCCATCTACTCGGCGTACACGTTCAACTCGGTTAAGTCATTCATTATCAACGAAGTCTCTAAGCCTTCGCTCTGGCAGTTTAAGGAATTTGAGCTATTCATACAGCACCGGTGCAGATGGGCGGATAGAAATGATTTCTAATGCTGAAACTGATAGGAAAAATCCTGCACCAAAGAATTATTTCTGCCGGCTTCTCAAACTGAATGCGCCTGAGTGGCCTTATTCAATCATGGGAGCCATAGGTTCTGTTCTCTCCGGTTTCATTGGTCCGACTTTTGCTATTGTGATGAGCTGTATGATTGAGGTATTCTACTATACAAATCCTGCAATCATGGAAAGAAAGACAAAGGAATATGTCTTCATCTACATTGGAGCAGGTCTTTGTGCTGTTGTAGTATATTTAATACAGCATTACTTCTTCAGTATCATGGGAGAAAACCTCACTACCAGGGTTCGGAGAATGATGTTGGCAGGTATTTTCTTTAGTTGTGCCGTGCCATAATGTCTAGCATTGCTAAGATTTTTTAAATAATACCTCTTCAAGTTGTTTAACATAAATAGATGTTGAGCTAAGTTTTTCTTTTTTACTTGTTTAGCAATTTTAAAGAATGAAATTGGGTGGTTCGACGAGGAGGAGAACAATTCAAGTTTACTAGCAGCTCGCTTGGCTACAGACGCTGCAGATGTTAAATCTGCCATAGCAGAGAGGATCTCCGTTATACTGCAGAATATGACATCTCTTCTAACTTCATTCATAGTCGCATTCATAGTTGAATGGCGAGTCTCCCTGCTCATCCTCGCCACATTTCCGCTTCTCGTCTTGGCTAATTTTGCTCAGGTAAAAGGTTTCATTCTTTATTTTGCATTTTAAATAAACAAAATATGGAAACGGGAAGAAGGAATATAAACTACTAATTAAATATTGCACTCTCAGCTTTTGAAGCTTCATTGATTTTAAATAAATTGTTTAAAATACTCTATTGATGAAAAGCTGAAGTGGTTTGCTTGGAGTCCCGCTCCACTGTACTTTCTAAAAGCAATAGGACGAGAGTAAGTAGAACGTGGTAACACACTGGTGCCTTGCATGTGTTTCCTCTAATTCCCCTGCTTTGGTTCTTCGAGACTCACATCTGACCAACTTCAAAAAGAAAAAGAATACTACTCATAATGAAACACTCCTATTTACTAGCCTTTGCAGATTCTATCATTGAGCAGCACTCTCTTTTTTAATTGGACTTTCAGTTGTACTTCTCAAATTACAATTGCTACTTCCTTTTTCCCCTTTCAAAATGGTGGTTTCTGGTATATTCCGTTGGATACCTGCTATCTTTTATCAATACAAGTTTAGAAAAGTTTCAACCTGATCTCTTGTGATTTTCAACCTTCTCTAACCATGTGGATCGTTCCTTTTTTTTTTTTTTTTTTTTTTTTTTTTTTTTTTCTTTCTAAAGATGAAAGTACTTCCAAAGAGAGTGAAAATGACAAGAGGGAATGAGGTTGAATAGGAGGTACAGAGGGTTAGGTTGCTTTTTTGAGCGATATCCACGCCATAGTCTCAGAAGTAGCAGAGATTCTTTACCCCTGAATCATTTTGTGTTATATGACAAACTGGATCTATCTTTTTCCTGTTTCAAATTTAACTTTTTGCTGCTCTATGTGAGTTATTTATAGATGGGAGAATTGTCAGAAATGCCAGTCAATGTGCCTATCAGAGTGCTTGAATATCATAGATCTTACACAGCTCAATAACTCAAATAGTGAGTAGCATATTGAAGAGATAAAACAATTAATTTTGTCCATAGCGGTTTACATTTCTCTTTTCTTTTTAGCAATTCTCTAATTTTGGAAGCATCCAAACCTTTTTCACATTTTAGTTTCGTTTCTTTACTCCGTGGATGCTAAAAGCAAATGTTTGTGTATTTATCGCACGTTTTGTAACCCAAAATCAGTTGATCAATCCGTTCCCTGGGTGAGAAAATAGTGATGTACCACCAGAAATAGCCATAGAAAATGATTTTTACTAGTAGGGAACAGAGTTTGTAAATGTGGTCCCATTATCATATATAAGAGGACAAAATGTATTTACATGAGTAGAAAATCTTTTTTTTTTCTACCGGAGTGCAGTTCTAACAGTTAAGTCCGTTACTTTGCATGCATGATACAGCAACTCTCATTGAAAGGATTTGCCGGAGACACAGCCAAGGCACATGCAAAGACTAGCATGATCGCTGGAGAAGGAGTAAGCAATATTAGAACTGTAGCAGCTTTCAATTCCCAAGAGAAGATTATCTCTTTGTTCTCCCAAGAGCTTCGAGTTCCAGAAATGCAGAGCCTTCGACGCAGCCAAATGTCAGGAATCTTATTTGGAATATCACAGCTTGCTCTTTATGGCTCTGAAGCTGTGATTCTTTGGTATGGTGCGCACCTTGTTAACAATGGGGTCTCGACTTTCTCTAAGGTGATTAAGGTCTTTGTAGTCCTTGTGATCACTGCTAATTCAGTTGCTGAAACCGTCAGCTTAGCACCCGAGATTATCAGGGGTGGTGAAGCTGTTGGTTCTGTATTTTCCATTCTTGATCGCTCTACCAGAGTCGATCCTGACGACCCTGAAGCTGATCCAGTCGAATCAGTTAGAGGAGATATTGAACTCCGTCATGTTGATTTTGCGTACCCTTCAAGACCGGATGTTTCTGTATTCAAGGACCTCAACCTAAGGATTCGTGCTGGCCAAAGCCAAGCTCTTGTAGGGGCAAGTGGCTCAGGAAAGAGCTCCGTTATTGCCTTAATCGAAAGGTTCTATGATCCAACAGGTGGAAAAGTTATGATCGATGGGAAAGACATAAGGAGATTAAATTTAAAGTCTCTAAGACTTAAAATAGGGTTGGTGCAACAAGAGCCAGCTCTGTTTGCAGCTAGCATTTTTTATAATATTGCCTATGGTAAAGAGGGTGCAACAGAAGCCGAAGTCATTGAAGCAGCTCGCGCTGCAAATGTACACACTTTTGTTAGTGGCTTGCCCGAAGGTTACAAGACTCCAGTTGGTGAGAGAGGAGTTCAACTCTCCGGAGGACAGAAACAAAGGATTGCAATTGCAAGGGCCGTTCTTAAGGATCCATCAATTCTCCTACTTGATGAGGCTACTAGCGCACTTGATGCTGAATCCGAATGTGTGTTACAAGAAGCACTCGAGAGGTTGATGAGAGGACGAACCACTGTTCTTGTGGCTCACCGATTATCAACAATTCGTAATGTGGATAGCATTGGGGTTGTGCAAGACGGCCGCATTGTTGAACAAGGCAGCCATTCAGAGTTAATCAGCAGGCCGGAAGGTGCATATTCTAGACTATTGCAACTACAACACCACCGCATATGAAAATAACAAGAATCTCTTCTCTTTTTTTTTTTTTTTTTTCTTTTTCGTTTAACTTTTAATTTTTATGGAAGCAAGCAACATGGCCTAGTGTTTTGGCCTATGGGTGGGGAGTAACAATGTTTGGGTCCTAGTTACTGTTGCTTTCATTTGCTTTTATTGATTATGATGATGATGCTGATAGTTGTAGATATGGGAATGTCACGGTCAATATTAGATCATTCGGGAAAGTTTATAACTCTATTCCCTATTGCGAATTATATGTTAAAATATTACTATCCGTGAAGCATTGAACTTTTCTGTATCTGCTTCTCTAGTTGGATTATTTCATTGCAACTTGATTTCCCTTTTCATTCATCTTCTGTAAGTTTTCCAATTCTGAAAGAGCAAAAGAGCCACACCTTTTGTTAAGACTTTCCAGCTCATCCAAATTTCTATTGCTCTCTACTTTTTCTCCAGCATGTGTTTGCTCCGGTGTTCTTTGCAGTTCTGAATAAGCACCTTTTGTTATAAGATCAAGAAAAGCAATTGGGGCCTCTAGATACATTAGATAAACACAATTCACGAAAACGTTAAAGCTCAAGGAACATTGTTCTTTAAGCAAAACCTGGCAGAGAAAATAGAAGGGAAAGAAGATTTTTCTGTGTTTTACAAAGGAGTTAAGATCTGAACTAATTGGATTAAAGTCGTAGTGTGCGTGCCTAAGCTTTTTAGCAGAACTTTACTTGCCAATTAAGGACAATTGGAATTCCCCGGACCAGAGCAGAAGGATATATTGTATGAAACTTTACCCTTAAACAATGAGATTGTTTCCACAACTTAAACCTACAACCTTCTACGCCACCAATTTACTCCAAGACTCTTCTAGATCTTTACCTTACCAATTGAAGGGGGAAAATCATTTCTAATTAATAAGAAACATTTCTTCCCTTTTTGACATACTATTAATAAGCTAACTTTGGCCATAGATTCCGGAACAAATTTTGAAAATTTATTTTTAAATATTTATTTGATATAAAATTTGAATCTTTAAATATTTTAAGGTTCTAAAAAATAAGCTCACACAACTTAAAATTTTCATTTCTTTTCAAGTGAAATATATATCAAAACACAACTTCAAAGACTCAAATTTTCAATTTTCTTAACTTCTCTGACCGAATGGAAGCTAACATTCTTTCTAGATAAGAAGTTGAGACATCCATTTGGTGCAAATGGATTGACTTATTATTAAAAAGCACGAGTATAACAAATAATATTAATGAAATGTACGAAGTTAAGAGTTGTTGTATAGAAGAAGGCTGTTTCTTCACTCTTGTGTTTTCAAAGTAGTGACCCTACCCTATTTATATCAACAGTGTCTGCAAAAAGGACTGCCCAAAAAAACCAAAGAAAGAGTCAGTGGGATGCGGTTGGCATGAAAGTGATTATTGCATTCACTAAAAGGAACTTTGCAAGGACAACCCATATGCCTAAACTCAAAAAGGGTTCCAATCAGTGAATCCCTCTGTGGCTTTAATTTGTGAGTCTGCAATTTTCTTTTTCAAGAGATATTTCCAACACAAAAGAAGAAAGCCTATAGTAGCAAGACTTAATGGGTAACGTATGGCATGGCAAGGGCGGAGCTAATAAAGAATTAGGGACTACTCTAGTTATATATGATTAAAATTATTTTTTAATATGTATATTATAGATATTAAACTTTCTTCAATTTATTTGCGTGCTTAATTTTATAATCCGTTAACAAAAATCTTAATTTCACCACTAATTCATGAATGATTTAAGTGCATCAAGTGAACTAATTTGTGTCTACACTACACATTTCAGCTTCTTGGGGAAGATGGATTAGTCTCATTTTCCGCATGACCCCTAACCTAATAATGTCTATCCATCTTCATTATTTACAAACTTTAACTTGTAATCTCCAAAATGTACATTGCAGTAAAAGAT
>JBDJHY010000049.1:22059438-22071293 GCA_039654485.1 Withania somnifera | reverse complement strand
CTTCTCAAGAACTCATATAATTGGCCTAAGTTTGTGATTGCGATACGGATTGATTAATCCATACGTTGGAATTTGTGCATTTTCTCTTTGCAGGTCGAGTTTGAGCCTTCCATTCACGGAGCAGAAAGCCAAATATTATAAAGAGGTGGAAGCTGCTGCTGATGTTGTTGAGCGAGCTTGTCGTCTCTGCGTTGATGTAATTTCTCCAATCATTGCGATTAATTAGCGAATTATTCCTTTACTTCTATTTGTGTTGAGAGCAGTCAGCCAGTTAATAAAATCAATGAAGGAATAAGTTAGTTAGAAAGCTCTTAAGTCGATTATGTTGCCTCTTTACTCTAAGGTCTCATCTTAACCGGTGTATGTATATTTATCAATTCTTCCTATTGTAATTATCAATTTATTCAATAATAATAAAAAAAGACAATCAATATTTCTCTCTCAATAATTTTCAGTTTCAAGAACACTTGATGTTCATTTCATTACTCTTGAACAATCTGTGTTCATTCTTCTTAGCTTCAATAGTTTTCAACTCATAGACTTTCATAGTAAGATTTTCATGGTATCAGAGCCAATCTTGGCCAAATTCTGTTGATCAAAGTTGTGATTGAAGTCACATTCTGGAAAGCTTCAAGAGATCTTGAAAGTTTTCATACTGCTTCCGCAAAATTCACAGAAGAAATCTTCTAATTGTACAACAAGGAATCTTGTTAGATCAAGTAATGGATTAAGCTAGACACCATAGGGTTGGTGATTCTTCACAAGGTGTTAACAATGGCGGAAATCCCCAGGTGGGAACTACCAGTGGAGGTCAAAATCAAAACCCAGGACAAGGTATCGATTACAATCATCCCTTATTTCTAAAACCTGCAGATTAATGGTGTGAGTCTCATATCTTTTCAGTTAACTGGTTCTGAAAACTACATTGTTTGGAGTCGTTCTATGAGACTAGCTTTACTAGGAAGAAATAAAACGGGGCTAGTTAATGGTACTTGTAAGAAAGAAAGTTTCCCTGAAGTTCTATGGGATCAGTGAGAAAGAGTAAATGCAATTACTTTGTCTTGGTTAATGAACTTTGTATCTAAGAATCTGCTAGGGGGTGCCTTGCATGTTTGAGAAGATCTCAAGGAGAGATTTGATAGAGTAGATGGCTGTAGAACTTATCATTTGCACAAAAAAATAGCTCTTATGAGTCAAGGAACCAACAGTGTTGCTATATACTTTTCAAGACTCAATGATTTGTAGGATGAATTTGAACTTCTGGTGCCCTCACCTAGCTGCAATTGTGAGAGATCAAAAGGATTTATGGAGTTTATGCAGAGACAGAAGTTGTTCCAATTCTTGATGGGTCTCAATGACTCCTACAGTAAAGCAAGGAGTTAAATCTTGCTGATGACTCCTCTTTCTACTATTAATCAGGCATATGCTATGATAATAGGAGATGAAGAACAAAATTCCCTAGGTAGTAGTTCATAAAGTCTGAGATATGAATGTTGGTTCCACTATTAACAGTCTAGAAACTGTGGCAATGTATTCAAAGGCTACTGGTAGTACATCCAAGTTCAAGAAAGGATACAACCAAGTTTATAATCAAGGGTATAATCAGAATTGTCCTGTGATTTGTGAGTTCTGTAAGTGCAAAGGTCATAGTAAGGAGACTTGTTACAAACTAGTAGGCTACCCTCCTGATTTTCAATCAAAAAAGAGAGGCTATGCAATGAATAATAGAAAGAATTATGTAGCTGCTCATAATGCGTCTGAAAGCAATCATCCTGATAAAGCACAAAGTCAGGTTTGAATTATGGAGTGAACACTATCTGACTAGTACTGATTCTGGGTCAGGGATCCAGACACTCAATAATATGGCAGATGTGTCTGCATAGCTGAAAACTTGTACCTTCACCAGAGATCAGTATGAGCAAATTCTGAAATTGCTTGGACAAAATGCAACAAAGGATGATTATGACTCAGCCAACACAGCAGGTAAGGCTTTATTTGTGTCTGACAAAAATGATATATGGATTATTGGCACTGGGGAACTAACCACATGGTGTCAAGTCTTGACATGCTCATATCAAGCTCAGTAACTAAGATAGACAGCCCCAAACAAGTCTATCTGCCAAATGGGGACATTTCTCATGTTACACATTTAGGATCAAGTGCTCTGTCTGCTGGAACCTTGATTACTAATGTTTTTCACATTCCTCAATTTGAGAACAATTTATTGTCAGTCAGTAAAGTGACCAAGGAGCTAGGATGCTCAGTTATCTTTTCTCCACACTTCTGTGTATTCCAGGAGCTTTACAGTGGCAAGGTGAAGGAGATTGGTAAGGAACAAGGAGGGCTATATCTACTACTAAAGCACATTACTGAGAAGACAACAAAGGAAAATTCATTAGTTGCTAATGCATTGCAGAATAATATCAGCAAGTCAGAGCTTGATCTATGGCATCAAAGATTGGGACATGTGTCTCCTACAACATTATAGAAGATTGTGTCTGGAAGTTCAAAATTAATTACTGAACATGTAGAGTAGTGCACCGTCTACCCTTATGCTAAGCAGAGTAGACTGAAGTTTCCTATTAGCCGCCATATCAAGAGTTCAAATTGTTTTGAGTTGCTTCATATTAACCTCTAGGGTCCTTACAAAACTCCTACTTTTGATGAAAACAAGTATTTTCTTACAGTTGTAGATGATTTTAGTAGAATGAGTTGGATTTTCTTGCTAAAACAAAAGTCAGATGTTTGTGTGTCTTTCAACAGTTCATCAAATATGCCAGAACTCAGTTTGATAAGATAGTAAAGATGATCAGAACAGATAATGGTATGGAGTTTGTTAATACAGTGTGTGGGTCTTTATTTAAGAATTTATGTATTGTGCATCAAAGAACTTGTCCATATACACCCTAAAAGAATGGGGTGGCTGAAAGAAACCACATACATCTTCTAGAGGTTACAAGAGCCATCAGATTTCAAAAGGAAGATTCCTGTAAGGATTTGGGGGCATTGTGTCTTAGATGCAACCTATTTAATTAATAGGATGCCTAGTAAAGTTCTGAACAATCAAAAACCTTATGAAAGAATGTACAAAAAGAGATGTTCTCTTAGCCATTTAAGGGCGATTGACTGTATATGTTTTGCTAAAATTTTATCAGAACAAATAAGTTACAACCAAGAGCAAGATCTGCTATAATGATGGGCTAGTTAGAGAGACAAAGGGGTATGTGCTATATGATAATCATGGAAAATGCCTTTTTTTGTTAGTCGAGATGTTATATTCACAGAAAGTGAATTTCATTTTTCACAGTTAAGCACTGCTAATTCTCCTGTGTTACATAGATAATCTCCAGGATACTCACTTACTGTATGAACCTGTAGTTTAATTTGGCATTTCAATGGATAAGTACTTCTACTTGTTCCCAACCTCCTAGTAATGAACAAGGATCTGATACAGAGTTGCATTTTCCTGATGCCGACATACACAATTTACATGATAATTCTTCCTCTGAGATAGCACTAATATAATAGGAAAATGTGCATAGAAATGAAGCTACTCAACCAACAAGAAGATCTGGAAGAGGGACTCATCCACCTATATATATGAATGAAAATTTTTGTGCCAATCAATGTACATCAAGATGTTGTATATCCTATGAGTAATTATATCAGGTATGGTCATCTTCCCTCTTCATGCCAAAACTACATTGCTGCTACTTCAATACTCACTGAGCCGATTACATATGCTAAAGCTATCAAAGATTCAACATGGTCAAGCAATGAAAATAGAAATTCAAGCTCTAGAAGACAATCATACATGGGATGTTGTTACTTTACCACTTGGAAAGTCATATATTAGATGTAAGTGGATATATAAGATCAAGTATAATGCACTTTTAAGATTTACCTTGTTATGGTTTCACTAAGGATCTAGGTAAGTGGCATACTATTTGACTATTTGTGAGTAGATTATGCTAGTTTATTATTGCCTTATTTTTGTGTTGATCGTTTTTTACCTCGTCTTGCTACTTAGTCGACCTATGCCTAATGGGTAACCGTTGTTTTTTATATTCACGCTACACTTATGCATTTTTTTGGTGCAGATTCGAGTACGAGTCCGCAGTGGGGTCAAAATCGAGTCAGATAGAGTTGTACTATTTCGGAGATACGGTGAGCATCAGACATCCTTCCTTGCTCCTGGTCTTCTTCTGTGTTGGAGTTGTTCCATTTCAGACTTGGGATAGCTTTGGTATATATCTTTTGGTCATGTAGACTTGTATTCTCTCCTGACAGGTTTTGGGAAGTATGTTTCTATTTGATTTGTTGAGTTGTCTCTTCTTTCTCATCTTTTATTCTCTTTTGGGTTAGAAGTAATAGCCTACCGCTGATCGCTTCAGGCCAGAGTTTGGAAAAAAAAAAATAAGCCTGAAAGATGAATGATGATTGCAAAGAACCACCCTGGGCTCTGTTTTGCAGGTAATAAATGTGGTTCTTACATATCGGACGAAGGATTGCACGTTGGGAGCTTGATAAGAATTTGCGACTTATCATTGTTCTTCCCAAAAGAAACACCACTACCTTTCTAAATTTGTTTCTTTTAGTTTATTGTAAACTGTTTTCCACCTCATTTGAATGGAAAGGTTTTTCTTTAAATTATTTACCTTTACTATTCATTCTTCTACTTTGAACACCATCTGCTAAACCATATAGAGACCTTAACATCTACTCTAAAATCTCAATCTGTCCAAGTATGATATTATTTGGACACTTCTTATATTTCCATAATTGACCTTAATAATAACTGCAAAATGGGGATAGAGATAGTAGGTGCACCGTAACTTATTGTTGTCATCCATCGTCCCGTGACCATAGGAATTGCATTTACCTGCGTTACTTTGTTTACTATACAGATGAATCATTTAGATATAGTGTATCAACTGATTAGCTTTATGTAGTTCTTATTATATGTTTCACATTTATATCAGTTCTTTTATTCTTTCGTCTATGTCCTATATTCTCTTTCTCTGTTCTGCGGCGTCCATGCCTCTTCCTTGGTCTGTTAGGATGAAAATAGCATTAGGGGCAGCAGAAGGCTTAGCATATATCTTCATGAAGAAGCTCAAAAGCCGGTTATATATCGAGATTTTAAAGCATCCAACGTCTTATTAGATGCAGTAATTATTTTAAATTCTTGACACCATGAATTTTCTCTTCATATCTCTTGTAGTAATAAAATACTTGGTATACTCAAATATATTTTAACGACTGTTACTGTCATCCCAGGACTACAACGCGAAGCTATCAGACTTCGGCCTTGCCAGAGATGGGCCCGAGGGAGATCAGACGCATGTGACGACACGTATAGTAGGAACATATGGCTATGCTGCTCCAGAATATGTGAGAACTGGTAAATTGAACTTTGTATTTCGCACTTCAGGTTCTCTTTGCTCTCTCAATCTCCCTACCATTTTTCCAGTCTTACTTTCTTTCGCATGTTTGTTGGTCTTTGTTACGTCGCTGTAGATGAATTAGGTTCTACTATAAGGACACAAACTCTCTATCTCTACCGCTATGAAGGTCTCATAGTCCCAAGAACGTTATTTGTTAAATATTAACTTTTTTCATCTCATTTTATGTGATACCATTTGAATGGAGTTTGTGTTATTCGACTTTTCAATCATAATTTATAGGATTGCTCTTGAGAAGTTATTTTGATAGACTAAATATCACATCAAAGCTGTAAAAAGTAATACTCCACTTATCATTTGTCGGATTTCATTAAACGTTTCGGGAGATCCCAAATAGAAAGAGTATAAATTGAGGCGAACAGTGGATTTATTTATATATAGAATCAAAACAGAAGTCAAAATAAGCTTATCAAATAAAATCCCTCTCTTTCCAAAAATATAGTCCTATTTTTTTTTCTGGGGCTGTTCCAAACTATTATTCACTTGAAAGGAAAATTTGATATACTTTTAATAACTCAAATCATTATCTGCTGTCCATTATTACTCTTTTCAATACTAGTTTCTTATTTCTATACTCTACAAACACAGAAGTCGATATATGAATCCATATGTTGTCGTGACAAATACTAAATATCTCACTCATTCAAATCTTCTTTTATTAAGTGCATCGAGTTAAAAACTGTTAAACTGAGACTGAGGAAGTCAAGAACGACATTGGGAGTGCTTCTGTTTGGTAACTGAGCTGGTGTGACAATGTAGAATAAAAATTGATGATTGATTGGAAGGTGCTGATTGGGTTGCATTAGTAGATTTAATTGTTGATGGTGATAGTTACACATTAAGGGGAGTTTCTACGTATAAGACAAGCATTTAATCACCCTCTTTCCCAATTTAAATGTATAATATATGTATTAAGGTAAAGAGAAAAGGTACCATTTCAAAAGAAAAAGATAAGCAGAAAGGGAAGAGGGAAAACAGAAAGGAAAAGATAAGAGTAGAAAGAATTCCATCTGCACCATCATTCATGTCTAACAATTCATTACTTAATCTTTATGAAGCCATTGAAGCTTTTAGAGTCGCCAAACATTCAACTGTTCATTATTTTCTCAACTCAACAGCCCGAACTTGAACACATCTTGATATCTAGGTTTCATTTCATACTTTATTTATATCATGTTTCCGACGCCCAAATACCGTTCATGTAGAACTTTGTAGATGTACATGAATATGAACAAAAGAAAATCTTTCCTCTCTTTCATGTCTGACTAGAAAATCTTGCCTCTAATTTTAAGAGTATCTCTATGGAGGTTGCACTAGGGAGCGGGAATTTAGTCCATGGGTGAGGCCAGGGAGAAATTGTAGGAATAGAACACAGATGACACTGTTTAACCAACTTTAGTTTGTTATAGGAATTTAATAGATAAAATCACATTCCCTGATTGAGGAAAAGGGGGTTTCGAATTTGTCGGCCCAAAACTTAGTGATCTTGTTCCCAGTCTTATTTCTTGCCCCAAGTACGTAAAGATGTTTACTTACATATCCTTAAGGTACTCTAGCATGAAGCACTGGTTATATTTGGCCCTTTGTAAAAAGTTTTCATAATTATTGAGTTGCCATATCCTGGGCTGAGATATACAGTACCAAATATACAAGACACTCATAATTACCTTGGAGTTTGTATTGTGCCGTTCATCATTCGAGTAGATAGTGGTTCATTTTACAGTAGAAAATATAGGACGCTCATAAAATGCATATATTTATTTGGTTATAATTCCAGAAACGTATCCATGTTTGTTCTCCGATGTTTAATGCTTCATGCTTCAGGGATGCCAAGTGCTATGATATAACAGCAATATGCCAGATATGGAATGATTAACCCTGTGGAACAATTTTATCTAAAACTATAGAATTGCAATCATCATAAGGAAGACAATCTCTGCACAGTGCATTACCTGATTA
This sequence comes from Withania somnifera, assembly GCA_039654485.1. NCBI lineage: Eukaryota > Viridiplantae > Streptophyta > Magnoliopsida > Solanales > Solanaceae > Withania > Withania somnifera. The sequence goes on along the minus strand of JBDJHY010000049.1, from coordinate 22,063,869 downwards.
TTAATACTATTATATACTCTTTCAGGACATCTGACAACGAAAAGCGATGTGTATAGCTTTGGAGTGGTCCTCCTAGAAATACTGGCTGGCCGTAAAGCCATGGACAAGAGCAGACCGAAGGGGGAGCATAATCTACTGGCATGGGCAAGACCATATCTTGGAAATTGCCATTTTTGCCGGATTGTAGATCCTCGTCTTGAGGGTCACTTCTCAAAGATAGGAGCACTTAGATCTGGTGAGATTGTTGCTCTTTGTCTTAGAAAAAATGCAAAACTCAGACCTCTAATGAGTGAAGTGGTGGAAATGCTTAGGTCTCTGCTTTCAACGAGAGAAATTAAAGATGCTGATAATGTGCAGGCAGGGGTTGCAGCAAACAATAAACATGTAGCTGGGAGCCTCTCATCACCTAGACGTTCATATGCGTCATCATCTAACATTACTCTTACTTACAAGGTCAACAGAAATATGACCTAGTTTTTGCAGTTCTCTCTTTTCATCTCAGCCTAGTCGTGCTGATGAGAAGACTTTATAGAATGCTGGAAGCAGAAGGAGAAACTTTATTTTCTGTCAACCTGTAAAATAACTAGTATGCTTATGCTGCCTTATCTGAAAACTGAGACGTTTTATGGAGATTAGACTTCTGTCTTGACATGTAGATTCAAGTTTTGGTCATCCATTTTCCCAATAGCTTTCAATAATAGTTCTTGGTCACTGCGTGGATAAAATGGTGTTTGGCGCAGTCGTGAGACTGCATTTTAAAATAGTAAATATGAGATTTTTTCGTTAATAATCCAGAAATTGGTACCTTATTGGCCTGACTAATTCAGATTCAGAGACTCATTAGAGGTAAAAGCACTCCCAAATATTCTTTTTCCATTGTAGGGCTTGAATACGAGAACTTTGGTTAAGAGTGAGAGATCTCATCCATTCAACCACACTCCTTGGTGGTCGAAAGCTGGGATTACTCAAGGTAAAAGACATACTAAGCTTGCCAGGAAGAACGGAGATATATTGAGGCACCTTAAATGGTGACCTTAACAGAGAAATCTCCTTTCTTGATCTCATAGATACCCCTGTGTTGCCCCCTGAAACATAACAGCAGCCAACAGATGAAAAATGAACATATCATTAAGTACTGAAGACAGTTTTAACTCCAGTGGTTTTGAGACTTTTAGAGTGTCTTAACGACAACAGCCTAGCCGTTTTAGAACCATCAATGACAGGTGAACCAGCAAATCCATTTGCAACCCCTTTGGAAATCTTACCTGAATGATATTTCTTTCTTGCATTTAAATTACTTCAGTCTTGAATTTATGAACTCCTCCATTTCATCTGGCATCATTGTGGGATTAGATTATAATCTACACAGTAACAAAAGGCGAGTGACCACTCTTGAAATTGACAAACTAAATTAGCTGTCCCTTTATTTTATGAATACATATATGCAGAAGTAGTTGTTTTTGTTGAGTTGCAAATACAAAAATGGCAACAACGCCGGCTTGATTGTTTTTCTGGAAATTATTAATAACAACTTGGTGCATTATTTGACATAAAAGATACCTTAAACTCAATCACAGATAACGTTACCAAAAGCGTAGTGTATAATGTTCCTTTCATAGAAAGTTTAGGAACTCTGTACATTAGTTAGAGTTCTCCTAAAAAGACCATTATTTCGGGTTTCTTCGAAGGGAAACTCTCCCATTTTCAGCTAAGTTATTAAGCTTTAAGTTACATCAAAAGAATGTTTTTGTTACAAGATTTCAAGATTAATGTAAAAGTTAGGACAAGGTCAACGCCAAAAGCATGTCTTTGGTAAAAAACACTATCACTAATGAAGCTGCGAACTATTCTTATGGAGAGATGAGATCATAAGTACGAATTATGATTTTTTTTTCTTCTAAAAACAGTGAGCTGATGTCCAAACACTACCACACGTGTTTGAAAAGAGTTGTTTGAGAACTCTACCCAAACACCTGGAAAAACAAAATTATATTGTACCTGAATGTCAGGTGTTTTATTTATCACAAAGAACATAATAACCTTGATACACATATATCAATTGAAGTAAAGTAAACAAATTAAGAAGAACACAAGTTGCGTAATAAAAACAACTGTAAGCATTCTAGTATTTCTTGATGGAGAACGTATACAACATGGAGTGGACGTAGGACTTTCCAGGAGTCACAATTGTCGATGGGAAATTTGGGTGATTCACAGCATCCGGGAACCCTTGAGTCTCCAAACACAAGGCTGAATGAGGTTGATACACATATCCACCTTTTCCCTTTGTATTAATGACGAAGTTTGCGGTGTAGAATTGCACACCAGGTGCAGTCGCTTTTATATGCATCACTCTTCCTGACTTCTTATCATAAACTATCGCCACAGGCTTCATTTTTTCTGTGCTGTCAAGTGCATAGTTGATGTCGTATCCATTTTGGATTTTATCGATCCTGCTCCCCACCTTATGGGGTTTCAGGAAGTCATAGGGTGTGTTCTTGACAGGTGAAATTTTTCCTGTGGGAATATGTTGTTTATCTAAAGGGGTGATGTGTGATGCAAAGATTTGAACAACCTGGGACAAGACATCGCCACTGTTGTGACCACCAATGTTCCAGTAAGGGTGGTGAGACAGGTTAATTGGAGTGGCCTTGTTCAAAGCTTTTGCCTTAAATACCACACTAAGTTTGTAATGATCTTTCAAGGCATAGGTAACAGAGACAACAACATCACCAGGAAACCCTACATAAGAAAGCAATTGAGCTTACTCAATTAATAGTGTCCTTCAAAATAAATATTGTCAATTGCAGAATATGTTACATATATCAAGATTCACCTTCTTCACCATCAGCACTGTGGTAGGTTAGAGTTATGTAAGGACTGGGACCATCTTGAACGTACTTGCTTACTTTCCAGACAACTTTGCTAAATCCTTTAAGACCACCTATATTTATGACGTTTCAACTACATCAGAGACGAAGGAAATCTGGGAAAAAGTGGAAGAGAAGACAAAAGGTAAAAGGAAATGTAGTGAGAGTACCATGTAGCATGTTTACGCCTTCATTGGCGATAAGCTTATAATGGGTTCCATTCAAAGTAAATTGAGCACCACCAATCCTGTTAGCAACCCTTCCAAGGGCGGCTCCAAAATAACTTGTACCATTCTGCATCAAACTACTTCCATTAGTAACAAGGAACGAAAAATGTACTTCACATTAATGCAAAAGATGGGAGATTTTGCTGAGCTATTATAGGCTAGGATGCTCGTCTTTGCTGCGAAAGAACTATAATTAAAACTCCATAAGAGGCCTTAAACTTATTTAACAAGATTAAGGCATCAATGAGACAAAGGACTTACTTTCCGAGCTACGTATATAACTCAAATGGAACAAAGAGAAATAGTTAATATAGGAAAATTGGGATGACATTGGAAAGTGAAGTTGTCAAATTCTGGAAAAAAGAGATGAATTTATGCAAAAGACATGTAAAACCAAAGGAAAAAAGAAGAAAGGGAAAGCAAGAGGAATAGATCCTCCCTTTCTCTGTTTCGTAAAAAGACTTAGGAAAGAGCAGATCGGAAGTAGACGCTTTCAATTACAATAAACAGAATAAATGATCTAACCTTGTATTCTTCGACCGTGTCATATCCAAGAACAATATCACCTAATTTACCTGAAAGGATAAAGCCTGCCAGATTAATACAATATGTGGTTCATTAAAGGATAAATACTCCCTACAGAAGTTTCTCCAACTCGAAACTTTTAATTAAGGGTGTTCCGATCAAATGGACTCACCATTCTTGTCAGGAAGAAGAACGGAGATGATTGTGGCACCATAATTAGTGATCTTAACTGAGAGATCTCCTTTTTTGATCTCATAAATTCCTATCTTGTGCCCTGAAGCACTAGCGGTGGCCAACAGATGAAGAATGAAGAACAAACATATCAACAGACTAATATTTGAAGACATAGTCACCTCCAGTGGTTTAAGAGTGTGTTAATGACAGCTTCTTCAGCCTCCAATTTATACACTCCTCCAGTTCACCTGCCATTATTATGGGATTAGATTATTAACTTCATGTGGACAAAAAGGAACTTGTCTGCTAAATAATCTGCCTGGAAACGGGAAAAACTCCATAGACCATCGAAAATAACTAATTGTCCAGCCTTGAGATTGATAGAGTCAACTCCAAAGTTAGCCGTCTCACATTATTTTAAGTCTAGTTAATTGTACAAGTAGCTATTTGTGTTGACTTGTGAATACAAAATTGGCACCCGCGTTGTAGTGTCTTATTCTAGTAATAATCAAAACTTGTCCCATTATTTGGTAAGATATATTAAACTTGATAACATGATCTGCCATCTTAACTTTTGGAAGTAAATTTTGATTCTGTTCTGGATAAACTCGAAAATTACTCAGTTATGCTTGTAC
>JBDJHY010000049.1:22003669-22015141 GCA_039654485.1 Withania somnifera | reverse complement strand
AGATTCAGCCAGAGAGATATCAATCAGCCGTCCAGCTCTGCTCAACAATCTCACGCACCTTCCTGTTGTACTCGCGCTTGTTTTCACTAAACATTCGAGCTGCTTCAGAATTAGCTGGCGAGTTTGGGTTTGGATCACAGAGCAAAGACTGCATTTTGAGAAAGTCAAATATTAGGGGATGTTAACAATGGAGGCTAATGTTAATGCGTTCTCAGTGTGTTTCACTTATGAATTGACTCGACCCAGTCTCAAACCAGACAGACCAGACACTGACTATTTTATTTCTAAAAATGAGAATATTCAGATGCTGTAGAAAACACTACTGACCACCAAAAAATTGAACAGGACTTTTATGGGAACACAATACAAAGATGGAGGTGACAGAAGATGTTTTAAACTCCTGAGATATGCCTAGATGAAACATAAATGTGAAATAGACAGAACGATATCGAAGATAAAGTAAGAACTGCTTGAACCAGATAAATTTAAACAAAACAGAAAAAACTTACATCTCCAGCAAGTATAAACATATTCAATGTTTTAAGAACAAGGGCCTGACCTATTAGGTTTAAAGAAACAGAACAGATTGCTTTTTTAGTTAATTTATACATTTGTCAACACAGTTAATTTACTACTAGTATGAAATGATATCAATCATAGCATATGCATCTAAAAAAAAATTTATCTCCTCGTTTGAACTAAATAATGCTTTCCCAACTTTTCCAAAATTACAGATATCCAGTTCTCATTGTTGTACTATCCTGCCACCATTTTAAACAGAGAAATGCAAAGAAAAGCATAACTTAATAGGTGTCCACTAACAGCTACAGGACAATGAGCTAGTTGACCACCCAGAACATCATGTCTTTCTAGTGGTAGACTTAGTACTTAAAATGAAACAGAAACGGACACAAAGCTACAAAGCTAGACAAGGTGGGAACAAAAGAGATGGCTTATAATGAAATAAAACACCTACTCCAAAGAAAGAAAAAAATAAAGGATGTTTCCACGTTACGTTTCTTTAAGATTCTGCAAGGACGCGCAGCACAATGATGCATCTAATAACAATCTCAATATACCTGTATTGAGGTGAGTATAGCAGCAACGTCGTATATAGGACTCCACTGATTTTGCAGTATGTCCAAGCATATACTTCCATCGGCGTAAACTGACCAATAGGTAGATAAACAGATTATGGGAAATAAGAAAAATTAAAAATTACCCAAATTTTAAATCTTGTATGACAAAGACAGCAATGTAGAATTAAGGCCCTTTTAATATGTAAAATTGAATAGAGGCTGACACCGAAGGCAAGAACTATCCATTTCGAATAACATGAGAGATCTTGAATTAACTTCTGAACAAACGTACAAATGAAAAATATACAGGACATATATTTGATCAATACATACACAGATCAATTCTCTCAATAACCCAATAATTAAACATAAAATAATACAATGCTCACATTGCTTGGAGTGCAGCTGTAAATAAAAGACAAGAAGAATAGGTATGGCAAAGCAAATTTTATTCAAGGACAATGAGGGGTTACATTTACAGCTTACCTTCTTTTGGGTCCAGAGGCAAAGGATATCGTGAGTATGGCACAAGTACATCTACTAAAATTCAGCCAAAAGTTCCCATGTTCTTCGACGGTACTTCCTCTGAATTTATTTCATTTCATTACAAGGGCATCTTGCTCCCATATTGATACTTTAAAAAATACATTCCCTCCGTCCCATGTGGTGTCACCGTTTCCTTTTTAGTTCAACCCAAAAGGATGTCGCCGTTGCTATAATTAGAATGAATTTTACTTTAAAATTTTCTATTTTACCTTAATGAAATGATTTATAACCATCCAAATATCTAAGAATGATTTTAGACCACAAGTTTCAAACGCCTTCCCTTTTTTCTTAAACACCATATCAAATGGTGCCACATAAAATGGAACAAAGGGAGTATAAGATTAGCTGTATAAAAAAAAGATAGAATATGTAGGTTGTAGCCATAGGATGGGAGTAACAAGTGCAATGGGCAATTGCTTTTTATATTTTGCATGCTTTGGACTGCATTATGCATGTAAAATGGCGACATCAAATCTTGAGACCAATTTATTCAGTGCCAAAAAAGAACATCAACTAACAAGTAGTGCTATCAAAGGCGCGTTTAAGCCCCAAAGCGAGGCCCAAAACGTGTTGGCGCTTCTCGTCGCTTTATGTGTTCTTCATTGTTATCATCAAGTTTCTAAGGCATACTTTTCCTTGTCAATGAGTCTCTTCTGAAGAGGCGACACTAAACAATTAGTATTTCACTCTATCATAGTTGTTTTTCAATTTCTTTATCATATATTTATCATTCATACTCATAACATATTAATATTGGACTAAAACATAAATATTTCTACTTATGTTCCCTTTCCGTCTTGTTTCATTAAAGTCCACGCTTTTATTTGCGCTTTGCGCTTTAAGCCCCAATAGACCATAGAACTTTTTAGCGCTTTTCGCTTTTGATAACACCACTAACAAGAGGTAAAGTACCTGGCCTAATCTAGTACAAGTTGGAACATATACTAAGGTATAGGTCTAAACCCATACACAAGACTTTACATTCGCATAAATCACAAAGCAGACTCAATTTCACACACAACCCAAGCAGCTACCAGAATATGGCTAATTCTCTCCTATTCAATAACTTCAACTAACAGAGGACTCTATATGCCATGGTAATTACAAACATTCCTGTAACATTTCTATCACCATAATATCATAATCATTTTAGAGGAGGCACATCAAGTGACTCATTAACACTGAAAGGGTGGAGTAGATGTAAGAGTCAATATGTGTTTAAAGGGGGAAGGGTAATTAACCTACTGAATTTGCTATCTAATATAACCACATAATATATGACCGTTGTCCGGTATTATTGGGTAAAGAGATTTTCCCAGGAAGAGAATGCTAACTGAAGAACACTGGTAACAGTTAAATAGGAATAGGATGTGTTGATATGTTCAAGAAACGAACGAAGGGGAAAAGCACTTTGTTTACATTCTTTATAAGGACATGTCTATATACAATATAGGTATTGCACACTACAGTGGGTAATGGCATGAGAATTAGGACTCAGATAGACTGGCTCAGTAGTGGAACTCTGGGCAAAGTAACTCCACAAATGTTGGCATGGTGACGGACAGAGATGCAAAGGTTTTTGATATCTGAAGAGTAAAAACTAAACATTCACATGACACAGATTTGAGACTAGCAATAAAGGATTAGTAATAATAGAAGATTGAGGAATTTCTCCAGAGACATACGAGTGACCTATTGGTGGTGACGAGCAAGATAGGATGATACAAAGGGAGAGAGCGCACTACAAGGAATTTCAAAATGGGGATTGGTGGGTGATGTAGAATGTGTGGCAGGGATATTCAAAGAAGAAGGACGTTAGCTTCCTTCGCAGCGCACGCGGTAAAAGAGACAACACTGTAACTAATTTAAAAAGGTCCCCAAATATAACCCCTTGTTGATACTACTAGTCTTGGCACCATATTCGAGTGTTATCAAAGGCGCGCTTAAGCCCTCAAGCGAGGCTCAAAAGGTGTTGAGCGCTCCGCCTCGCTTAATATGCTTCAATGTCTTCATCAAGGCTTGAAGTCATATTTTTCCTTGCTAATGAGCCTCTTTTGAAGAGGCGATACTAAACAATTGACATTTCACTCAATCGCAGCTTTTTTTCAATTTCTGACAACACCGCCACATTTTAGAAAAATCCCATTAAGGTAAACCGAATAGGAAAACTAATCTTAAAACTTAAAGTTGAAAGTTCTACCTTTCCTATGGAGTAGAACTACGTGAAGAGCGGGCGTGAAAGATAATGCAACATTACTAAGGCTACTTACTATTCGGATGGAACATCCTGGAAATAAACCGCACCGATGGAGGCTTGTTGGGGTAATCCTCGGAAAATTGAAGTGTCAGCTTAAACGTACCTGTACAAAAATCACAAGTGAACTAGTCAAAATTGGGTGGAAGGGCATGCTACTAAATAGGAGGGTTCTTTTCATACAAACTAGACATGCCTGCTCATCCTCCAACTTATTGAGAGACTAAAATCAAGGATGAAAAAGAGAGCAAATCATAATATTAACAAACCAATAATGGTCATTCAACACAGAACATAGATTCCTATAAAGCTTCTTCAACAGGAAGATTGGAAACAAAGCAAGCACAAAACATATGCATTACTCAGGTGGTAGTGATTGTATCCACACAACTCAAAAGATATTTCATTCACGTAGTCAAAGCGCATGCATTACTTATAGGGGTGGCAATTGGGTGAGTTGGGCCAAAATTGGACGGGTTAAAACGGGTCAAGACCCAATCCGGCTCAAATTAGCTTGGTCAAAAAGGGTTATAACCCAACCCGCTCTATTTTTTATTAAGTTTTAACTGCTTTATTTTTTCTTTTATAAACTTCTAATACCTAATAAAATTAGATTTTCTTTTATTATGACTATATATAACATAAAAATAGAAAAAATATTTAAAATATCATGGACAAGATTTCTCCTAATTCAATTTGGGTTATATATATATCCCAATCTTTCATAGGTTGAAATAGGTTGGGTTAACAAATGGGCGGGTCAATAACAAACCCAAACCTAAATGGTTTGGGCGGGTTGGGTTCGATTTTTCCACCGCTACTTACTTAGGTGGTAGTGACTGTACCCACACAACTCACACGATATTTCATCCACATAGTCAGGTGTCTGAAAGCACAATTTAAGCTAAAAGGAACACAGATATCACAAAGTAAAGCAGAAAAAATCAAGTGACGTTTAATTGTGTAATTAAGCCTTCAGAGGCATCTACATGACGGAATTCCTATTTTAGACATTAAAAAAATTGTAACTGAACATCAATTTCCTCACCTCCATCCCAAGGTGTATCATCAGGACTGCGTTCCAAAAAAACAATTGCATAAGTTAGAAATAAGTAATCAGCATAAAGTACAAATCAATCATTTGAAGCATAGACATACCCAAAAATAACAGCATTCCAAAGCATAATATTGTTGTCATAAGGAGCACCACTGATACCAGCAGGAGGATCCTGCTGTAACCGCTTAAAATCTCTCATCAACCTTTTCCTCGCCGGCGTCGACATCCTCACCCCCTACCCTAATCCACAAATCACAATTCAACAACTCTCTAAAGTTTTCAGTTCCCTACACTAATAATTAATGCAGCAGTTTAGGCAAATCTAGAAAACCCTAGATCCCTAAAAATAAATGAAAAATATTATTACCGTAGATTGAAGTAAGGAAGAAGATGAATTAATTACCTGAGTGTTAAAGCGGCACCGTAATTTGAAGGAGATCGAAATTGAGCTTGTTAAGAGATAGAGGGTGCAATGCTTATGGGAAAATGGAGATTTGAGATTGCCTGATATGTAAGCTGCTCAGATACATGACTGACGACGCATCAGATACGCGTAGTGATAACTAATGCTAATATATAATCCGTCTTCGCACACTTTTATTTGTACACAGTACTATCTAATTTTTATTTATCTAATTTTAAAAATTAAGAGTTGGTGCTAATTTTTTAAATAGTTATTATGTTTTACTTTCAAGAATAAATATAAATAAGTTTTAAAGTTATATTTAATTAAATTAATTTAATATTTAAAATTTAAATATAAAAATTATACAAAAAGTACTAAAAAGAGACGAATAGGATAAAAAAGTATAAAAATAAATAAATTTTAGTTCAACAAAAAAAGATACCTTAATTAACGCATGGCTAAATTCTAAGAAAAGATGTATCAAGTACAATTATAAGAACAATCGCTTTCCTATAATTGTTTGTTTAAATTATAAATCTTCTTTATTTTTTATTTCAATCATTTTTATTTTGGTATCATCTTTATTTTCTATTTAAATCCCTTTATTCGTATATCATCTCTTTTTATTCTCTCTCTCTCTCTCTCTCTATATATATATATATATATATATTTACCCATTAACTTTTACCTAATACAACTTTTAGGTAGCACTAAATTAGATGCCAGTGATATTATCGTATGCTAGTATTTTTTATATAATTTTAAAGTATTTAATCAATTTGATCAAATATAATTTTAAAAATTATTTAATTTATTTTTGAAAAGTAAAACGTAACAATTATTTTGAAACAAAAAAATTAGCACTAGTTCTTAATTTTTTAAATTAGGTAAAAACAAGAATAAAAGGAATTTAAATAGATAATAAAGATCATATCAGAATAAATATGATTAAAATAGAAAATAAAGATGATTAGCGATTTAAAGAAGCGGCTATACGGAAGCCGTTATCCTTATGGTTGTAAAATCATATTCGATACTTTTTCCTTAGAATTTAATCATGTGTCGATCAAGATATCTATATCTGTTGAACTAAATTTATTTATTTTTATATTCTTTTTTTACTATGTTCGTTCTCTTAACATGTGTTTCTTAAGAAATATTTTTTTAATCTCACTCTGAATATCGATGTTAATTAGGCTCTTTCCTAAATTTTTTTTTCTTCCTAAAAATTTACAAGTTAATTCATCGGCGTTTCTTAATAGATTAAGAGACTAAACACCACTGGAGATAAATAATCTAAACAAAAAAATCAATATGTAATAATATTAACATATTATAAACATTCTTTTTATAATAAACATATAAGTGATAGACATAATTTTTTTGTAGAATAACTACTTACATGATAGAGCTTTGGGGGTTTTTCCTTTTAACAGTGTCCGAAAACCTTGATCTACTAGATGAAAAGCTCTATACAATACTAGAACACACACTCACTAAAAATGACAGAAAATTAACAAAACTCTCTTTACAAGTACTCTTTCTTGTATTGCTTTGCTTTCTTGCTCTCGTCGCTTTCTATCCCCCTCTGTTGTAATAAAGGTATTTATATTTGAGTTGTGCGGATCTAAAAGTTGAATTTCAAATGAAAAAACCTTCTTTTTCATGTCGGGTCCGCATTGGGCTCCATTGTCACATGATTTTTGTTGAAAAAAAATTTCACTTATTGTCCTTCTTGTTTGTTGATGTCGTCACCGCTTGTGTTTGTCTTTAACTATCGGCATTGGTCATTTTTTTTGTCAATGTCTTAATTATATGAAACTCTCAGGGAGTCTCCTTACACTTTTTGGCAAAATTTCTAAACAAATTTGATATGTCTTTACCGATTACTGTCTGAACCGAATTAGCTACACCTTGATCCGATGTAGTAGACTTATCTACATTCATTGGGGGAATACACACCCATCTTATACATTTTTTCTAGAAATGGAGAACTTTGAGATTTTTGTGTATTTTGTGAGTTCCTTTTATATTGGATTTCTTGGGTTTGTCATAACTCAAAATGAAGAGTATTGTTTCTTTCTTGGAACTTTGTGTTTTTTTTTGAGTAACATTTTCTTTTCTCGTAGAAGAATTTCATTTTTTTGGTTTAATCTTTTAAAGGTTTCAGTGATGAAAGAACAATGGTCATAAAATATAATTTTATCTGTACTTTTTGTAATGTTGTATTGAGGAAAAGATTTTTATTTTTTAGTTTTGGGGCTATATGAAAATTTGGCCAAAACTTTCCTATGGAATAATCCAATACTTCTTGAATATCATTGAATCCCTTTGTATAGAAGAATAGGCTAGTCTTTGCCAAAGTCTATTACATGTGTCCAAATCTTAAAAGTACCTCTTGTTTTTTCTTGTATTACAACATAAAAATTATATTTTTTGTTTATATTTTTGTCTTTAAAATAATTGCTTAAAGCATTAACAACTACAATAAAATAACTATTGTCTTTTGGATTCTTGTTATATGTTATTCATAAATTGTCTATCATACATTTTTTTTATTTGTCTATTACCATGCCTGATTTTAATCTAAAACTTATATTTAATTCTTAATAATAGATCAAATTTTGTTTTTCAAACCATAGTCTAATATTTTTATTGTCTAAATCAATTTGTGGTATCAACCAAGTGCTGCTCAACAAAATTTGTAGATATAAGTCTTAGGATTTTTGTCTTGGGATGTTATTCCTTGAGAGGTTGTAGCCTTCATTATGGCTAGAACCTTTATTTCATAGTCTTGTATTTTTATTCTAGTCAAAACTTTTATTGTACTTAACTTTTCATCCTCATTGTAAATTAATCCTTCTTCTATTGTGTTTATTAATTCTTTTTCGTCTTGTTCAACATTTTTGTTTTCTTTTTTCTATTTTATTCATTCTATTTTCTAATGCTATAACTTTTGCTTCTAATAAAACTATCTTATTTTATTTATAGTCCTCAAAGTTACTACCTTTATAATACATTTTTTATATATAGTCTTGTAAATTCTTTTCTATACATTCTTCTACATAACATTTTCTGCGTTTAGCTTTTTTATTTTTACTTAGAAACTAGTTAAAAATTAAATATAGATTATTGTCTAATCTTTTTTTAAAAAAAATTCATGGTTACAGTCTTTTATTGTATTTATCAAAGTATAGTTGTCTATTTCGATTATAATAACAAACGCATAATTGTGTAGTTCCTTTAAATTAGGATTGTCTAGACCTATTTCATTTATTAACCCGTCTAATTCTGAATCTGATGTTTCTCTATAGTGTTGTTCTGTTGCTTCTATACTTAATTGAGTATATGCTTTCATTATCTAACTTATATTCATCTGTATTTATTAAATATTTTGAATATCTTCTATTAATTGAGAATTTTTAATCCTATTATTATTATTATTTATTTATTTATTAACAAATATTTGTTAAATGTTCTATGCTTTCAAAGTAAAATATTCTAAAATATTTTGATTATTTCTATTATTTTTATATTCTCTTCATGTCTGTTTTTATCTAAATATGCCTTTTTAGTTGATGATCTTCTTAAATAATAGTTTTTATTTGAGTAGTAATTTTTTTTATTTTAAAAACCTTTTTATGTCTTACGATCTTCCTGAGTATTTTTCATCGTAACTCTGAGTAGTATATATTTATAGAAATTTATCTCACCACATTTTAATTATTTTTGTATTTGGATATTTGTACATTTTTCTTGTAATTTCTACATGTTGTATTCTATGTTCTATTGACCATTTTACGTCAGGATTTTGTATTTCTCCTTTTCTTTTATTACATCTTTCTTTTACTAGAGAGCTTATGTTCTGGAGGTTGGTCAAACGCATTTTCACTAATTGTACAATACTAAAAGTAGACATTTAAAAAGGATTATAAAACTTCAACTACTAATACTTAGTTGTTCTAATTTTATTAAAGTGTTTCTTTGTAATACTAACAATCCACTATTTGGATCTTTTATGTGACCAAACTATGTGTTTTGTTGTAAAATTGTATGAATTTGGTCCCATGTCCATCAATATCTGAAATTCTTGGGGAAAATCTGATTTGTATGATTCTCATAATGCTTTGACTGATTCTCCTAAAAAAATCACTGTGTATCTATACATGCTTTAATATAGTCTGCTACTACTATTCCTTTCCATACATCTATAAGGGTATTTCAAGCTTATGGATCATGTGCTGTTATATTTAATATTTTTCCTTTGCTACCTCCTTCTTGAGTCTAACTAGTTTTTTTATAGAATTTTTTTCCTATAGGTCTTATAATTTCTTTTTGGGATTCAGGATTTATTCTAAATACTCTATGTCTAGGTACATTTTTTGTATTAATACCTATTGTATATATCAATTTTGTCTTATTGAACAGACTGGAACTAGTGAAAGTGAATTCCATGAATTTTCATTGATACTTAACGCGATCTCTATTTCTTCAGTACTTATACTAGTTTCTTTATCACTATTATTTAAAAATCTATATTCATAATTGTCTGTTCTTAATTGACATTTCTTAAAATGTTCTTCTACTCCTGATACTTTCAAACCTCCCCTTGTACATCCTTTAAATTTAATTTTTTTCGTTATATTTTCGTATATAATTTTTGCTTTATTTATAATTATATCTACTTCATGTTTATCTTCTGGTAAAATTTTCATATTCATAAGTTTTGTTATTTTTTCTAACTTTCTTTTAATTCTTCATTTTTTTTATCTATATAGCTATAATTAGTATATCTAATAGACCTCTCTTTTTTACTGCTTGTATACATTAAATGGTCATTAAGTTTATAAATCTTTTTTTCTTTAAATATTTTTAACTTTCATTCTAAACCTGCATATGTCTGAGGGTCTATTTTAAAAGGTTTCGTTAAGTTTATTTCCTTGTTTTTAATTAATTTTACTACGTCTCCTATATTAATTTTAAATCTTATATTACTACTATTATTAGCAATTTTTCCTATAAATCCTATACATGCTAGAAGATTATTTCCATTGCTCATTTCTTCGTATTCTTAGTCTGAATTTTTATTTTAATATATTTTTTTGAATTCTGAAGTATCTATCATAAAGTCTGGACTATAATAAAAGATTACTCCATTATTAGTCATATCTACTTTTGTTAAACCTATTATCGATTTTTTTGAGTCTGTCCAACTATCGTCATAAATAGTAATAAAAATTTTGTTCCTAAACTTTTCCAAGTCAAAATTTTTAGACCTATTACAATTAGTCCCAAATGCATTAAATTCATATTTGTTCTTCTAAGTTCTTTCAAAGAGTCTATTCCTATCAAATTTATACTTTTGTTATTTTTCTCTGTAACGCATAATTGTTTTTCTCTATAATGTCTATATAGTTGTGCATTATTTGAAAACATACCAATTTTGTATAGTATTTTTGAGTTTAGTAATTTTAGGTTATTCTATTGAAAAATTTGTATATCTTTATCTATATCTATTATTTCTTCTAACTGTTGGCTTGAACTTGATTATGTAGAATTCATTAATCGGGTCAACGTATTATTTCCTAATTATTCTTGGCTAAAACGTATCCTTGATCTTTGTTCTCTATTTCTCCTACTTAAAAAATTATGGTGTCTGTTTTCTAATAATTCTTTCTTTCTAAGGAGTAATTTCTATCTTCTTAAGTTGATTCTTCCATACTAGTCTCTTTTGTCTAGTTATATTTTTATAAGCAATTTTTTATGATCTAGTTTATTTCTAATAGCAATAATATAATGTATTACTTTATTTTATTATTATTTGATCTGCCCTTTCTTGAGGTTGATAATCTAATAATCCTTTTGAAATTTAATCTAATAATTCTAATAAAAGAGAATTAAAATAATATGTTGTTTCTTGTATCATCTTTATTTTCTATAGAAAATAAAAGAGATTTAAATAGAAAATAAAAATGAGACTAGAATAAAAGAAAATTGAAATAGAAAATAAAGTTGATTTATGATTTAAACAAGCAGTTATACGAAAAACATTGTTCTGATAGTTGTAAAATCCTACTCGGTATTTCATCCCTTAGAATGTAGTCAAGTGTTAATCGAGGTATCTCTCTCT
>JBDJHY010000049.1:21991919-22003569 GCA_039654485.1 Withania somnifera | reverse complement strand
TTCCATCGGCGTAAACTGACAAATAGATAGATAATCATAGATATGAGACATCAGCAAAACTAAAAATTACTCAAACCAATACTTTGCATGACAAAGACGACAAAGTAAAATTAAGGCCTTTTTTACACGTAAAGTTGAATCAAGGCTAATACAACAGGCAAGCAATATCAATTTCTAATGACGTGGGAGATCTTGAATTAAACAAAGGCTCAAATGAAAAATAAACAGGACATAAATCTAATTGATACACACATGCAGATCAATTCTCTCAATAAGTCAATAATTAAACATAAACTAATACAACGCTCAGATTGCATGGGTGCTAAGCTCCAATTGCTTGGACTGCCAGGTGTAACAGAAGATAAGAAAAACAGGTGCAGCAAAACAAGGACATTTGTGGAGAAAGAGGGGTTACAGTTACCTTCTTTTGGATCCAGCGGCAAAGGGTATGGCACAAGTACATCTAAAAATTCAGCTAAATGCTCCCATGTACTTCCACTGTTCTTTCTTCAAATTTATTTTATTTTGTTACAAGGCATCTTGCTCCCTATATTGATATTCTCCACTATATTGATACTTTAAAAAATGTATGACTGGATGTGTAAATTGAAAAGGATAAAATATGTAGGTTGTAGCCATAGGGTGAGAGTAAAGAAATGCAATGGGTCATTGCTTTTTATGTTTTACATACTTCGGACTGCAATATGCATAGCATATTCAATTTCTCACACAACCCAAGCCGCTACCAGAACACGGCTAATTATCTCCTATTCAATAACTCTAAGAAACAGAGGGGCGGTTCCAAATAAATGACTACTTGAATGGGGTTTTGAGCATAAAGATTCCATTGACCTATAAAAAGGTGGGCCTAACCCTTGGGTGTTCTGTATGCCATGGTAATTACAAACATTCTTGTAACATTTGCATCACCATAATATCATAATAATTGAAGAAAGTATCACATCAAATGACTCATTAACACTAAAACATTGAAATGACCAATTATGTATACATGGGATTATCAATGGGGTAAATTCAACGATAAGGCTTTGGGACGACCTCTGAAAGGGTTGAGTAGAAGTAAGAGTCAAAATGTGTTTAAAGGGCGAAGGGAAATATCTACTAAACTCATTATCAAATATAACCACATACTATATGTTCATTGTCTGGAATTGTTGGGTATTGAGATTTTCCCAGGAGGAGAATACTCTGTGGAACAACAATACCAGTTTAATAGCAATTGGCGGACAAAGGATATGCATCGATACATTCAAGAGACAAACGAAGGGGAAAGCACTTTGATTACATTCTTTATAAGGGCATGTCTATATTATTAGTGACTACAGGGGAAATTTCAAGAGAATTAGGTTTCAGATAGACTGGCTCTGTGGTAGAACTCTGGGAAGAATAATTCCACAAGTGTTGTTGCGGCAACAGTCAGAGATGCAAAGGTTTCTGAAGAGTAAAAAACAAAGAATCACATGGCACAGAATTTAGACTAGCAACAAAAGATTAGAAATAATAGGAGATTGAGGAATTTCTTCACAAACATAGGGGTGGCCTATTGATGGTGAAGGAAAGGTTAGGATGATATAGAGGGGAAGAGCGCACAAGGAATTTCAAATTAGGGATTGTCAGGTGATGCAGAAAGTGTGGCCTGTGCGGGAGGGATATTTAAAAAAATAATAGGAAGCTTTCTTCCTTCTCAGCACAGACAGTGTGAGACATAATACTGTAACAAATCTAAAAGGTCCCCAAATTAAAACCCCTTGTCACCGCTTCAGAATAGGCTTTATTGGCAAGGCGACACAACACAACTGACATTTCACTTTATCGTAAAAAAAAATTCAGTTTCTTCGTTCATATATTTGTCACTCGTGTTATTATCAATCTTGGACTAAACGTATATATATTTGTGTTTTTTTTCCTTTGAGCCTTTCTTCATTAAAGCCTACGCATATTTGTGCTTAAAGCCCAAAGGACCTTAGAGCTTTTATCCGCTTTTTGCTTTTCATAACACTGCAGCGTTCTAGAAAAATCCCATCAAGATAAACTGAATAAGAAACCTAAGCTTAAACTTAAAGTTGAAATTCTACCTTTTCTACGGACTAGTACGATGCGAAGGGTGGGAGAGAAAGATAATGCAACATTACTACTTACTATTTGGATGGAACATCCTGGAAATAAACCGCACCGATGGAGGCTTGTTGGGGTAATCCTCTGAAAATTGAAGTGTCAGCTTAAATGTACCTGCACACAAATCACAAGTTTACTAGTTAAAATTGAGTGGAAGGGCATGCTAAAAATTATGACGGTTCTTACAAACTAGAACGCCTGCTCACCTCCATTTTATTGAAAGAGGAAAACAAGGATGAAAAAGAGAGAACAAATCTTAACAATGACAAACCAATATTTAAAGAATAATTATATAGTGGAGACACCGGTCATTCAACACAGAACACAGATTCCTATGAATCTTCTTCACTGAAAGATTGGGAAAAAAGGATCGCAGCATCAAAGGCAAAAAGCATATGCATTACTCAGATGGTAGTGATTGTACACAACTCAAAGATATTTCATCCACATAGTTGAGTGTGTCAAATTGCAATTAAATCGTTTATAAAGAACACAGAAATCACGAAGTAAAGCAGAAAACAGCAAGTTGCATTTGACTGTGTAACTATGCCTTCAGAAGTATCTATATATTGAACTTAGATTCAAATATATGCTTCTATTTGTAATCTAGGCATAAACAACAGCATACCCAGTCGAATCCCACATTTTGTGGGGAGGTTAGAGTGCACACACACCTTACCCCTACCTCGGGAAGGCAGAAAGGCTGTTTCCAAAAGGCCCTCGCTCAAGTATTCTAGGCATAATACGAGGGGAAAAAATATAGTAACTGAACAACAATTTCCTCACCTCCATCCCAAGGTGTGTCATCCGGGCTGCATTAAAAAAAAAATAGGCAAATAAGTAGAAAGAACTTCAGCAGAAATCAGCATTAATTACAATTCAATCAGTTGAAGCAGAGTCATACCCAAATATAACAGCATTCCAAAGCATAATATTGTTGTCATAAGGAGCACCACTGATACCAGCAGGAGGATCCTGCTGTAACCGCTTAAAATCCCTCATCAACCTTTTCCTCGCCGGCGTCGACATCTAATACACAAATCACAATTCAACGTTTCCTACAGTAACTCATATATCAGTTTAGGCAAAATCAGCAAATAGAGAAAACCCTAAATCCCCAAAATAAATGAAATTTTTTTTCCATAAAATAGTACTTCGAAGACACAACCGTTGATTCAAGTAAGGAGGATTATGAATTACCTGAGTGTTGAAGCGGCAAGTGACTGAAGGAGATCGAAATTGAGCTTGGGTATGTGGCTAGTGAAAGAGGAGTTAGAGGTTGTTGTGGGCGCTCATGGGAAATGGAGATTTGGAGTTTGCGTGATATGTAAGCTGCTCAGATACATAACCTGACACATCAGATGAGCTTATCTACAGTCTACAACTACTCCATAAATGCTGTCTCCCAATTACTTTTATTTTGTAAGCTATACTCTTTTAAAAGGGTTCATGATGACCCTTGCTGCTGCCAGGAATCGATCCCACGCCGGGTGTGAGGTACACTGCAAGAAGTGAACCCGGTGACCATTAAGCTAAGCCTCTTGGACTATTTTGTATTTTGTAAGCTATACTAAAAACACATTGCTCGTATCTATTCAGTATTCAGTTGTGGTTACAAAATTAAGACACAATTTATTTTTATTTTTTTTATTATTTGTGATTATTTTTCTAAAATATTAAATTTATTATTGCTTCCTAAAAGGGTGCTAAATGAAAATAGACGAGGAAATATATATACACCCTACTCCTTGAATTTCATTTTACTAGTTTTGATCGTTTTTTGAAAAGTAATAACATGAATTTAGTAGAAATTAGAACACGAATTAGTTGATACTTATATTTTAAATTTGTAAATAAAAAAAAGATATTTCAAAGTTGAATTATACTGTTTGAATATAAAAATACAATTAAACTACAATGGGTGAAAATCAAAAATATATCTTTAGCTTGTATTTGAATACAAATTTTAAAAATTATCGTCAACTTTTTATTTGACCATAAACTTTAAAATATTGACCGAAAATATAGCTCCAAGTTCCAAGCTATTATTTAGGAGGAATTATTTTCGTTTTACAAAAGTTCAGATCTAAAATGTATAGTTAAACAAAACTTCAAATTTAAATATTACAATTTCAAAAATTCAAGTATCAATTTCAAAATTTGTAAACCTACAAAGCTCAAAATCTATTTCAAAACTTTAAATTTCACATTTCACGTTTTAAATTAAAATGATGAAACAATTTAGTTTAAAAAATATCCACTTAAAATAACCTCCCACTATTACTTCAAAACTTTTAAGTCAAATCTATGGACAAACTAGGCCTTAATCTTAATCATATCCATTTTAGCATTAATTTAGTATGATTTATTAGGAATTTTAACCGCTACACATTGGAGATTATGTTAGTAGTACATATTTTACATAAAATGAGACAGATGTTTACGGTAAGTATATGTGTAGACCTATTGTATATCTGTAAACCTATTTGCTAATAAAGGAAAAAGAATTAAGCCGTGTTGGTTATATGATCGAAGCCAGTTGACGCTTTATTGACTTAACATATTACTTACGATAATTTTAATTAGAGATCAATTTTATTAAATTAAGTTTATTAATAATATTTTAAAATCCTAAACTAATTACTAACTTCTCTTTTATGTGGATAATTAAAATTAGGATAACATGAAAATAATAATTAAATTCTTTTGATTTGTTACTTGAACAACTAACAAATATATTTTAATATAGGTCATATAAAATAAAACAATAATTAAGTACATTATGCATTTTCTCTCAGTTGCTAGCACGACAAAACATTAATTATAATTAGGAAAAAGAGTCAAAAATATTTCAAACTTCTAAAAAGTGACCAACTTTACCTTCCAATATATTATTTGGTTATAAATATCTTCGTCGTTAATCTAAACCTCTAAAACAAATGAAAATATTCAAATTGTCTGAAATACCCAAATTTTTTTTAAAGAAAACCACCAGCCCTAACCCCGCTCCGCCCCATCTAACTGATCTTGTAGTTCTTGAGCTGCTTAGAGTTTGATGATTTGAGCAGTGGAGTTTTTGTTTTATTTGATGATGCCATAAACAAGAAGGAAAAAGGTTGTTGGTTGAGAAGTGGAAGGATTTTTGGTATTTAAGTTTTTGTATATATTTGAGCTGCTTAGTGTTTGTTGAATTGAGTAGTGGAGTTAGCTTTATCAGATGATGCCACAACCTAGAAGGGAGAATTTGGACTGAGGAAGAAGAAAGAACTCTAATTGATAAGTAGGTGAGATGTCATGTGATGGGACTTTAGCTAAGATGAAAACTAGGGAAAAGAAATATAGACCTACCGCTTTACATGTGAATTTTGTGCACCATGTTTGTGATCCTATCACATATCCATGGCAAAGGATGTGTCCACTAGAGTGCAGAACATGAGGCACCAACATACACTGATGAAATAGAAAATTAAGAAACCAAACTCAGGAGAGGTGAAATTTTTAAAAATTGGGTAAATTCAGTCAAGCTGGACCTTTCCGTCCATTTTAGGGGTATAGATGGCTACTTTGTTTATATATGGCCAAATAGTACTGACTAAGGAGTTGAGGGGGGTATTTTAATTTTAACCCTTTTTCCTTGTAATTATCTTAGATTAATTAGTACATTCATAATCATGCAAATGTTTTGCATGTAACGTTATCTGCAATTTGTAGTAAACCTTGTTTGGCCATGATTATCTGCAATTTGTAGTAAACTTTACCAGAACAGGTGAAACAAAACAGTGGACTTGTCAACGTCAATGCCTATGATTTCTGACTTTAAATAAAGTTCCAAGTAAAAGATGGTAACCTTTTTAGAAGAAATTCTGATATTTGTTATACGGACACACAGTAGTGACATGGATGGCCAAGTTGAGAAATTCAAGCCATCAGGATTACCACGGAGTTTGCTTTACGTATTTTGCTTCGACAAGAAAACTACTTGTTAATACCAACTTACTGTCGTCGTAATCAGATTTCAGGGCACAAATTTGAAATTTCTGAAACAACCTGAACTGCTAGTCTGCTAACAAATTTTACTCCCTTAAAATGGGGTAACGGTTAGAAGAAACGCTATTACATCAAATTTGTGTTTCTTTGTTTCCCCGTCTGAATATGTACATTACCAAACCGCAAGAAGGAAAAATGAGGAGTAAAACAAGGGTAAGAAAAAGAAGAAAAGAAAAGAGTTCTTTTTTTTTTTCTGCTTCACCTCAACTTTCGTCATCATCCGCAGAAATTCTCTTGGTGGTGGGGGGAACACATCACTTAACTATCTTTGGTCCCTTGTACAATGCTCCAACTACAGTTAAGTCTTCAGGTTTCTCCCTCTCTTTCAGCCACGCATACTCACCCTTCTGTTCCTCAGGCACTGGAATGAACCAAAAAGATTTAAACATTAGTTGCATGTACTTGCTCGTCCGTATATATAATGTCCTTTCTAGTACATAGTCAAAATCAATTTACCATATTTATCGAAATACTATGTCAAGAGAAAAGGTGACAGATTCTTGTTGTCTGATCATGTGATCCGAGAAACAGAATTAAAATCAAGTTGCCAATTTTGTATACTCTTCTGAATTAACCATTGTGGGAACTATCTCCCCACCAGCCAACAATTTGGAGAATCAAATCTCAATTTACTACTTAAAAGGCATCAACCCAAGGGTCAAAATAGCCTTCTACCATGTGAAAAATATCTTTTTTTTATCCTTTGGTAAATCAATTACGTCTTTACCCTTGCGGTTAGCAAATCTATCCCGTATTTATCCTTGACCCTAAAGGCTCCTTGTTGGGCTCGGACAATCCCAAAAACACTCTTACATGCTGTGATATTGTCCACTTTGGCCAAGCCCGCACGATTTTCCCCAAAAAGTCTCACACCATTAATAGATCCTACACGTTATATATAGTTTCTTAACCCTTTTAGTTACCGATATTCGCACACCCAACAATCTCCCTCTCGAACTAAGTTCCAAGTGGCCCAATACCACGATCCATGGGTCACCGAGATTCACTATGTGCCACCCACATCGTCTGAGTATTATGGCAACCGAAGCCTGCAGCTAGCTTCTTCTTGTGCATGCATCTCCAAGATCGTAAGGTCAAGCAAACCGAGCTCCGCTCCGCACTCCGTCACTTTACCTTCCCGTCGAACCTAGGCTCTGATATCAATTATTAGGCTCAAACAAACCCAAAGACACTCTTACATGGTGTGATATTGTCCACTTTGCGACAAGCCCGCACGCTTTTCCCCAAAAGGCCTCACACCATTAATAGATCCTACACGTTATATGTAGCTTCCCAACCCTTTCAGCTACCGATGTTTGTTCGCACACCCAACACTCCTGAAGTATAACAGAGGCTAATTTGACCGATATTTGTTCGCACACCCAACACTCAAGGAAGTACAACAGAGGCTAATTTGGAGCTCTTTATAGGGCTTCAACAATCTACACTATTACTCCCTTACGGTATGAATGAACTCAAAAGTAATTGAGCATCATCGCAAGAAAAAAGTATACCTGAGATATTGGCTAACGGGAAGTCATAGTAGTATTGACAGTGTCGACCTTCAGGATCACAATATGGAGGGCCAAGCACATCTAGCACGGCACAGGCTGTTCTTGCAGTGAAACAATGCATATTACCACCATCAGCTGGATATAGGATGGAGGTCTTGCAAGGAGCTCTAAACTCTGAATTCATCCTCACTTTTGCTAGACGAAGTCCAGTAGAATCCTCAAGCCCATCTGATGAAGAAAAAATACCAATAAGTTAGGTCCCTTTGATCATATTTTTCAAAATACATCTAACAGATACAGGTGATATGCAAGTATATAGAAAATAAAACCAAATAATCTAACACTAACTGAAACCTCAAAAGTCAAAACCTTACTATGCACTGTTAAAGAAGGTAATGGTGACAAGAAACAAGGGACGGCCCCTTTGATCGTTATGAACAAGGAGGAAAGAGAATTTACCAAGAAGGAAATGCCAGAATAAAGAGCAATAAGATTAGCAAAATATTTTCTATCCCCCTACAACTAGAAGACTATGAACAAAAGTGGAGTGAGTTCAGGACACAAGACAAATTTTTAGTATCCGGTAAGGATTTGAAAGAATAAAGACCTGATACATTGGAGCAAAATCCGAATTGTAGAATGTATACAGACATTTATACTTTTCTTTCCACCAAGACACCCAGCTATACTATGCCCCAACGTAAAAACATGCTTCAGACCTCCAAGTTCCTTCTTGCCGTTGTCCTACTATAATATATTCCGAGTGATTTTATCTTACACCACAGTGCTAGAAGAAGTATAACTGCTAAACGAAACAAGCTCTGGCTAAAAAAAACCTACTATCTAAAGGATTAGCAATTGCAGTTGGTTCACCAGGGAGGTTGTCCACCCAGTCATATGACTTGATGTGCATATCTCCGAAAAGAAGCTTACTAAAAACCGTCATTCCAGGGTGATCATGAAGTGGAATGACAGCTGATGGAGGCAAGCAGAAGATACCAATCTGTCAAAGAAGCAAAAGACTATATCAGCCTCAAAAACAAGACACGGAAGAGAAGAACATACAGAGCTGATTCATAATAGTGAAATAGTAATGCATGAAATAAGGTTGCACTTGCGCATAGACCTATGTGTTCTCACGTTACGAAATCTCTTAATCAAGATAAGTTGATAAGATTTAGTGTACACAAAGAGTATGAGTTAGTAATTTGGAAGTGAAACAATGCAGTTTGGCCACTTACCGAGAATTTATCACACTCATGGAGGTGCAAGTATGTTATTTTAGGTCTGTCATATGTTGTTGACTTAAAATATGGCATGTTCGGTCTCAACCCAACATCTTCTTCAGCCATGGTATCTGCCGACCATAGGAGTAAGTAATTAACTACATTGTGCCTAAATCAAAACAAAGGTGAAATGATGTAGCAAAGGGGAAATTTGCATTCACATCAAAACAAACTAGAAACTCATTTTTCTTTCCAGAATAAAATACAGATAACAAGGTGTAGCAGTTATCTCAAACAGAAACCACAGAAATGAAGATTAATTTCAAACGCCTTACCCTGAAATAGTAGTACTCACCAAATTTAGAAAGAAATAACAGTTACTTCTCAAATGGGTAGTGGGAGGCAACCAGATTCTGTTGTCCTAAAAATGGATATTTATCAATCAAAATTATCAACAATTTCTTTTATAGTTTTGGTAATGTACAACATCATAATCACCACAACATTGAATAAGCTGCAACATCAATAAAGCAAAATCGCATGTAACAAAAAGCTCAGGATTTTTAATTTTTGCCACCCATTTCTAAATTCTTGTGCTTCATCTTTGTGCATTACTTTCCTGTCTTTTGTAATTTAAAGAACACAAAAGCTGAATCTTTTCGCAAAGTGGTGATAACTAACTTTGGAATTGAATCTAAGACTGATCCAAATAATGCTTAAAAGGAATTAAGTGTAAAATAACAATGCAAGATCATACACCATGCTGGACGGGTTGTATTTTGTGACTCCAATATATACCGTCCACGTAAACAAATTGGCATTAGCCCTTTAGTACTAACATTATAAATAGTTAAATTGCTACTAACATTTGATCAAAAAAAAAAAAAAAAGGATAAGAATTGTATATCCAAAACTGCCTTAAGACGTTCAATCTTTTCCGCAGATGGTACAACACCAGGACCACAATTAGCAAAGACTTGTTTGCAAGTATCATAGAGTCTTTGAACAGGTGACACCATCCTCTGTCTTCTCCTGTTCTTCTTCGAATCACTATACTCCTTACCTCTTCTTTCACTCACATTTTTCTCAATCCTCATACTTGTATTACCAACTTCAAATTCAACAAAACTATGATCTGTCCGGCTATCAAATAAAGGTATGTTACTGTGGCTGAGTTAGGACTTGATATTCTTTGTAACCAGTTGATATTTACTATGTGCAGTTTTTTAAGGGTGCATGTTGGAGTGGAGGAGATTAAAAGAAAAGACAAATGAGATGTGAGGCTCCTGAGACTGAGTATTATTATATATGATGCTAAACGGAGATGGACACGTCGAGTTGAAATATTGAAAGAGAGTGGAAAAACGAAAACCAGGGGCTATTTCCTGGATTTCCTATGGGCTATGCCATTAGCAGTTTCTTCTGTTGTTGTTGTTTATTTATCCTTTTTTATTCTTTCCTCCCACCCCTTTACTCTTTTAGATTGTCTTCTACCCCCCTAATATCTTTTCAAATTTAACCTTTTAGTCGCTTCTTTTCCTTTGAATTGTTGTTATTTGCCACATGTTTGAACTTTGAATTTGTTGTTTAATTATGATATTTATAAATTATAATATAATAAATTGTTAAATTCATTTTTAGATAATAACAAAAAGTTTTATTTTGTGTAAACACATCACTAATTTATTTTCTTTACTTATTTGCATTTTATATTTACTTGTTAATTAATAATTTTATTTATTCATTTTCTTATATTTTTCTAATAGAGGTACCTCATAATTTAATTTTATTTTTAATTTATTCTTCAAATTGCTATGTATAACACTGTATTATAATATAAAATAATATAGTGTATTAGCAGAACAGAACAGGGGGAATCACATTGACATTTTTATATCCTAACGCATTTCGTTACCAGAATAGGTCAAACAAAACATTGGACTTATTAACGTCAGTGTTCCGTTTTAATCTTTGTGTTTGTTTTTGCTATGTTTCATTTGAAACATAAAAGAATCTAATACAGTGATGAACACCAAATAAACCTTATATATATAATTCCTTAAAAGCTTAAGAATGCAAGCACTAATGGACTTCGACATTATTCGATTGGAATAATGTGGTTGATTAAGAAACAATTCAACTCTTAGATCTATTTTTTTTTTCGTACGATGCATATTAATTATTTAATATAAATATTTTTTACGTACCAAAATAAAAAGAATCACATTTGATATCGTTTGAAACAATATGCAATCCCGTAGCATATATATAAAAATGTTTATTTACCTATGAAGGTAGCATCGATCTTTTTTTTTTTAAGACGAATGAAAATAGTGGTCTAGACAATGTGGATATGAACCTAGTCATCCTACTTTTTAACAGTCAGCAACTTCTTTTTTGTCTATATACATTGAATCTCTTAGTTTCTTATACGATATCTTAACCTAAAATGATTAAGTCAATTATAATTTGAACAAAACTCAATCTTCCAGATATTTTATTTTTATTAGTTATTTCATGTAAAAGGTGTGCTAACATTTCCTTGAGAAATGTTTTAATTATGAATTATAGGTCGGGATTAACCCAATCAGATTAAAAAGATAGGAGTGATAACATTAACGAAAGAATACAAATACCATTGATTGAAAAGAGAAAAGAGAAAATAGAAAGAAGAGAGGGATACAAAAGAATGAGGCTAATAGTAGAATAGGAAGTCTTATACCTTAA
>JBDJHY010000049.1:21953241-21967541 GCA_039654485.1 Withania somnifera | reverse complement strand
ACTATTTAGGTTAGAGCAAATTACCTTATTTTCGTCGTCGGATGAGTAGGTGCCTTTTGCCATGAGAGCTAGGTTGACTTCCTCATCTTCAACCTCATCATCACTCCATGTAGCAACAAGAACCTTCTTCTTCTTGTTTCTATTATTTCGATCATAAGAAGGCTTGTATAAAGTTGAAAGTTTGCAATCCTTTGCAAAGTGACCTTTCCTACCGCAATTATAGCAAGTATCGCCAATTCTTCTTCTATCATTATTGGGGTTCCTTCATTGATCAACCATGGGACCTTTTCTAAGCTCTCTCTTTCTCTGTTGCATTAAAGATTTGAACTTTGTCAAGTTCTTAGCATAGAGAGCTATTTCTTCATCTTCGTCTTCTTCATCTTTGTCTTCTTCACTTTCAAGGACTTCACTATCGCTTTCATCCTTGATTTGTGAAAAGGCTTTCAAGGCAATATTTCTTTCTTTGTTTTTTTGCCTTCCTCCCCTATTTTTCAAGATGATCTCATAGTTGATTAAGGACCCAACCAAGGCATTGAACTCCAATTTGTTGAGATCTTTCACCTCCATAATTTCGGTGACTTGTGAATCCCATTCCATAGGTAAAAAGCGTAAGATTTTCTTTACCTTCTTGTTCTCTTCAATATGCTTCCTAAGGAAACTCAATCCATTGATAATTTTCAAGAACCGGTCTAACATGGTGGTGATTGGCTCTTCCTTCTTCATCTTGAACATATCTTAATCATGAAGAAGCATGTTGATTTTAGTCTCCTTGATTTGGGAGGTACCTTCATGAGTGACCTCAAGTCTTTCCCACATTTCCTTGGCGTTCTTACATGAAGAAACTCTATTTGTTTCCTCAATAGTAAGAGCACAAAGAATTAGTAGCATCCCTTTGGCATTTATTTGGTTATTTCTCCAATCTTCATCATCGTAGTCCAACTCTTTCTTTGCGTTGCCATTTCCATCCATAGCAATTTTTGGACCTTTGATGATGACTTTCCAAAGCTCAATGTATTAGCTTTTAGTATAGATCATCATCCTATTCTTCCATAGAGAATAGTTGACCCCATTGAACCTTGGAGGTTTGTTTGTGGTTGTGCCTTCTTCGACAAAAGGTTGAAGAGTGATTCAAGACTATTTTCGAATCTTAAACTCTTAGGATGTTAATCCTTCAACAAGATTCCAAGATCTGACACCAATTGTAGAGCGGATCAAACACACTAGAAAGGGGGGGGGGTTGAATAGTGTGATAGACTTTTCGACATTTTTTTCGGGTAAGGAAAGAAAGTAAAAGTCGAAAGAATGAACTCAAAGAATTTTAGAGTGGTTCAACCAAACTTTTGCCTCCATCCACTACCTATGTTCTTATCAACTTAGGTCTTCGCTATCAACAAACGGATTTACAATCACTTTCAAGATAAGTGAGAACTTTTATAATTTCTTATTTTTCTCTCAAGAACAACCCTTCAAATTTAGCATTAGAAACTATATTAATGTTTCTCAACTCTTTACAACTCACAATAAATGAATACAACTCAAAAACAAATATATAAGATCAAATGTACAAAGATTTAAAATAATGATATGAAAGCTAAAAAATATTGTACTAAAGTTAAGTGAGTGATGAGGACTTTAATTTTTAGAGGATAATGTAATAGAGTGTTGTATTGTGTTAAAAACTAATTATCCTTTACCTTTGGGGTGTATTTATAGTGATCTCATTCAATAGAGCCGTTGAGCATTCAATTCTAGCCGTTATGCCTCATTAAATACTGCAATAAATACACCTGACACATCGATTGGTCGACCAACAAAATGTCTTGGTCGACTAACACCCTTCTTTGGTCGACCAACTTTTGGCTTTTGGTCTACTAACACCATTCCAGTAGCTCACTAGAATTTTTTCCTTACTCGAGTAACAATAACCCTTTGGTCGATTAAAGTGTCACAAAAATGTTTTCTTGAAACTTCAAATTGATGCCGATGAATTTTAGATCAAATTATCCATTGGAGAAAATCATATATTCAACTTTGCTTCAGTTTGGTCGACTAACACCTAGTGTTGATCAACTAAACCATTTTTCAGTAATATTCTGGAAAACCTGTTGGTCGACTAACAACTAGGTTTGGTTGACCAAAAGGGTCCCTGTTGGTCGACCAATATCTCCCGTTGGTCGACTAATGTCCTTCTGTTTCTTAACAAATACTGCATTTTGAGTAGTCAGAATGCCTCAAAATGAGTCCTTGATTTTCCGAAGTAATTTCTTGGATTAGGATAACTTTCACGAGCATATCCATGTATCTGTAAGAGCTTCATTAACATTGAATCTTTAACTTAATGTTTTAGTCATCAATCAAAACATAGAGGGACAATTTTGTGAACCATCCTTGGACCAACAACCTCGGCCACGAACCTGGTTGGCTCGAAGACGGCTTCAAGCCACCCACTCGAATTACCAGCGGGGCATTAGCCACCTTGGTTCAAGCTAGGTCGGCCGCGAAGAGGGCCTCGATCAAGCCACCTCGGCCATGAGATAGGTCGGCTAAAAAGCGACTTTGAATCAACCAATCCGGTCGCGAGCGGGTCCGCCATGAACGTGACCTCTCACCTCGGCTACGAGCTATCTAGGCACACCCCAAAGGAGAAAACCCCAGAGTTACCCCGACCACCTCTGCTAGGACACCGGTTGAGTGGCGTAAACACACACATCGACTCCGGGGGGAGACTACAGTAAAGAAGATTTGTGGGAATTGGTAATTATCATTAATTACCGGCAATGGCATAATAAGGGGGAGTAACGACTCTCACCAAGGCTTCCCACTAAATAGCCGTTGAAGGGATTCCGCCCCTTAACAGGGCCGTGACTGTTAAAAAGAAGTGGGGGTAGCCACTACGGCAACTTCCCCCACTGGCTTTTACAGAAGACTGCTATAAATATCATGGCTGAAGAAAGGCAAAGGTACGCTCAAACTACTACTCACTAAATACTTTTGGAATTCTCTCTGTGCTAGTACTAACTTAAAAATCGGAGAATTGCCCCGGGGACCACCCTGGGCTTTGTTTTGCAGGCTATTTCTTACATTGCCGCTCGATCACTATCATTCGACAAATTTCCCAGTGGATATTTATTGGTCGTCTTTTCGGACTCATCAGTGTGATTATTATATCTATTCTAAATAATTGTGACTTTTTTCATGGAGAAAAAATTGAACTACACAAAGCTGTGGCACTGGTTGATTTATTGTATAGAAACATCATTAATCTTTATTATACCAATGAACCTCTTTTAGTTATTGTTCAATTATTTCAACTAGTTGATGCTAATCACTAGCAAGATTATTATTTGAATGGCCCTTCGTACACTTTTCCCGTCAGGGGTCATGGGTTTTTTGGTAAGAAAATGGGTCGTTTAATTAAAATTAAGCATTCTCTTACTATAAGCGCAAACGCAGATATAAGAACTTATAGGGACGACATGGATATTTTGAGAGGAAATCATAAAAATAGCAAAAATTACACTTAATTAAGGGAAATCATAACTATATTTTGCTAATTACAATTTATAGCAACTCACCTTCTCCCTAATTCTTCTTTCTTGAGGTTTTTCTTTTTTCTTTTATTTTATTATTTTCACATCTTTCTTTCTCGTTTTTTCTTTCCCATTTTTTCCATTTATATTTCTTTCTTTAAATAATTTTATTTTTTTTTTCTCTCTTTTTTTTCCTTTTTCCCTTTTCCTTTTTCCTTTCTCTTTTGTTTTTTTTATTTTTATTTCTTTCCTCTTTTTCAGTTTCTTTTTTATTTTTACTTTTTTCTTGGTAGTCTTTTATTTTTTGTTTTGTTTAATTATATTTTATATTTATTGTATCAAATAATATATTTTGTACAAATTTAGCATTTTATTTGAATAATTTATCTGTGAATATGTACAATTTATTATTTTTTATTTGTATGCAACTCATTTTTTCCTTTATTTTCTTCATGATTTTTTTCTTTTGTATTTTATTTTATTATTTTCACATCACTTTTTCTCATTATTTTTTTTTTATATTTTTCAGTTCTCTCTCTCTCTTATTTGTATTTTTTTATTTATAATTTTAACATTTTTATTTGGATGATTTTATCACTAAATATATACAATTTATCATAACGTATTGTTTATATTTGCTTGAGTCTATCATATACAAATATGCAATGTATCATATGATACAAATGTGTGGTTTGTATTTCTATGCGTAGCTTATTATTGTATTTGTATATAAACAAGTATCATTTGTTTTGTATGGTTCAAGTTGTATTAGCATATTGTTTGATACAATTGTATTTGTTTTATTTGTATGATTCAATTAGCATCAACAAACTACAATTTATATCAATAAATAGAAATACACTTATGCGTAGAAAGAGAATCAATAATTTTTTTAATTATTAAAAAAATACAAATGATGGAGTCAACTATAATTACAATATATTATTTGGATTTTTGAGTCTATCATATACAAATATGGAATGCATCATTTGTACTTGTATGTCAAATTTATCATTTATATTAGTATATAAGCAAATATCATTTGTGTTGGTATAGTTCAAATTGTATAAACATGTATAGTTTGATGTAAATGTGTCATTTGTATTTGATGATTCAATTGTATCAATAAAAAACAATTCATATCAATGAAAGCTTCACTTATTTGTAGAAAGAGAATCAACGATTTCTTTTCAACTATTTTAAAAATACAATTAATCCAATCGACTAAAATTGCAATACAAATACAAAACAAATGAAATAGTAAAAATACAAATCATGCATTCAAAAACAAATATAAGTTAAATGATACAAAAATAAATGTATTTACAACTATCATTTGTGTTTGCATGGTTTAAGTTGTTTAAACATAAACGAAAACAGTTATATATAAATGTGTCATTTGTATTTGAATGGTTTAATTTATATACGAATGCATTTGATATCAACATGAAAATGCAACCCAAACAAAAGTAACTGAAAATTATAAATACAAATTAACTAATCTTAAGGTCATTTGTACATAGCATAATATACTTAAGACTAAGAAAATTACAAATACAAGTTAACTAACTTCAACACTAAACATATATAACATATTCAAATATAATATCCAGTGAATTACAAATACCAATATAATATGTAGCCAGTTATAAATGCACATACAAAAATAGTTCTCTAAAATACAAATGATTCAATGCAAGAAAAAAAATATAAAAACATATCATTTGTATCAACGAATATAAAAATACAAATGATGGTACGGATGAAATACAATGAGCGATTATGACATTTTCATCATCATTCATGACTTGAGTTTAACATAATCATATTTTTAAAAAATAAAATAAAAAATAAAATGCAACAGAAAAAATAATTATGAGAAAAAAATAAATGTAAACAAACAAAAAAAAGAAGATATCCAAACGAAAAAGATTAAAAAAAAAGAGAGAGATGAAAAATCCCCAGAAAACAAAATTATTCAAACTAAAAGAACTGAAAATGTAAAAAGAAACGAAAAAAAAAATTAAAACGAGAAAAAAAATTCAAAAAAAAAAGAAGAAGAAGAAGAAGCTGTAAATAAAAAAAAAGAAAAAAGAGAATCAAAAAACAAATAAAGAAAAACGGAAAATCAAAAGAAAGAGAAACGAAAAAAGAAAAAGAAAAGAAATATTCAAATTAAAAACAGATGGTACATTTTTATGACGAATACAAAAATATAAATAATAGCGCAAATAAAAATACAATAAGTAATTATGATTTTTTCTCATCACTTATGACTTGAGTTTGACATAGCTATATTTCTGAAAATATATATAAAAAATAAAAAATAAAAAATAAAATATAATTTTATGAAGGAGAAAGAATAAAAAAATACAAAAAAAGAAAATCAAATAAAGAAATGACAAAAAAGTAAAACAATGAAAAAGGAAAAAAATGAAAAAATTGAAAAAGGAGAAAAAAATGATAATAAAAGAAAAAAAAGAAGAAAAAGAAACTGGAAAATGAAAAAAAAAAATAGAAAAAAGAGAGAAAAAAAATAAAAATAAATTATCATGTTTGATAATTATTTTAAAAATTGTTATAAGTCTGTCATGAAATAAATGTTGCTAATAATGTTACATTCTGTCGGAACAAGTGCAAATAATCGATTTACGGTTCGGGTCGGGTCGAATACGTAAACCGCCCAATGAGTATTCGCGCGGGAGGAGGTACTTGTGCCTCCATAAACCTTTTCCTCAGCGGCTCTCACTTGCAGCACTTCATATTCTATTCATCTTTCACGTACGGAGAGCAATGACGGACGGTCACTTGTTCAACAATATCTCTCTCGGCGGCCGTGGAGGCACTGTAAGTTCTTCTCATTCCCTGCTTTTATTCGCTTTTTCGTGCTTAATTTCCAGTTTCCGATGGTTTTTCTCATGTTTTTTTTGCTTCTTTAGGTTCACGCTTAAAACCTTAGACTTTGTTTATGCTAAAATCTTCGTAAAAATTTCTTCCTTAAATTTCCCTTTTATTGTAATCTCGTGGATTTTCTGTTGTTTTTGATGGACACTTGGAACCCTAGCTCTTATTTGCTGACGAAGTTGTTGTAATGTGATTGCAAACCCTAATTCTAATTTTAGTGTTTAGTGATTTTCTTAGTTTTAAAATTTAATTTTAGCGTTTTTATGGGATATTTCCATCTTTTTCGGATCCATTTGGACAAAAGAAAAGAAAAAGAAACAAAAGAATTTATAAGGTATACACAAAACAGGGCAGGCTGAATGTTGCCTTTGTTAAAAGATTTGTTCTTTTGAGGTAGCTACTAATATTTTGTTAATTTCTGAGATTGCAGAATCCGGGGCAGCTTAAGGTTCAGTCTGGAGGTATAATATGGAAGAAACAAGGTGGTGGTAAGGCTGTGGAAGTGGACAAGGACGATATTGTGGGCCTTACTTGGATGAAGGTTCCTCGAACTAATCAGCTGGGTGTGCGGATTAAAGATGGTCTTTACTATAAATTTACTGGATTTC
The DNA here is from genome assembly GCA_039654485.1 of Withania somnifera. Taxonomy (NCBI): domain Eukaryota; kingdom Viridiplantae; phylum Streptophyta; class Magnoliopsida; order Solanales; family Solanaceae; genus Withania; species Withania somnifera. Next base: position 21,960,499 of record JBDJHY010000049.1, on the reverse strand, counting down.
GCGACCAGGTATATCTCTTATTTGCTGTTAGTAAGTTCCAGTTACCAGCTTGTTGAATCATTTCGTCGATGATGTAGTGGAATAGAAACAGCTCGACCAAGGAAGCGAGAATAGATGATTAAGGTTGGAAATTTTTGTTGAAGCATAAGGTTGGAAGTCTTAGTACTAGGTTACTCGATCAGTACACGGTAATTAGCAACTTCGGAGTAATTTGATTTATGAACCTAGGGAATTGACACCTCAGGCTTCATTATGTGTATCAATCTGATGTGTTGATTGGTAACTTAATTGAATTACGGTGAGTTGGATGCCTAACACACTGCTAGTTTGGAACTGGCTACTGGAAGTGCCGAGTGTCACACTTCCACTATTATAATTACAGCCAAGAGGAAAAGAGAAGCAAGTGGAGCGCAAAATTCTGTGTTTATTGAGCTAAAGGAAAGTGGTTTTCTTTATTAAGATGTTGGTAGATGCTGACCATCTCCAAGTTCTTGTACCAGTCTATACTTCTAAAGCTTTTCCACGACTTTGATTGCTGGAGAATCTGTGGGATGGGCACATTCGTGCATTAGCATCTTCTGTTATCAGTGTTTGATGTCCCTTGGATGTGTATTTACTTCTTTGCAGGATGTTGCGAGTTTGACCACCTATTTCCAGAACTCTTGTGGGGTAACTCCGGAGGAGAAGCAGCTATCAATTAGTGGAAAAAATTGGGGAGAAGTTGATCTAAATGGTTGGTAGACGAACTTTCTTCATGAGTTCCCTGGTTTCCTGATTTTCTTAGGCTTGACATACATGTTTTTGCTTCTTGTGTAAATGGGTTGTAGTTGTTCCCACCTTCTTCTTTTGGTGTGTACTTTTGAACGTAATCTTCTCTTGGAACATCAATTTTATTTGGAATACGCACAGGCACTCATGTTTGACTCTTCACTTTTTGCAGGGAATATGCTTGCGTTTCTTGTTGGTTCTAAGCAAGCATTTGAGATATCATTAGCAGATGTTTCTCAAACACAGCTTCAAGGAAAAAATGATGTCATGTTGGAGTTCCATGTAGATGATACAAGTGGGGCTAATGAGGTTATTCACTGTCCTTAATGATTGCTGAGTAGTTCTTTTTTTCTTTTCAGTTGATATAGATATGTTTCTTATTTGGGTGTAATATCCACTTCTTACTTGAATGGCACACTTCTTTACTAATGCTTTGAAGCCCCAATAGTCTTAGTAAGCCATGCTTCTTTTGATTGCAGAAAGACTTATTGATGGAAATCAGCTTTCACATCCCTAATTCAAACACTCAATTTGTTGGTGATGAAAACCGACCTCCTGCTCAAGTTAGTAAAGGCGTTTCAGTTCAATTCTTTGAAATCAGTGGAAGGATCCTTAATCCCTTTCATGACATGGTAACTTCTCTTGGTAGAGATTGAGTAATTTGATTGTACCTATTAGGTTTTTCGTGACAAAATCATGTCAATGGCTGATGTCGGTGCCGGAGGTGAGGAAGCTGTCGTTACATTTGATGGCATTGCCATACTTACTCCAAGGTTGGTTAAGCTCTTTTCATGTCATTCTTTTATTACTATCTTTTTGTTCTGCTTCAGAGTAATTGACATGTGCCCATATGCTGCAGGGGTCGTTACAATGTTGAGCTTCATCTCTCATTCTTGCGCTTGCAAGGACAAGCTAATGACTTTAAAATTCAGTATAGCAGTGTAGTCCGCATTTTCTTATTGCCGAAGGTTATTTCCATGTTCATCCCCTTTGTAGCAAATTCATCAATGTTTTTGTTATGCCTATTCCATTTAATTTCTAGATGCAGTCTTCTGAAATCGTCTTCATTGAATTTTCAAGTTGATTGTACTGAAAATGTGACTTGTCTGCTTTTGCAGCATAACCAACCACACACTTTAGTAGTTATCACTCTTGATCTTCCAATTAGAAAGGGCCAGACTTTGTATCCGCACATTGTATTGCAGGTATTGATTGATGTTGTATTGGATATTGACGGACTTCCTATTTTCGGTATCGGCCTGCTGACTTTTTGTCTTACCAGTTTGAGACAGACAATGTGGTAGACCTTTCGCTCGCTCTAAGTGAAGATCTTTTAAATACGAAATACAAGGATAGGCTGCTTACAAGTTACAAGGTATTTTTTTTTTTTTTTGTGTGTGTTTAGTTATTTGGATTTGCCTCAACAGCGAAAAAAGAAATGCAAATAATAGTTAACTTTTGTTTCTTAAAGTTATGGACAGATGTTTGGTGTTGTTTACTTAATAGCATTAAATTTGACTTATGAACCAGGGCCTTGTACATGACATCTTTACTCAAATTTTACGCGGCTTGTCTGGTGCCAAAGTCACTAAACCAGGGAAGTTCCGTAGCAGTCAAGATGGGTATGCTGTGAAGTCTTCATTGAAAGCTGAAGATGGACTCCTTTATCCTCTTGAGAAGAGCTTCTTCTTTTTACCTAAACCGCCAACTCTTATACTGCATGAGGAGGTATACTCAAGTTGCTATAATTAAAATCTTGTGAGTTAATACATTTTTGTTCTTTAAAATTTGACTTATTTCATTGTGCAAATAGATTGATTATGTGGAGTTTGAGAGGCACGCTGCAGGCACAGCCAACATGCATTACTTTGATCTTCTCATTAGACTGAAGACCGAGCAAGAACATCTTTTCCGGAATATCCAGAGAAATGAGTACCACGGTCTTTTTGATTTCATCAGGTTAGCTCGACTTTCAAGCCTTCTTTCTCAATTGGGGTTTTACAAGAGTACTTTGTCTTTCTGACACAATTATTGGGTAATGCCAGTCTAAAGGGTCTGAAAATAATGAACCTTAATGAGGCTCGGGCTACAGAAGGTGTTCCTGTTTTGCCCGATGATGACGATGATGCTGTTGATCCACATCTTGAGCGCATCAAGAATGAAGCAGGTGGAGATGATAGTGATGAAGAGGTAAACATGCCTATTTGTAAATTCCGTCATCTTGAACTCCATGATCAACTTTCTCTAAGTCAGACTTAAAGAGTGTCTTTTGTTGGATATACCTTTTACTTATCCGTTGTGTTGTGAAAATTCTTGAAATACTTTCCTGACATTCATAACCTCTTCAGGATGAAGATTTTGTCCTCGATAAGGATGATGGAGGGTCTCCTACTGATGAGTCTGGAGGGGATGAATCTGATGCCAGTGGTAGTGGCGGTGAGGAGGTAAATTTGCCTTTCTCAGCTCTATATATTTTCAAGTTCTAATTTGCAAATTGGAAAAATATGAGCTGACTTTCATGTATGGTTGGCTTCAGAAACCTGCAAAGAAGAAGCCCAAAAAGGAGGCTACTGTGCCGAAACCATCTACAAGTAGGAAAAAAGCAGATGATGATGGATCGAAGAAGAAAAAACAGAAAAAGAAGAAGGATCCAAATGCCCCCAAGAGGGCAATTAGTGCTTTCATGTTCTTCTCGCAGAGTGAAAGGGAGGTAAGTATTCTGTTGCAGAATTTCCTCCTTATTAAATCAGTGACTTCTCCCCGCACACTGCAGTCTGTATCCCAGCCTTTTCTGTCGAGAGTTATTGAAAAGATAAGGTTCATTCGGAAGGAAAATAAGGTCTTTTTTTGCATCAGATGAATAAAACACAAGCACCCAATGGGGCGTATCTAAGTCTAGCTTTCCTCACATCCAGGCTACTCAAAACAACCAATCCATGCATTTCGTGTTACTAACAACAAAAAAATCTAGTCCATCATCAAGCTGTTAAAAAATTGCAGTCGAACTTAGAAAGTGCCAGAGGCCATATGTTTGTAGCAAGTGTTGATGTCCATCAGTGGTAATAGGGATTGTTTGAGGACCTTGGGGAAGCATTTCTGTAGTGGTGTACCTGTTTTATGTGTGTATAATTATGATAGTTTTCTGTATTCCTTTGTAATTAATTTACTCTTTTAAGTTTATTATAAGAAGTTCTGGATTGATGGAAAATTACAACCATGTTCTGTCTCTGTATGGTAACCTGCTTCTTTGTTGATTTGGTGTGCTTTTCTTGCTTTGAGATACCTTTTGAGACTCATCATCATTGTAACACACATTCCATTCACTTGCCTTCCATTTATTTTTGTAGAATGTGAAGAAAAGTAATCCTGGAATCTCCTTCACTGACGTTGGGAAGGTTCTTGGAGAGAGATGGAATAAGTTGTCAGGTTTGTTATTTTTGTGGCATTTTGGTAGTTGTCTTGTTTGCTTCAATATTTTATGTTTTAGGGCAGTTGACATAATACTGGTCATTTTTGTTGCTGCCTGTTTTGTGGTTGTATTCCCTTTAATTGTTATATATTTAAGGGCCGTTGATACGCCATTGGCTCACTTGCTGGATTAATGATTTTGCAGGTGAGGAGAAAGAACCCTTTGAGGCAATGGCCAAGGCAGATAAGAAACGCTACAGCGAACAGATCAGTGGCTACAAGAACCCTCCGTCGACTGCCGTGGATTCAGGGAATGAATCTGGGAGTTCATAAGTGCGAAATCGTTTAGATTGAGAGTGGGAATTTAGCAGGTCGACATGCCTAATCAGCAAAGTGTTTCGTATTTGGAAGTTGCTGCTAACGTCTATGTGAAGCTCAAGTTTTGGGGCAGCTGAGAAAGTAGGTGATCAACAGCTTAAGCGAATATAATCTCTGGGTATTTCTGGATATTCCTGTGTAGCAGTACGATTTAGGAGCTATGCGCGACTTAAGCCGTGTTTTTAGGATATGAAAAGGTAGTTTTATGTGCCCTTTACCAGAGGTGTATCTAGGATTTGGATTACGTTTTTCTATAATGATTGCAAGTTATTATCAATTGGAGTAGTAGCCAAATATTTATAAATATTTAGTGAATTATTTTTAATACAAATAGATGTTATGTTCAATGAGCCGAGGGTCAATTAGGCTCTTTGTGGGACTACACTGAGCTATTGATCATGTGCAATAGCTATTGGGTTTATCCCGGCAGGGGAATTCGTAAGTGAATTGTAAATCTGTTCATGCTCTTCACATGATTATCGCTGCGTATAATTGTTGAATCACCTTCTGGCTGAATGTGAATATCGTGGAAGAAGGCAAGTTTGAAATTTCTGACAGAAATCAAATCATCTTCAATTCGAATTTTCAAAGAGATGTGAGTATCTTGTTACGATTCCGGATTAAGATAACATGAGGAAAAGGTTTCGAAAAATATCAAAACGTTAATATTTCTCAATTAGCTTACTTTCTGAATTTTAGACGTTGTATACGATCTGATTTATTAGAGTAGTTGTCTAAAAAAAAAGAACTATGCTAAAAAAAATCAAGACGTTTTATATGATTGATTATTGTAAACTAATACAAGCTATTACAGCTAACAAGTCTTTATCAATTAGTAAGCAATTTGTCAATCTTCTTTACATTTTTGTACCACTAGAGGGTTGATCAATAGCGAATCAACAATCAAAATTTAGTTTTTTCGTTACCATGACTTTGTTTTCAACTGGCTCTCTTGAGAATTCTTCATGTTAGATATGGATCATCGACTAATACCCTTCCCAAACATTTGGGGGTGACAATTAAATTTAACCTGCTCAATTTTTTTAAGTTTGATCCGATTTATTTCAATCTATTAAATATTAGGTTGATATGTAGTTCAAAATGATTCATGTAAAATTTATCAAATATTTTTTTTCTTAATTTGATATGCTATAAAAGTCTATCTTTTAGGCAAAACGGGGTTTTCACCTTTTTCTTCTTCTATTATTATATTATTAAAGACTTCTATGGTGTTAGGAATAGCAGTTCTAATATTGTTTAACTTTGCCAATTTTTTTAAATAAATAAATAAAATGATAATTTTATTATATTATATCTGTTAATTATAAATCATCTAAATCTAAAAAAATAATTAGTAGTATTTAATAATAATAATAACAAAATAGATACATGAACAAAATGATAAATTATCTAGAAATTTTATTTTTAAATTCTATACTAAGATAATAGCATATGAGTATAATATTTATTTATATAATTTAAATAGAAATAATAGTTATTGTAACATCAATAGGCACGTATCTTTATAAATGTTGATGAAATTTTTTGCCATTTATTAAAAAACTCTGCAATAGATAAAATTATTATTTACTACTATCCTTAAATAATAATAATAACTATTATATTTAAGATTTAAAATTAATTAAAATATTTAATAAAAAGTTTTTAAAACATGTAAGCGAGAGAAAAATATATGAAAAACTAATGTTGGTATGTTTTTTTTTTCCTTTATGTTTTGGTCCTCTATTTTTTAATGTAGGTCCATGCGACCATCAGTAGCTTAGAACCACTAATGTCAAGCTTATTGCCTTATTCTCTTTATAAAAAACTGTTCTTGCGAATTTTCCTTTTATCTTGTTTTGCTACTCACAATGGGTAGGGAATCTTATTTCTTTAATTCAGCTATTGGTCCATATTTATAGGAATTTAGACAATCAAACTTGCTCATAAAACATCTACACAAGGTGGAGTAAATAGTAACGTGGTTACTTTGTGAAAGATTTTATACATCATATTGATTTTTCTATTCATATTTGCTCTGTGTTTTAAACACTTAGCATACTTTTATCCTATTTTTTTTTGAAGTTCTGATGGAAACTATCACCATACCTATCAAAAGTGATTTCAAGTTCTTTTAGTGATGAAGAAGAGAAGCTAGTTAGTTTTTCGTTTTTTTAACAGTTTGTACATTATTAAAGTCAATATAGGAAATCACTCTAATTAGATACTGGCACACTAGACCGTATAGATCTAATTACATAATAGATGATAGATATCTACGTCAATCAATATTCTATCTATTTATTTATTTATATAATATTAAAAATAAAAAAAAGACCCTTCTAAATATAGATTAAATTTTCTATCCTTCATCAAGAAACTCTACACTAGACAAAATCATTATAATTAATTAGTATCAGTTTTAGATTTCTTCTACAAATTACCTTTTGAAAGTTGTATGGAGAAGGGCTTGACATACAAGCACGGCACTTTAATATTTCAAAAGGAAATTATGTAATATTCTTTAGTAATTTTAATTAATTTTATGTTCTTTTTCCTAATTTAGAAGTCTTAAAATTACCTTTTTTTTGGGTGGTAATTGTTTCCTTGTTGAAAAATATATTTTCATATTTGGTTAATCATTTCTCGGAGGAAAAGTTTTAGATTTTTATCTTTCTTGATTAAGAATTTTTTCATCCCACAA
>JBDJHY010000049.1:21935128-21947342 GCA_039654485.1 Withania somnifera | reverse complement strand
AATCTCTCTTTGTTACCTGCATTTGCAACAAAAATACGAAAATATAAACATCAGCACCAGTACAGTAACCAAACATTTGTATACATCGACAATATAAAAGAATTTTTACTCGATCAGATAACCTGCCTTATCTTTTAAGAGATTTAATTTATATGCACTGGAGTATTAAAAATTCTACATTATCCTTTTAGTGAACGGTTAACTATAGTTACTTTTCAGGGATATGAATGGATGGTTAGGACGGTGGATGATTAATTACCTCTTTCTTGAATATGTCATCAGGAGGAGCAATGAAACGATTACCCTGACTAATAATAGTAGGATGTTGGCTACCACCAATAGCATACATATTCCAATGTGTGTAGTCATTGTTAACAACATGAATAAAACCCCATCTACATCTTGGCATTCTCTGTACTAATCTCTTGCCAAAATGATTAAAAGCCACAGTGATTTGCATCCTTTGATCAATAGAAGAACTGTCACTTGCACCAAAAAGCATCACTTCATTATGATCAGTGAAGTGACTGTTGGATATGGTAACAGCAGTTGATCCTTCCACAGCATCAACAAGTCCGTCATAACAACGCCACATTGACACATGATCCACCCATATATTCGACGAACCAAATATGGAAATACCATCTCCATCGCTTTGTGTCCGTTGTCCTATGTGGTCCACCGCGTCTCTAACCATCCCACCAGTGCCTACATGGATGTCGTGGATGTGGATACCGTGGATGATCACGTTCTTGACATACTGTAACATAATACCTGTCGCCCATATAATTCATTTAAATTATCTGAATAAGCTCATTAGCACTTTTCATTTGAATGAATAAAATGACTTGTAAGGCCGAATGATATTGTAAATATTTAATCGCGAATCCAATAAATACCTGCTCCGTTTGCAATGTGAACATTAACACCGCGACCATCAATGGTCTTATCACTTTGCATTATGAGCTCTTGGGTTAGCCTAATGTTCATGTTATTAGCAAAGATGATCCACAGTGGCTCCTTTTGAATGACAGCATAACGGAGTGTTCCCGGTTTAGGGTTGCTACTGTCGTCGGAATTGTCCGTGACGACGTAGATTTCGCCGGCTTTTCCACCGGTGGTACCTTTTGCAAAGCCCAGTGCACAATCTGCAAGCCTTTTCCGATTGTCGGCCCAATTAGCTTGGCATCTCCAACACCTATCCATTGGATTGGTGGCTAAGCAAGGTCCAGTGTATTTTGATTTTTTGCCTCTTAGCTCCCTCCTTGTTCCATTTATTGCAAGCTTTGCTTCCTTTATTTCCTTCATGCTCCTGTTTTATAGTTTTTATTAAAAAGATCACAATAAAGTCTCAGAAATTAAATTATTGGCGCTAGAATGAATTTTGAATTTATTGATCCAAACATCTAATTCTTAAGTCTTGTTAATAGTAAATTAGATGATTAAGAATCTACTTAAACAAAATCCTATAAATGAAAGAAACAATATTTTAACTTTTCAAATGGTGATTGTGTCACCGGCAATGAACACATAAAAAGTAAATTATTGAAGAGTCATCCGCCAAAGTTTTAGATAATTTTTTTAGACAACCTTCAGAACCCTCTTCAATAAAATAGTAGAATTTTTTTTAATGGAAATAGTTTAAAAGCATGTTTTATGGGAAAATGTCACCTAATTAAGTAACATTGATGTTACTATAATTGCAAAGCTAATAAATAAAGACCACAAACATATTTATAAAATAGAAATTCGAAAGAGGAAATTAATTAAACATACTCCCAAGTTTGCTTAGCAAATGCAAAGGTGACATTCATCGGGTCGGGCTTATAGGCCTTTAAGGCCCATTCGTCTGCTTCTTGGGCTCTCCTCCTCCACACCTCATCAAAGTCACCAATGTGTCCATTTATTGCCAAAAATGTAGAAAATAGTAACACAGACAAATATACCAGCTTAGGTCCTCCCATTAAAAGATAATTATAATTTAATTAGTTGAAGTTTTCTAATGAATTTATTGTTTTTTTCTTCTTAAATATGATAGAAGGTCTTAATTGGGTCAGACCCTTTGATTCTTTTAGGGGTGAGACCCACTTCTTGTAGCCTAAGAAAGCAACAACTTTAAAGAGGTGTGTTTTTAGCTGATGAATGAATGTTGTTTAAATACTAAATGTTACAGTTGAAGAATGGACAAATACAGCAAAATGCGCATAGCCATTTATTTCCAAGGCAAACAATTTATATAAGTTCAATGGTTAATATAGTATGTACTTTCCTATGGTTCAAAAATTCCCAAGGTTTCTTCCTAAATATATTGACTTAATTCCAGAAAGTATAATATTATTTTATGTTTTGGTACTTCGTAAATACATTCATACATATCCATATTAATAGTAAATTATTAATATCAAATTCAATCTGGATAACAAACATTACACATGTACAATTACTCGGTAATATGAACCGTTTCGTCCTGATACCGTAGTCTTTCATTACCCATAAATCAAATTTATGTCATCGTTATAACAAACACTAAGTCTTCTGATACACCTACTTCAAGAAATCTAATTGGAAAGCACGAAATCTCTCCATACATGAAACCACAGACAGCCTTTGGGACGAATTAATCCAATGAAGTGCTCCATGTACAAATGCCAAACATAATTCCCGTTGAGAGACACGAATGTCACTCATCCTACCTGAGGTTTCTTCAATTTTTCTCCGGGAACTATTTTTAAGTGCTACAAGTTCGTTAGTTGTTTTGCTACTAAGGATCTTATAGTCATCATTAGTAGAGTCGTATCCCAATCCATAAATATATTCCTCTGGTGGGATGATAATGGTAATAGGAATGACTCTTTCTCATCCTTAATTCAAATCCCGATGAGAAACAAATCATCACAACAACAATAGACTCTACCATGCATTGGTTTAGAGCTAGAAGGGTAATCAAGTCTACGCATATCCTTATCAAGTGGAGATGACAACGATGAGGATAAAGAAAAAAAATGCAAGTAAAAAGTATTATCCTGTTTTGTACATTTGGCCAGTAAGCAATTTTTGAGAATTTTGATTCTTGACATGAATATTGAGATGTTTTCTTTTAAAGTAAAAAAGATCACTTATTTTTTCATATCAATTAATACACCTTTCAAAAACAGTTATAACTTGTTTGAATGAACCTACTAACTTTTATTTAGATCTTGTTATTAAATTCATTAAATATATAAAAATATTTAATTGCGGGCCTAATTATAATAATGAATCAGGCTATTTCTCAATTTTTATTTATTTTTCTTGCTCTGTATAATTTAATCGTCTACTCAATTCCTGCTTTCATAAACATCTCACAATTAATGTATGAAATTATTTTATGAACCTCACTCAACCTTTCCCTTTAAATGGATATGTGAATCTTTGTTGATTCAATGTAATCTCAAACGGTATGCAGATTATCGGTCATTTAAATAGAATTAGTTACTGAGTTTATGAATCTAAAAAAATGTCCCAGGATTTTTCAGGAAAGTTTTGATTAATAAGTTTCAGAATGGCACAAATTTCTATTGTCAGTTAAACACTAAATTGTGCAACAACTTGGGAATCATTTGATTTAGATGTAGATTGGCTGATACTATTTTATATCAAATTTAATGTAGATTAACTAACATTGACATATTAGCCTGAAAAGAGGTGCGCATCGAAACTGTAACAATTGTGGGCTCCCTTGTCATAAAAAAAAAAAAAAAAAGGTCTATAGGTTAAGGCTTCTATAACAAGGGAAAAACCATTTCAAAAGGAGCATTTTTTTGAAATGCCCTTTCTCACCAAGGAAATATACTTTTATGTAAACTATAGTCCCTGTAGTTATAATTCTCAATATCTGCAATGTTATTGCCTATAAAAGCTTGCTTAGATGTCTTGATATATTTTTTGTTCCATCTTCTCCTTTTGAACAATTTCTTTGTTCTAGTAGGTTCTTACTTCATCCGGATCGATGAAGGGTGATATGTTTCAAGCTAATGTCAACACTCAATTGAAGCACAAGAATATTACAGCTGACATTAAAGTTGACACAAGCTCTAATGTGAGTTCTGCAATTCTCTCCTATATTTATCTGCTTATTTTGTAATCTCACTCTTCTATGGCGATCTTCTGAGCTCTGCTCTTCATATTTAGTGGTTATTTGACAGCACTTATATTCCGGAGCACACAATCCTCTTCTGATTTATAATACCATGTTTATATTTGTAGGCTTCTTTATTATTTGCTTTTATGGTATTTATTTAGCTTAAATAGTTTCCTTTTTTCTCTTATACAATGAACTTAATCTGACATAATTATGTAATCAATGTTAGCTTTCACAACCCTTACAATTGATGAAGCTGCTCCTGGGTTGAAGATAATTTTTAGCTTCAGAGTTCCTGACTAGAGGTCTGGAAAGGTAAAGTAGCTGTATCATTTATTTGTCAGTGTCAAATAGTGACATTAAAAAAGAATTTCAAGCAAATTACTGCTTCTGGTTGCTTAAGTTTTGTATTGCTTATGACAGTTGGAACTTCAATATTTACATGACTATGCTGGGATAAGCACCAGTATTGGATTGACAACAAATCCCATTGTTAACTTCTCCGAGTGGGAATTAGTATTCTTTCTCTTGGAACTGATCCGTCCCTTGACACCAACCCGGGAACATTCTCTAAGTACAATACTTGCTTGAGTTTCACATATGCTGATCATGTCGCTTCTTTGAATCTGTAAGTTGCTTCCCTTGCTGTTGGATATCTTGCTTGAAATTGAGCATGCATTGGCTGTCAAGTTATATTAGAAACTTGTAATAGCTAATCAACCTAGTTTTCCATGTTTTTTGTGCTATTAGAAAAACGCGTGTTGTGAAATTGTTGCAGTATAGGGAATCTATAGTAGCTCAGCTGGAAAGATTTTATTTGAACTCTTAATGCATGTTGTGAAATAGTTGCAATATAGGTGTAATCTTTAGCTGCTCAATTGGAATGATTTTATTGAACGCTTAATTAAATTCGGGATTAGTTTATCGAAGTTATGCATCTATTGCTTGACAAATCAGGAATGACAAGGGAGACACTTTGAGCACATTATACTACCGGACACTCAGCCACCTGAATACTGCTGTTGGCATGGAGGTTACCCATAGCTTCTCCACCAATGAGAAAACCATTACTGCTGTCACTCAGCATCGGTTGGATGTGATGATCACTGTGAAGGGAGTGTAAACAATTTTGGCAAGGCAACTGCACTGCTCCAATATGAGTGGCGTCCAACTTCTCTTTTTACCATTTCAGGTGAAATTGACACTAAAGCTGTTAACAAAGGGGCAAAGTATGGATTGGCTGTTGCTCTTAAGCCATAGGCTAGCGATGGGTTTGGAGATAAGAGGCACTAGTTAGAATGGAATTATGCTCGTTCTGTGGCAATTTTAGCGTTTAGACTGGAAAAATAACTAGGGGGTTGCTAGAACCACTTGTTTCCCCCCTTAAGTTTATACATTCTTATTGCTGTTGGAGATTATTGCTGGTCTGGCGTCATTTCTCTTGCTATTGGGAATATATCATTTGATTTGAATTCTTGTTTCTATTTGATTTTACGACTTAGCAATAATACTAAGCTTTTGCAAGGAAAATGACGACAGAATTCAGGAAAATCTGCCTAATGGAACGTCTAATTAGTTGTTTTGCGTGTATGGATTACCAATGATGGGGTGACAGGTTTAAAAAGCAATTATGAGACCTTTTGAAAATATTCAAGGACCAAAGCCCATTTCTGATATAAGGATGGTAGCCCTTTTGTTTGTCTATCATGTCATATTCTCTTTTATCTCTCTTAATATACTGAAATGACATTAATATAAACATTGCTGGTTAAGCCTTTGGCACCACATAGTTGTATTGTTTCATCCAAAGAAAAGAAAAGATAAAAAGATATATAATAGGATCGAATTTTGGCACATAACAAAGATGAGAAGTACATGAAAAAGATTGATAAAAATTAATTCTTGTTCAATACATATCTCATGTAAGAGACGAAGAGGGACAAAATATTTTTTTTTTAAAGATAATTATTGTATTTAATTTTAACTTTCTACATTAAAATTTTTAAATTTATAACCATAAGAAGTATTTTAATACATTTTACATATCTTTGTTTTAACCACAAATTAGGTCGTATTAGTTTTCTTAAAGAAGATCAGCATCTATTTTGTGTTTCTAGGAAAAAAATATCTTAATGGAGATGCGGGGTATCGATCCCCGTACCTCTCGCATGCTAAGCGAGCGCTCTACCATCTGAGCTACACCCCCTTTGGTGTCGCGCAGCCGGATAAACTCTTATTGTTTATTTTTCTTTCTTTACAACTACACCCTCCCTATACAAAATTCAGACCTTGTGGAGAGCGTCAGTTTGCAACAATCGAGCTCGACCAAAATCATCAAAATGTTAAGAAGATCACTGTACCAGCGTCATTCGCTATTTGGTGCTTCCGCTTCACTCTCATGTTGTCGTCGACAATGTTCTTCTTCACAATCTCCTAACAGTCCTTCTGTCGAACACTTGGAGGACAGCGAAGCTAGTCCCACACCCCCTTCTGCAGCTATCTCCATTGGACGATCCGGCTTATATAATCCTCCTCGTACTTTCTTTTTGTAGGTCCATACTAAATTCCAACTCTTTATCCTGCTGGATTTATAATTCTTTTTTGATGATTTGATAATTGCTTTGTAAACTGCAGAGCATTCACATGAATCGTCATCGGACTCCGAGCTTGTTAAGCATCTTAAAACCATCATCAAGGCTTTTAATCTCCTCACTTTCTTACATGAGCATTTCTTGTGTATGCATTTGCATTTCATTATGCCATTTTTGATTGAATTTATCTAGCAGTTTAGTGTAATTTAACGAAAGATGTAAAATTTCTCCTCCTTTTTCTAGACCTTAATCAATTTTTTAATTAATCCTAGTTTGGTGCTCCCTCCTTCCACTTTTACTTGTCACCAAAGCTAAATTGAATTAGATTTTCAATATTTTAAATTTAAGATTTAGACACTCAGAAAACCATACGGATACTGATACTATAAGTTGTAATCCTTATGATGAAAAAAGTATTTTAAATGTTGGTCAAAGTCCATATAATTTGACTCTCAAGAAGCGAAATGTGACAGGTAAAAGTGGACGGAGGGAGTATATATGAAACAATCAATAACTAGCACCTCAATCAATTTGCTACTCTGCACCAGCATATTGGCCATAATCCCTGATAAGCATGAGATAAAATGTAATTGCTTGTAAAACCATTTCTTAGTGGATAATACGTGAAAACTGTTGAAAGTATACTAAGATTTTTATTTGCGGGAAAGATCATTAATGCAAATTTGCTCGGATGAATACAAATATGCATTGATGAACTGGGAAACTCTGCAGATATCTGTATCTTATGTTTTTCCCCCTTATAGTGAGATTCAGTATCTTAAGCTGGTTAGGTTTCAGTTCAGAGGCGGGCCAATCTCAGTTGCTGAATACATGGAGGAAGTCTTGACGAACCCAAAGGCAGGGTTCTATATTAATCATGACGTGTTTGGCGCAGAAGGTGATTTTGTTATCTCTGTAAGCCAGATGTTTGGAGAGGTAATTTAGTTACAATGGGGTTTCTTTTCTTCATTTTCTTCCTTTGTTGTTGGTTGAGTTTTAAAAAAAAAAAGAATAACCCAATTTACCACCAGTGTTTTGTTTGATTTCCTGATCTTCTTTTTCTTTAGATGGTTGGTGTTTGGGCGATGTGTCTTTGGGAGAAAATAGGGCAACCAAAAAAATTAAATCTTGTAGAGCTGGGTCCAGGACGCGGAACTCTCTTAGCTGATCTTCTACGAGTACAGTCCCGTGATCTACATCCTCTACAACTTGCTTATTCTTTAAGTTTTTGTATTGATTCTAAATTATCGATATGTCCAAAGTGCACTTGTTGATTTCTGAACCACAGGGTGCATCAAAATTTAGGAACTTCTCGGGCTCTTTGCACATACACATGGTTGAATGTAGTCCAACTCTACAGAAACCCCCAATATCAGAACTTGAAGTGTATAAACAAGGAGACAGATGGAGATGCAGAGGAACACATTATTAGCAGGTTGACTGGGACCCGTGTATCATGGCATACCACCCTGGAGCAGGTTTCGACAGGAAGTAAGAAAATATTACCTGCCATTTAATGGATTACATGTTCTTTAAAGTTTGAACCAAGTTCAAGTGCTTAATAACTCATATAAACATACTATTGTTTTCTTCTATTTGATCTTGAAGCTTTGCTAGAAAATTATTTTCATCTATATAAAAGTTCTCTTACATTTTCTTTTCTTTGACTTCTCAGTACCTACAATCATCATTGCCCATGAATTTTACGAAACACCTGTTCATCAATTTCAGGTTCGTTTGTATAATCTCTATCTCTTCGGGTTAACGAGATTTGCTAATCCATTTTTACTTAACAGTTTCCAGTGAAACATTTTACTGGAAATTATCTATTTTATTTAAATTATGAAACTCCCAGAGAATATCGTGGAGAGGGAAATATGTCTACAGTCGAAAATTTGGTATGTGGTTCTTCTCACTAAAAACCAACTTAAGAATATCCTGGAGATGGAAATACAATGATATTTTGAGAGTCTCATAGCTGTAACTGATGGAATTCAACACCCTCCCCCTCCCAAAAAAGAAAAAAAAAATCACTCACACAGAATAAAAAAAACAAGAAAAACAGAAATTTAAATGAAAGAATCCATATATTATTATTAGTTAAAGTATTGTGAGCATCAGCTTAATGGATGGTATTTTAGTATCTTAATTTTGTGCTGAGGAAGTTTAAATCAAGGATTTTTTTCTATCAGGCTTCGCATGTATTGCAGTACCATGAACATCAGCTTGATTTCTTTGTATACATGCAGAGAGCATGTCACGATTCGATTTCGCGGATCATGATGGCACCTACTATACCACCAGTAGGAGAACCAAACCCCGTCGTCCGAAGCCGAAGCGAAAGACTACTACATTAAGTGCGGAATAATATCAAAAGTCATTAGAAAATAATAAATTTGCGGAATTAATTAAGAAGGAAATAACCACCCAAAATTCGGTATCAGCGTCAAACGAACCACGAAGTACAGAATGATAAAACTGAAGTAAATGTCATATGAAGTTATCTCCGAAATACCATGGAGATCACTAAAATATAAGTCCGGAGAGAAGCAGGAACAAGCGGGACGTCAAGCTCACCCTGAATCTCCAATGTGAATAAAATTCGAACGAACAACTATCTGTATATCACGAACGGGAACCTGTACTCGAATTTGTACATGTGCAAATGTAGTATGAGTACAAGTCGCCGAAGCAACCCGTACTCAGTAGGCTTCGAGGGTCCACTGAGCGCATAATAATAATAAAAGCAGTAAATAACAGAGTACAAGAAGAAGGGTCACAGAAGCAAATAGTACAATACAGGAAACCTAGCAACTCAAGTACGGAACAAGTGTCACATAGACTGATAGTAATCACATAACAGGATCGCAGACAATTGAAGAAAACTTATTCGGCATCCTTGCTACAACATATGTGAAATATAACACAATAAATGAGAATCAAAGAAGATAGGAGTAGAATATGGTCGGTATACTGGTAACCTCAAGTGAAAGGATAATTAACCGAATGAAGTAATAAGCACTAATTCCACATAACATGAAACAATAATTAACCAATAATGACAACTATGCAGTTATACGAATAATAAAGTAAAGCAGTTAAACGCTGACAAGTCCCCCATAAGGAAGCACAACGTACACACAGACATACTCACTCATAGATCCCCTACCCAGTCTATGAGCACACTAAAGAAACAAGTGCAGAAAAGTAACAAACACATGATCGTCATCAGAACCTCACATCCCGCTTTCAGAACCACAATGAATCACAATCGGCACATAGTGCCCCGCAATAGTGTTATCCCGCCGGCATCTAGTGCCTCATAAAATTGTTTATTCCGCCGGCACCTAGTACGTCATATCAGTGTTATCCCGCCAGCACATAGCGCCTCATATCAATCATATCATATCAGTAATATCCGCTAGTTGTACTCGGCAAATCAAGGCGTTCAACGCCAATGTATATATATGGTAGTATCACCCATGGTCATCACTAATCCATATTATGTTTCCACAACTGCTAGTACCACATGTGCCAAAAGTTGTATTCAATGTCGTACGACGACGGTCTCAAATCCCAATGCTGTACTCACTGCTGAACGGAGTCGGTCTTCAGTTCCAGCATTTATCAGTAAAAAAATATATATATGTATATAATTCCCGGTGCCAGAAGGTGAAACCTGGACTAAAACAAGTAAAAATCGTGTTACCGGATGCTCGATACAGTGTCGAGACTAAACCAATAAAAGACAATTACTTATATTATTATTATTAAAGAGTTCTCATTTATTTCTTTTCACCGCTATGAAACTTTATCATCAAATCATCCGCTTGCCATCATGGCTCACAAATCAGAAGGCGATACTACCCAATCCCAATGCACTCTTATCGGAGCCTTAGGCTCGGTCTCTCCGTGTCATGAATGCACAGCATATCAACAACACAAACACACACACATATATATATATATATAAACATGTCTGAAATATGAAATATCTACTTCCTATGCCCTGCACAGGTATCTATAATCAATTACTATGTATCGAGCCCCGTATCACTCGGGTGTCAACATGTCATTATCAACATGGAAAGGACGAAAGAGCGATACTGGGTGCTATACAACCTAGCTACCCAACCCAAGGATGCTATTTAGTACAGTTATTAAAGCTATAAACCCAGAGATAGCCCCACGGAGCCTACCCGTCGTCCGACGACAAAGCGCTGCAATCTCGCGAATATTGCTCCGACTGATATTAAACGTGCTCCAAACGATCTGAAACTTGTGCCAATGAATTTTATATATTAATACGAGTCTAACTGTATATTTTATGCTAATATTCGGGCTGGACTCAAAATCGAGCCTAAAATGAGCCTGCGGGGCTCGCTTGCCGAAACTGCAAATAAATTTCACCACGGCGTTCCCAACACTGTCAGAAACCCGTGTTCCAAATTTGAGCACAATGCGAACGCGGGAAGGGCTTCAATAAGCCTGGACAGATTTGATCCTAAAGGGGTTAAAGATTCAATGTTTACGAATTTAACGTTGGAACTATGATGAATTAATGATTCTAGGAGCAATATTTATTTAATTAACGAAGAATTATACGAAAATCAATGAGTTATGAGATGATTTCGTTAACCTCAATTATTGGTGCCATTAATGGTGGAAAACTAAGAAAGTAAGGAAGAAGAACAGAAGGAAACTTACCCAATTCGTGTAGAAATCGATGAAAAACGTTGAAAAGAATTTCTTTGGTCTTGGAATGGTATTTGGTGAAGTATTTTTCGCCCTAGAATTGAGATAATTAGGTTTTGGAACAAATAGAACGAAAAAGGGTGGCTGCAGGACTTTTAAGTTGTCAGTCGTGACGCATCGCGATCGCGCTATGGGAACTTTTACTCATCGCGATCGCGTGGAGAGTTCCGCTATCGGGAAGAAGGAATTATCTGGGAACCATCGCTATCGCGTGATAAGTGACGCGATCGTGCAGAGGTGGAAATTTATTCATCGTAATTGCGCCTCAGGGACCGCGATCGCGCTGAAGGAATTCTGCACCAGTTGCAGATTCCAACTGTAATAATTCAGATTTCTCATCCAAGGGTTCGGGAATCAAACGAAGTCTAATTTTGACAATCCAAATATGCAAACAGCATGGAAACGACATTCCGGACTCAACGAAATTGACGAAACCGAAATTCGAGGTCGATTACTCAAAATGATCCCTCAAACCAAAAGGAGCCAAAAGTGCATTTCTCCACCAACACCTCAAAAATGCAACGACAAGTCCGAAAATTATTCCAACACCTCACCTAGAATTATTATTTTGGAGCTGCTGGAAGCGTCAGAATTCCTATCCGACACCCCGAACATCAAATTACCACTCAAGCTCCTCTTTAGGCTTTATACTTAACTAAAATCTACAATTTCGCATAACTTGCAAACGAAACCTGCAAAAAAAAAACTTAAGGTCAATCTTGACTTTGTTTGGTATTCCAAAGCTAAC
>JBDJHY010000049.1:21924633-21935028 GCA_039654485.1 Withania somnifera | reverse complement strand
CAGGCTTCAACTCGGCGTCATTCGCTATTTGGTGCTTCCCCTTCACCCTCATGGTGTCTTCAATATTCTTCTCCTCCTCCACCAACTTGCCAATCTCCTAACAGTACTTCTGTCGAACACTTGGAGGACAGTGAAGCTAGTGCTGCACCCCCTTCTGCAGCTATCTCCATTGATCGATCCGGCTTATATAACCCTCCTCGTACTTTCTCTTTCTAAGGCCATACTATTTCCAACTCTTGCATTTTTCTTTTTTTTTGATAATTGTCTTGTAAACTACAGAGCATTCACATGAACTGTCATCGGATACCGAGCTTGTTAAGCATCTTAAGAGCATCATCAAGGTTTTTATTCTCTGCATTTCCCTACATGAGCATTTCTTGTGTATGCATTTGCTTTCCGTATTTTATTCTGCCATTTCGTATTGAATTTAGCCATCAGTTTAGTGTAATTTAACGAAAGATGTCGAATTTCCTTTTTCTAGACCGTAATTAATTATTCCTAGTTTGGTACTCCCTCGATCCACTTTTACTTGCCATGTTTCGTGTTGCGGCAACCTATTTGACTAATTTTCGAAGCTAAATTAAATTGAATTTTCAGTGTTTTAAATTTAACATTTAGATGTTCGAAAACTATATGAAAAGTACCATAAGTTGTAATCCTTTTTATATTAATATGACAATGAAAAAATGTATCTTAAAAGTGTAAGTCAAAATCCATATAGTTTGACTCTCCAAAAGAGAAATGTGATAAGTTATAGTGAATGGAGGAGTATATATGAAGCAATCAATAACTAACACCTCAATCAATTTACTGGTCAGCATCGGCATATTGGCCATAATCCCTGATCGGTATGGGATATGTAATTGCTGGTGAAACCATTTCTTAGTGGATAAAAAATAAGAATGTTGAAAATATACTATTATTTTCATTTGCATGAAAGATCATTAATGTAAATTATCTTGGCTGGTGAATGCAAAATATCCAATGGTGAACTGTGAAACTCTGCAGATATCTGTATCTTGTGTTTTTCCCCGTTATATTGAGTTTCAGTATCTCAAGCTGGTTAAGTTTTCAGTTCAGAGGCGGGCCCATCTCAGTTGCCGAATATATGGAGGAAGTCTTGACAAACCCCAAGGTTGGGTTCTATATTAATCGTGATGTGTTTGGCGCAGAAGGTGATTTTATTACGTCTCCTGAAGTAAGCCAGATGTTTGGAGAGGTAATTAGCTGCAATGGGGTTTTTCTTCTTGATTTTCTTCCTTCATTGTTGGTTGAGTTTTAAGAACCAAAGAATAACCCAATTTACCACCAGTGTTTTGTTTGATTTCCTGTTTTTGTTTTTGTTTTTCTTTAGATGGTCAGTGTTTGGGCGATGTGTCTTTGGGAGCAAATGGGGCAACCGAAAAAATTAAATCTTGTAGAGCTGGGACCAGGACGGGGAACTCTCTTAGCTGATCTTCTCCGAGTACAGTCCCATTGATCTACATCTGCTCCAACTTGCCTATTCTTAAGTTTTTTATATTGATTCTTAAAGTATTGTTCTAGTTCTGGTATGCCTAAATGGCACTTGTTATTTCTGAACCACAGGGTGCATCAAAATTTAGGAACTTCACAGATTCTTTGCACATACATATGGTTGAATGTAGTCCGACTTTAAAGAAACTCCAATATCAGAACTTGAAGTGTATAAACAAGAATGACACAGATGGAAATGCAGAGGAACACATTATTAGCAGGTTGACTGGGACCAGTGTATCATGGCATACCACTCTGGAGCAGGTTCCTTCAGGAAGTAGGAAATTATTACCTGCTACTTTAATGGAATGCATGTTCTTTAAAATGTGAACCAAGTTCAAATGTTTCATAACTCGTATAAACATAGTATTGTTTTCTTCTATTTGATCTTGAATCGCTGGAAAAAGATATTATCATCTATATATAGGTTTTCTTACATTTTCTTTTCTTTGACTTCTCAGTACCTACAATCATCATTGCCCATGAATTTTATGATGCTTTACCTGTTCATCAATTTCAGGTTCGTTTGTATAATCTCTATTTTATTGGGTTAATAAGACTTGCTAATCCATTTTTAGTCAACAGTTTCAAGTGAAATATTTTACTGCAAATTATTTATTTTCATCTATCATATAAACTATGAAACTAATAGAGAATATTCTGGAGGTGGAAATGCATCCACAGTCAAAAAATTGGTATTGATAGGTGATACTTTAGAATTTTATTTTGAGCCCATGGAAGTTTAAATCAAGGATCTTTTTTCTATCTGGGTTTGCATGTATCATAGTACCGCTAACATCAGTTTGATTTCTTTGTATACATGCAGCGGGCATCTCGAGGCTGGTGCGAGAAAATGGTTGATGTCGCTGAAAATTCAATGTAAGGTTGCAAGCTAGTCTATCATTTGTCTTTCACTATATTAATTTCTTGTAAGATAACCCCTTTCTAACTTCCTTTTTGTACTCTGTGGATAGGTTTCAGTTTGTTTTATCTAAACAGCCAACCCCTGCCGCTCTGTATCTTCTGAAGCGCTTCAAATGGGCTGAGAATGAAGAAATTGGCAAGCTTGAACAAGTTGAGGTTTGCCCCAAAGCAATGGATTTGACTCAAGAAATTGCTAAACGAATTGCTTCAGATGGTGGTGGGGCTCTAATTATTGATTATGGTCTAAATGGAATAGTCTCAGACAGTCTTCAGGTCAGTTGCAATACTAAAAGTACTCTTTCCTACTTCCTTGGTTTTGATTTGAAGATCCATTTGCTTCCTCCTTGCTTCATTTTCATAGAAAGTGGGAACAATAGTTGGACCAAGAAACTGGTTGAAAAAGTGTGATCTCTATCTTCTCGATGCTGAAACTCTGATTGCACAAACAGGATGTCCATACTCAATGTTGGTTTTGGTTCTTTTGAATTAGTGTGGTGAATAGCCTATTTGACCTAACTTTTGGGAGGCCAAAAAGTGTGTATTTTAGAAAAGTGAGGTTTTTGACCAAACTTTTAAAAGAAAATAAATGTTTTATGGGGAGTAGCAAAAGTTGCTTTTCAAAAGCTAACAAAGTAGCTTTTCCTCAAAAGCACTATTGAGAAAAATGCATTTGTGTTTGGATTGACTTTTTAAAATAGCTTATAAGCCAAAAGGTAGGATTTCTAGCTTTTGGGTTTTAGCTTATAAGCACTTTTTTATTTACCCAAACACTTCAAAATTGTTTAAAAACTATTTTGACTTAAAAACACTTAAAATAAGCTAATCCAAACAAGCTCTTAGAAACACTTTCAAAGAGCTTGACCAAACATTAGTTGTTGTTCAAAAGTGCTGTTAAAATTTATAGTTAAACAAAATTATTACTGACCTAAAAAGTACCTTTCAAAAAGAGTTAGATTTTAGAAGTTTGGCCAGATAAACAGGGATTTAGCACAATATAGCAAGGATGTAGAATTTCTTACTTTTTCTAGACTTTAATGTAGAATTTAAGGGTAAGATATAAATTTTAATTGTTTCTAGATATCAAATGTGACATCTTTTTAGGACAAAATAAAAAGAAAAGTGTGCTACATATAATGGGACATGAGGAATGTTATCTGTGCAGTATGCTATCTAAGTTTTAGTTCCAAAAGACAAAATAAATCTGAGAGTTTCTTAAAATTGGCTATAGATAAGCATATTATTTGATTTAATACGAATGGAAGCTCATTTTCATGCTGGTACTGAAAACCAAATAACAATAGTTCGTATATGCAATACCTAACCGAATAGTGGAGCTATAACTATCCACAGTTACCATTTTAAATTTTGGTGATCGAGTTGTTAAGCATTTTTATTGGGCCAAACACATATTTGGCCCCTTAAACTTGCCCAATTTTTTTTATTTAGACACTTGAATTTTGTCTTGTTTCAATTGAAAACAAAACTATATACAAGTTTGTTCCTATCAGACACAACAAGGTGACGTGACATATTTTTCAAATAGACACGTGTACTTGTGCATATGATGTGGAAAATATTATTTGGCATATTAAAACAAATGTCATATAGATAAAATTCACATTAAAGGGATGAAATTAATAACATAAGATTGCTGGAATAGACCAACAATGATTCGATTTCAGTAGCAATTTTTGTAAGAAATGATTGAAAATCGAGTGAAAATGGAAGGAAAGCATGAACTTTTCTCTGGATTTTTTTAGCCCTAAGTATTTGTGTATGAATGAATTTCATAGTGTAGTTTTAATATGTTGAATAATATTTTTCACATCACACGCATAAGTACACGTGTTTATTTGAAAAATATGCCACATCAGCTTGTTGTGGCTGATAGGAACAAACTTGCATATAGTTTTGTGTTCAATTGGAACAAGACAAAGTTCAAATATCTAAATGAAAATTTTGGACAAGTTTAAGGGGCTAGATATGTGTTTGGCCTTTTAATTGTTAGAGATGAATTAAAGAGGTTTCATTTAGGTTAAGAAGGTGATGAAGACTCTTAATGTTTCATTCCTATCTATCAGTTGATCGTGATACTTATTCTCATATTTCTATTATACAGGCAATCCGAAAACATGAATTTGTTAATATACTGGATAATCCTGGAACTGCTGATCTTAGTGCTTATGTTGACTTTGCTGCAATCAGGCACTCTGCAGAGGAAGCTTCAGGTACGGCTGCATTAGAATCTTCTTAACTCCAATATCTTAAAGTTCAATAATATATTCCCAAGTTTAACTTTTACTAGTAGATGTTTAATGTTGATTAAATTGTCCAAATGATCAACCTCGCAGATGATGTAGCTGTACATGGCCCAATGACTCAGTCTCAGTTCCTTGGGTCACTTGGAATAAATTTTCGGGTTGAGGCATTGATGGAGAACTGCACTGATGAACAAGCTGATTCTTTAAGAACAGGTTACTGGCGTTTGGTAGGTGAAGGCGAGGCCCCATTCTGGGAGGGTCCTGAGGAGCAGATTCCTATTGGGATGGGCACCAGATATTTGGCAATGGCAATTGTTAACAAGAAGCAAGGAGTACCTGTTCCATTTCAATAGAAAAAGAAAAAATCTGCAACTGAGCTTTCACAGGGTCCTGATAAAATGATTGTAGAGATAGTGTGGAATTTGCTTCATAACTTTTCCATCTTCCCTGAATGTGTGTGTAAAAGGCCAGGAACAAACAGGATGCTGATTTGAGTTTTATCCTGTTTCTATGCGACGAGTCGTTTCCTTTAGTTCTCAAGGAGAGAATATCTTGTCTTTTCATATATAGTATCTTTATTCTTCAGTTCTCAGCGATTTGAGGCAACAGAATGATTGCAGATCCTACATCAAATTATTAAGCTATATTTGGTTCAACCGAAGCTAAAAGATTGAAGATTTTTTCTAGGACTCGTCTATATTTGAAAATATTCTTCTTTTATTTTATTAATACTTTTATAAGTAATAAATTGAATCAAGACGAAAAATGTGAAATCCCTTTGTTCAGGTGTTATACAGAAGGAACAAATAAATTAATGTTTGAATACATATTTGAATCGATTCTTGCGCTTAAATTATAACATTTGGTCATATAAATCACTTTATTTCAAATTTATTCCAATATGACGGAAACTTACATGAATTATAATTTTTTAGATTCTAATATCAATTCAGAGGAGTTTTTCCTGTCCCGTGCATTCCAACATCTTTCATTTCGATCAATAATTCCCCTCATTCTGACTTCATTGACCGATCACCGAACAAGAAAGACACTTTACGCAGTATTTCAGGTCATTTATTACATATCTTTCATACCGATACATTACTCAGAAGATATTTTACATCAGATACACTTATACATATCTTTTTTCACTAATACATTTACATATACTTTGTGGTTTATTTAGAAACTTGTGGTTTTAGAATTTTTGAAAAGTCAATGTGATATTAATTAATTATGAATGGTAAAGTTAAATTTTGATTAATTGTTTCAATTAAAATTGCAGATATAATAGTGTTTGGTTATATCTTTGACGAAAAATATTTGAAATAAAATAGATATTTGTATTTCTATTATATGGAAAAGACAAAATGGACGACTAAGGGTATATCAGTCATTTTATCTTATTTGTAGAAACAACTTTTTTAATATCTCTTGTTTTAATTTTTAACACACACTTCCTTTTCTTTTCAAGACTACTTAGGTAATCTGGTTTTCATTCTCTTCAGACCTTTATATTTAGAAGATGAGCAATGTTGATTGTAATGTTATGTCGGCTCATATACAAAAACAAACATACATGAGCTCAAATGAAAATCTTTGTCAATATATGCATATTTGCAAAGATTTATTACTACTGCTTTGTACTTTTATTTGAGTTCTCATAAAGTAAACTTATATTTTTAAAATTTACAGTAAATTTCTTTTGTTAATCATACATAAAGATTTTTTCTACTCTGACATTTGAAAATTTGCACATGAAAAATTAAAAAGAAAAAAAGAATCACTAAGAAACTTTAAAACAAGGTTCAGATTTTAATTTTTTTTTATAGAATGTAACATAAAAAGCTGAAAATATTTTTTAAGTTGTTATTTTCATAATCGAGTTGGATATTTTACTTACAGATGTTGCTAATGTCTTTTTGGCAATGTTTATACGGCTTATTCGTATCCTTCAATTTTTAAAATTTATCTATGTAATATGTAATTTTATTATAGGACTTTGATCTGTTAATATACATAGCAGAAAAAGGTAAACATCATATGCCGGAGCTATGTTTAGTTGATTGTAACATTATGTCGGCTCAAATACATGAGCTCAAATAAAAGTCTCTGTCAATATTCTTCATGAAACTGCGCTTTGTATATTATGTTGCTTTAAGAAAATTCATTGATACATTGAAGAAATATGTAGAGTACCTATTACGTAGATTGAGTTAGAAATCAATGTAAAAGAACTCTTCTATGATTATTTGAATCATAATCACCATAAAGCACAAGAACAAGGTATAGCAGGTGATGATGCAATGCATTCCTTTTGTGATAAGTTGAAAAATATTGAAGGCAAAGTGTAATGCTAAATTTGGAGGAACTTCTATATCTGCTATACAGTGTTTTATCCAAATCAATTAACTGATGAAGGTGTTTTACGCTATGTTTTTTTCAAGTTTAACGTTTTGATGAAAGTAGATAGACATATTTGATGCATTGAGTGGGACAAACTTAAACTGTATGAGTTTAATTTAAATATCAATGGATGTTCTAAAGGAGATTTGACGAGGAGGAGGCATTCTCAGGGACTGGTAGTAATATTTTTCAACTAGCAATGTCTGAAATGCTACAGAGTGAAGCCATATTATTAGGTTTGTGTTGGTGCATTCAGAATTACTATATCTATGTTGATATAAATTTGAACTCAGTATTCAAATAGAAACTTAACATCAAGATCGAAAAGATATTCACTCTAATCCTACAAGTGAAAACAGAGAAAGTCTAGTTTTATAAGTATAATTAAAAAGAACAAATGAAAGAAAAATAACAGTAAATGTGTCTAGTTTTATAAGTATATTAAAAAGAACAAATGAAAGAAAAAATTTAGCTCAATTCCATACAAGTCTGAGAGTATAATATATGGTTCAATATAATATATTATATTTAATTGAAGCGACAGTATAATATTTCTATTGAGTAGTAAAAACTTTAGTTTACAAGCAAAATTTAAATATTCTAGCTGCAAGAATATATTCTGGACTTACTTATGAATTTATAAAGATATATTTTTCACGATTAAAAAGATAATTTCTTGGTGAAAGCAACAATTAATACAACTCTAACATTTACACAGAAAGATCATTCTCATGAATATATAATGTAGTGCACCACCAAAGAAGCAATTGTCTCCCTTGTTGAAGTTTTACTTAGTTTCAATTATAGAGTTGTCATTAGTATGTTTTAAGGGCACTACACTAGGCATTTGCTGCTTTTGAATTTATTTTATTGTATTCTTATGTTTAATTACTTTTGGAGGATTTTACCATTTAGGACTGAATTTAAAAGTTATTAGTTAACTTTAATTTTGGATATTTTTCGATTGTGCTCATATTTAATTTTTAAATGTAATTTTCTTTTTATCTCCACACATGATAAATGCTATATTGAGCCCGTGTTACGGACCTTAGCCTATCTAGTATGTATGTATATGTGCTTTAGTAATTTGACAATGTCCCTTTTTTTTAGTTCACTAAGAAGTCCAATAGCTCAGTAACAAAGTGACAGCTAAGCTAAAACAAAATTCCAATTTGACAATATAAAAGCTCACCTTAGTAGTTGCTCCCCTATTCTGACTAGTTAGCTTTAGAGAGAAGTGGAATTGGGGGGGCATGCTTTCAAGTATTTTGGGAGGAGGGGCGGCGACAGAAGAGTCAGGATCGCCGTCGCGTGTGATTGCTTTTCATTCCTCCAATCGGTGGCACATTCAATAAACTGGTATCACACCGTTATCTGTTCGTTTTTGCAAATTTTAGGGTTTAATTTTTGTGAGATCTGACTTTGATCGATTAATCTAACTCCCAGATAGTTGTGGCTTTTGCGGCTTCATGGTGCGGACCTTGCAAGTTCATGGAGCGGCTATTAACGCCATGGCTTCCAAGTATACTGACGTTGACTTCGTCAAAATTGACGTCTATGAGCTCTCGGTTAGAACGTGAAAATTTTCAATTTGGAAACTAGTCATAAATTTTTCATTGATCCACCTGTAGTGCTAATTCCCTGAATTGCTTGATTTTGTGCGTCTTTGGTTGTAAAACAGGATGTAGCACAAGAGTTTGGAGTGCAAGCTATGCCGACATTTTTGCTGCTGAAGCAAGGAAAAGAAGTAGAGAGAGTGGTTGGGGCTAAGAAAGATGAGCTCGAGCAAAAGATTCTCAAGCACAGGGAAGCCCCTAAATTTGCTGCCTAGTTCCTCTTGGTAATGTTGGAGTTGAATTTCATATCCAACAAGTTTAAAAAGTACATTACTACCATTCTCATTTTATTTGACAGTGGTGGACCCTTCTGAAGTCTTTTCCATTTCTAATTGTGTAATTCTACTCTTTGAACTCATAATTTACTGCTCAGAATCTGAGAAAATGGGAGTTCGCAGTGGTCTTGTTAGCTCTGTTACGGTCATGTTAGCCTTTCAGAAAATCGGGTATGACATAGAAGTGAATTAATATGATTATACTGATGAAATATAAGTGTTTGAGGACGCACTAGCATGGGTTTACTTCAATAAACAACAATAGCACAAGGTGTTTGCTTCTCTTTAACTCTGAAATCCTATCCTTCCCTTTGTGGTACTAAGTAGTACTAACATTGGAATATCAAGCAAAACCTAACACTTTGGGGCTTTAACTGAATGAACCAAGTTTTTCAAGTCCAGGAAGTTATCATTGTAACAGTAAAACCTGAAGTTGTATATGCCATGTGAGAGTAGTTTTTAATCATCCTAATCTTAGGCATTGTATGATCACTCTGTTGTATCTATGTCAAAAATCTTAAATTCAATCTGACCTTTCAATGTGCACAATCTTCATCTGCATGGAGAAAGCGAAAAATAGGTACCTAGTTAAGTGTGACTCGTCCACAAAGGACAGGAGAGACAATAAAAGAAAGAAATGGTCAAGTTTGAGGATATACTTTGTTGAATTGCATGTTTCCTCTTTAAGTCTGAAACTTATTAACTTTTAAAAATATAAAAGCACTTCCCTTATGCATTACAGGCTATGTTTCAACAGTGGTACGGAATATAACATGAAGTTTGCTGCATTATCACCAACTTCATGTTTGCAAGACATATCTATCACTCCCTCGTTTTATTTTATATGAGAACGTTTTATTGAACACATAAATTAAGAGCAAAAGATATATTATTGGCACTTACTAAAGATTTTAAAACGTGTCATGACATTTCTCGGCTATAAGAGTATGTCACTAATTTCTTGCTTCTTATCAAGATATTTTACGAATGTCAGCACAAAGTCGATAGCCATAACTAAGCAAGATGCAAAAGAGTTGAGATTACAAACAATACTTAAAAGAAGAGAACATTTACATTTTAGGCCGACTCTGTTATGAAAGTAAGTTTGTGAGCTGTCTGGCGCTAAACACCACTGCAAAATTTTCCCGTATCCACATGAATGAATAGTGGAAGACCAAATATGGAAAAGGGACATGTAAGAGAACGATTGACGGTATAGCTCCTCTTCCATAATTCTTCAGCTGTTACTGCTTACCTACGGAGTACATAATCTCCACACCATAGTTTGAGAGCAGAACCATCGAACAGGGGGAAAAATTGTGCTACTTTCCGTTATTACTCCCATGTTTGTGGAAGGGCCAAAGTTTTGCTAGGCGCTCTAGAACTGATGCACTTTTT
>JBDJHY010000049.1:21896205-21916834 GCA_039654485.1 Withania somnifera | reverse complement strand
ATTTGGAGAGGGGAAGAGGAGGGGAGGGGGGTGGGGGGATGTAGATAGAGAAACTAACAGTAAGCAAAATGTTAATAGCGCTACCGTGTCTAACAAAAATTTAATCATATGAAACAAGCAGAGGTAATATAAGTTCAAAGAGAAAATAACACACTGCATACATATTGTACTGTTACATATGACAGAATTGAGTCAGCTAAAGAAAAATGAGAAAATTCTTTGAAATGACGGATTATTCTCCTTCACACATCATCTGTTTATAGACTCTAAAGTTTGAATTAACCATCCATGATTGATAAATAGAAATTGACTTAGTGTTTGCTCTTTGTTAATTAATTTATGTAAACCATCTCAACTAAACTTATATGCTAAAACAAGACATTTGATTTACTATATTAATTTTGATGTTCGAGATGCTGCTCACATGCGAGCCAAAAAAGCTTCCTTGGGACAGAAGCACATACAGCAACTAGAAAATTCAATTGCAAGTTTCCACTTACCGATGTAAAGTACAGGCGTGTTCGGACATGTCTTTCAGGTGTCCTGACATTTGCGTACCTGAAAAAGGTAAATCACAAAATAATGAAATACAATACAATAAAGTATTTGTGTATTCTTATCTCGAATTACAGAGATATTTACAGATAAACGCCAAAGTAAAAATAGGAAATACAAGTTCATCAACATCTAATTAAGTGAATAAAAGGGCCACATACTTTGGATCTAAGCGGTACTGAGTCTCTTTGTCATCATCATCATCTTGATCCATGGATCTCTCACTATTGAAGCTAGTTCTTCTAGACTCTTCATTACGAGTGTGAGGCTTGGTATGATACTCTGTATCTTCTTTTGTTGTCTTATTCACTGCCAAATTGTCCTGATTACCTTTCAACTCAGCCACGCTTAGAGCTTCTTCACGGGTATTCCTTAGATCAATCAAAATTTTACCCAACAAGCGGCGAGCAATCTGAATGAACAACTCATTGGTTATCTATTAATGTCTACAGAAGCCTTCAGTACCGTATAAGAAACCAAATAAAAGCAAACTAATTCACCACCCTTCTTTTATTACATTCTGGTATGAAAAGTATGTAACAAAATAGATTCAGACCCAAGATAAGTAAGCTGGGGAGGAGAAGAATTATAATTAACGAATAATTTTCAGATTTTTTGAGAAGCTTAAAAAGTAAAAATTTAATTCAGGAAACTGAACGGACAGCAGACAGCCAGAGCAGCATGTAAAACGACAATAATTGTTGGTCTCAAATCCTCACTGCAGACAAGTAATTGATAAAAAAAATATTCCTTAGCCAGACTTCTTAGATAAACTAATAGGCTCCCTTCAATCAGATTAAGATACAAATCCTACGGGGGCCAATAGCAGCAGTGAATAGTGGTACAAAACGACATTAGGGTACTGCCCTATATCCAACAATAGGCAGACAAGAAAGAATAAATGAGATCGTTCCAATACAGATAGAGGAAGACACTAAGAAATGGACCTGGATCTGAATGCAAGAAGTTTACCTTTGATCCAATCTATAATTTCTGCTTTGGATTTATCCCATATTCATTTGGAATAACACCATCAGCAAGGAGCTGAAACTCAAAAAACAATCATACATTCTTTTAGAAGTCAGTCATGATTACTCTATAGACAACATTGCAATACCCTCATATATTTGGAAAAAGTAATTCAGGAATACTAGAGACGGCAGATTAGTAGTCTAAAGACCAGAAAAGTAGCAATGTCATATAGAAGTGTCGCTACAGAGAAAATTAAGATAGGTGAAGCGATACCAGACTATATAATCTTGTTTTGGATTCATTAGCTTTCTCTTTCCTTTTTTTATTTTTTTTCTAGGGGTGTGTGTGTGTTTTGGCAGCAGAGGGGAGGGAGGAAGCGAGTGTTGTGGAGGATCAGTTCTTTTTCTGAAGAAGGCACTCAAGTTTGTAATTGATTCTCATTGTACCTGAGCAACACTGAAAAGTTCATTCAAGCCCCCTATATTCAGATGCGAATTGTGCAAAAGATCATACCTGTAAACAAAATCAAAAAGTTCAAAAGAACATGAAGACAAGGACAAAAGAGACAACATAAAGCTTGGACATGCTCTTTCAATGGCATCTTGCTGTAGAAACTGAATCTGCTATGAAGGTTATCGAGAGTTCACTTACTTGCACGAGTCATAAACATCTGGAATTTGCGTAATATCAAAACGGCTGTAATGAAATATAGAGCGTTAGGGGAAGCACCAACAAGGGACCATTTTAATCCACAATGAACATATTAGTGTAGATTGGAATCCCAACAAATTAGAATATGGGAAGCAAAGGTCCAAGAAGCAACAAGCATATTTTCAAGCTCAGAAAAAGTAAGATTGAGCAAGCAAAATCTTACTCTTTCCGTTCATTATATAATTCCCTCTCTAGTTTTCTCCATCTTGCATACATGAGTAGAAATCCCTCACTACCACAAGGTAAACCCGCAGCAATACGGTCAACATCAATATTTGTTTTACCAAGCGCTTTAGCTTGATCATAAGGTAGAATTACATCATATGGGCTTGCTTCTGCAAGTTCTTCATCCTCATCCTTGGCGAGATGCCTCACTTGCTCTGTCACCTTTTTAGTAAATTTCACCTGATTGCAAGAAATATATTAACACAGAATGAAACTATAGAAAGATACAAAGCAACATAAAAGAAGGAAATAGCACCAAAGAATCAAATTAGTTGACTGAAATCAGTAATTCAGAACAAAGGATTCCACTGGCAAGGGAAAAACCTCCTAGTAAGGGTGCAAAAGATGAATATTCAACGAGAATCAAAGGTAATTACAAGATGAATCATGAACTTTAAATTGATTTTGACTAGAAGCCTGATCCAACAGGAGATGCACATTAAAACTTACCAATAAGGGCAGAAGTTCAGACGCATTAGGAGGGAGTCCTGCTCCATCAACCATCCAAGGTTTATCTGCTGATCCATTGCTATGATGTGTCCTTGTTCCCGAAGTAATTATGTCATTCAACCTTGCCTAAAGAGTACAACAGGACAGGTATTTTAACAGCAGAACATAATAGCAATTCTGTATGTTGAAAGATCCTGAATTTGTAAACATGATTATACTCAACTGTCACAGTAATCTAAACAGTTCTTTGTGCTTCAAATAATAACCAAACATATCCACCCAATGGAGTTAATATAGACATTGTTTTCTATAACAACTTCCGCCAGAAAATACTTTATGTGGTGTTAGACCATATAGTTTCAAAGGTTTCTCATATGTTTCAAATCCAACAAAATGACAACAGCAACAAATAGCAGCACTTGCCTTGTCCTTCAACCTCAGTTCGTAAACAGTGAGATTTTTATATTTTCCAGTATAATGGATAACTAGCAGAGATACCGAGCCTGGTCATCATAAATAATACTAGGTCCATCCACAGGTTGACCTATCTGATCCAGCAAGTGACAAAATGGCAAGATAACTAGCTGCTCTGCATCTTTGCCTGTGAGAAAGTAATTTTGGTATCCTTTTTCTGTCTAAGAATATATTTAAAAAACATAAGGCAATATTCACAAAATTTCAACTCCCAATAGGTCTAGCTTGCCCTGCTCGAAGTATTTTCACCCCAAAAGCTTAGGCAGATGGGAGGAAATCAAAGCACTTCCCCTTATACCTCCACAATATTGGAGAGATGGTTAGATCATGGTCATTACAGCATCCATCCCAGCTTCCACAACATGATTATTTCTAAATATCCTGCTCCAGCCGCAACATGGTCGGTGAGGATTCATATAACCGATTCCAAGATCTTTGGGACTGAGCCATAATTGCTGCTGCTTTTATCATGCATCAGGCAGTAAAAATGAAACATTAGGGCTTTCAGTCCCCAACTTCCATCCATTTAATCCTTGATTTTTGAAAGAGAGATTTCTCTTGAAAGATGATTAAATTATTTAGGCAAATGAATTCAAGTTTCCTGAAGAAGTTTGGATTCAACACTTAGACTTACCTTTGGAAAAATTAGATCAGAAAAAGGAAAGTTCATGGAACCAATGAAACAAACTTCTACCAAGCTAATGATCATATCACTGACACTTCCACTAGTAGCATCGGATTTGAAATGGACAAGTTATCACTGTTTAGAATCAAACTAACACTAGGACTGAAACAACCACGATCTTGAGCCAATACTAGCTGGATATTTTCTAATGTGCTTGTAAATTTGAGCAAAGTGCAAGGAAAAAAGAAACCTTAGCATCTTCCATTTCAATACTGGCATTTTCAAGCCCATCAAGCATTGAAGAATCCTTGCTAACCAGCGAAACCTTCAAACAAAGAAGAACACGCATAGCTCAATCATCTCAGTTGTAAGAATCCAACTCTAGAAGTATACCCTTTATAACACCATACAAACCAGGATCGGCGTCAATTGTCCTTCCAAGTCAAGCAGACCTTTAGCAAATGCAGCTGCAGACATCTGCCGAAATATAATGCAAAATGCAGTTTCAACATTAGAGAACAAAGCAATTAGCCAAGGACTTGATTAAAACAGTAAAAGTTTAAAATAATTGACCAAACTAGATAACTTGTACGAGAAAAGTTGAAACACCAACTAGGAGAAAAGAATTAGAAAACAAACAGATAAAGCTGATATTAAAGACTACTCAGTAATTCTTGAGCAAAAGCAAGGAATTAACCTGCACACGGCCCTCATCTGAGCTGTATATTTTTAGGTCATGGCGATATGTACTATGGAGGCGAAGGAGGCCTGTCCCTTCACCTGTGTTTCAAAGCAGATGGAAATTAAGAAGATTCACTGAGCATACCACCACCCCACAACACAGTTTGATCAAATAGGAAAAAAGGATATCCATCATTGAGTCGCGTGGCTGCAAATCTTTGATACACCATATTTTTCAAAAGATGACCTAAAATAAACTTTCCAAGTACTGTTAAATTCAAAATGGTTCAGCTGGAAGTAGTTATCTAAAACTCTCTTAAGCCACATCTGGAAAAACACGTTGCAAAGGAAAATCTGATTTGGAGGAAACTATGGGAAGTGAAATGAAAGATGGCAAAGGGCACCAGCCAACCTGGATACATGTTATTCCGGAAGTATCTTCCAAGCTCTTCAGCCTGCCAAGAAATTTCATCAAAGCAAGAAAGAAAGGCTAAAACTGTATTTGATCTATGCCATGGAGAAAGTGTGTACTTCAACAGGCCGAGCTAGTTCACAATATATAAATAATTTTTTTACACATAATACAACCTGCTTTCTGCCAGCGTGAGTGAGAACACCACCATATTTTAGAACCATAAGAGCTTCAACAGGCCGCTCTTCTTCACCTTCACCATTTGACTTGGCAACTTTCTCCCACTTTAGCGGCTTTAGTTGAACCTTTCTATAAATGCCCGAAAAATGCCCCCCCTGCAATCCAGACTAACGTTTAAAATATCAAAATGAGCTGAGAAAATTGAAAGCATAAAAGCTTTTGTATAATGTATGTCGATCTAGCTATGTACTTCTCGGGAAATACATGCCAAGCAGCAGAAAAGACAGAAATGAAGGAATCAAAACAGAACAAGATACCAGTGAACATTATACATGCCATAGAATTAACGTTCTGGTCCCATGTCCCATCTTCCCCATCTCTCAACCCAAAGTATATTTTTGATGAACTAATGATCAACCAGCCATAGATTCTTTAACTCATAGCGTTTTCCTGCTTAACCCTAACAGGACACTTTTTTTTTGCACATTCTACTCTTCTAGCAGCTGCACGCCACCACTAGCCACAATTCTCTACTAGTACTACTTAGCTAGTAACGGAGTTCATTAAGTAAACCAGAACATAAATCATATTATATATAGAGTTTTTGACCTAGGCAAACTACTTAGCTTGGGTAACAATTATAAAATAATCTACATTGTAATCATAATACAGGAGCAATTAAGAGTATGTTGCAGATGAAATGACTTACAGTCTGTAATTCACGATAATAGAAAAAAAGGATTTCTTTCTCCAAGATCAAAACTGATATAATGTCAAATTTCCTAAACATGGAGGCAAAGAAAATTATGCAAAGAACAACTTCCTACCCCCTCCCAATGACAGAAAAATTTCTTCTGGAAGACTGAAAATTTGGGAATTCTCTTATTGTATTGGTGTTTTTTATCTTTCTTCCTTCAACTAAACATAATTTTCGGTTGTAAGAGGAAGAGGGATCAATTTTTCTGAAACAGTGCAAGAGGGATCAATTATTCCCAATATTCAAAGTTAGTAATGAGAAATGAAAGTGAAAAGAGATACTGTTGAAAGCATTAAGTGGAGTAATAAATTTTAAGAAGAATGACTGCTCGTTTTGTAAATAAAAGGGAAAATGATCAAGTAACACGATAAAAAGTTCTGTTTATAAGCACCCAATAGAGTAGTTTTTTATAATTTTAAAACCAGAAGGAAAGCCCTGAGTGAGAATAAGGTAATCATCCTCAAGGGAAGTTCTGTAATTAACCCTTTTTAAATATTCAAGGGAGATGTTCCACACTTAATTCTCCAATTCCACTTTCCATTCCAGAATGTCCTGTCCAATAGTATCGATCTACAATTCCCACAAATGGAATATAGGCCTAAATGTGAATTACAGGACAAGGGACAGGCAAATACCTATAATCCAATCAATAATGTTTTCTATTAAAAGGTTGAGAATAACGTGCAAGATCAAGATTCATTATTTTCTTCACATTTGAACAATGCTGTCTGCTAATGCTCTGTTTTGTTTTTTGAGCTTAAAAGGACAAAAAAAAACATGAAAAGATCAAGCGTGCATATTAATTTATACATCCCAAGACCATTATAACACTATTGAGAAGATAATTGTTCTTTTTTTTTTTTTAAGGTGTTGAGAAAGGACCACTCAATCAATATAAAGATGTATAGTTTCTAACATTTTCCTCTACGTGTTAGCAATTTATAATATTGCACAGTCTCAAATGCATAGTTCAAGAAGATCGTATGACCTCCTCAAGAACAGCTTTAACTTGAAGTTTCTCAGCGTGCTCAATATCTTCAGCTTCACTATCACTCTCCCGATCAGGCCTACACAAGAATGAGCAAGATGTCTCTTTCAACACAAATTTCATCGGCAAATCACATCCTTTTAGCTCTAGCACACTATACAATTACCCATAAGAGAAAAGAAAACTAGAACTGTATCAGGACAAAATTGAACAAATTGGAACACATTTATATTAGCTACGGGGATGGATTCCATTTTTATCTTCAAAAGCATCTCCTATTTCTTTGCAGTTACACTATCACCAGATAATGCATAAAGGTATTGACATTCAAAGCTTCTTCTGGTACCCACCTACTTTAAGTGATTTTCAATGGCCTAATGAACTTCTAAAATTCTGTGATTGTACCCTCCACATATCCAAAAGCAAAACCCATATCTGACACGTGTAATTGCAATGCAAAAATAAATGATCAGCAAACTCGAAGGACATTTCACATAAACAACATTTACTACATAACTTTTTCATTAGTGTTTCATTTGTACTAACCATTTCAGCCAATTTGCTGTTTATGTAGTAATGTGATTACATGTGCCCTTTAAGAACAATATGTTTGATTGAATTAAATTCTTTTTGCGGCTGGGGGGAGGGAGGGGAGGGTGTGTGTGTGTGTGAAGGAAGCGACAACAATCAAATATGAGCTGAAGAATCAATGAGATTACACGTGCCCTTTAAGAATCAGACTCTCACTAACCTAGAACGTGGGACTAGGGCTCTGGTGGCATCCAAAAGATCTTGCAACTGCACAGCTGTTTTAAGCTTTGTCTGTTGCAAGTTTAAAAGCAAAATAACAATATTAATAGTCTAAGATGTCCGAAAAGAAAAAGGAGACAAAGAAAAGAAATTGTACTTCGGTTTCACAAAAAGGAAATTGTATCATGAAAGCAAAAAAGCACCTCTGATCTAGGTTTACCGCCATTGTACTTTAACATCAAATTTAAGAGTTTTTCCTCTGTGACCTTCAACTTCACTTTCTGTTTTGGAGTTCTATCACCACTGTTCCAGTTGGGAATGGTTAAGTAAAGGAGACAAATGGATATAGCCTTCAAAGGTAAAAGGCATAAGCAGCATGTCTTACTGCCGAACGATGGCAACTACACATCGTAGCTCCTCTGATTATCCGAATGTGCCGATCAGCCCACTTCCTTGACATGTTAACCCCTCAGAAGGTTGAACTGGTTCACTGACTTTCCACGGTAAAGTTGGTGGGATTGTCGATGAAAGATGTGAAGCTTTTGCATCTAGAAACATCTTCCTCAACACACAAGTGGCATCATCATAGTACCTTTACTCGGCCATCGTTGCAATAACTTTCTTTAGAACGGATCAAATAATGCACAAACTGATGATAGTACCAGTCATTGCTGCTACTATTGTAATTAGACTTACCACAGATTTCATGATCTCATTAATGATGTAATATGGTAATACACCAACTCTAAGACTAGAAAAGTAAAATGTTCTATCAACCGAATACACATGAAGTATGAATGAAGGTCCCAACAAGCATACAACTTTTTTACATTGAAAAATGATAGGAAGATCAACAACAAATTCTGATTACCAAATAATACAACAAGAACCAATTCAGGCAGCAGATTCCCCAATACTTTCTTGTAAAAGAAGTCTACCTTGATGCACAGATATCGGGCAGGGAAGGGACGGAAAACGAGGCATGCATCTCAAGCCAACTAAGGTCATTTATCCCAAAAAAGATTTCGTTTTAAGGAAAAAAAACTACAAGAGACCTATTGGTATTGATATGTTCACTTTCACGTATATTAGGTCCAAGTATTTCTTTTCTATTTCTTTGTTCTGATGACTTTCTTTCTTCCATGCAGAGAGTTGGTCAATATTGGTGCTGCATATGCTAGGGGCCCTTATATCCAGTGAAAAGATGATTTTTTACAACCCATCCAGTCGACATTTCTCCCATAATTTCCTTTTTAAGGAAGAAATGCTGTTAATTGTGTTCTCTTTTTCAACTTCTGGTTGGGGAAGCAGTGGTACTTCTAAGACTATAACTACCTCAATCCTTAAGTAGTTGGAGTTGACTATATGAATTCTCAATATCCAGTTGCACCCATTTCGTCGTTGCAATGCTCAATAATTTGGGGTACCTAACACTAAATGTTCTCCATATTAATAGTTGGTAGCGCTTATATGAATCTTCCGCTTCCATTGTGCTTTTATTAGATTCGCATAAATTCTAAAAGATGCAAGTCTTGTTATATGACTTAGTCTGACTTTAAAGGTCAACTTTGTACCCTTTTAACACCTTTAAATTTTAATCATCACATAGACACACCTACAGACCTGTGTTGTCGTTAGGACTACGTTAATTATGGAACTGATAGAAAAAGGCTTAAACCAGCGATTAGATGGGATATGTGTCTCAGTTAATTGATTTTTGTGGAAGATGAAGAAACCTACTTGTAAGAGTTCTTCACAAAACTCCAGCCGTTCACATCACAAACATATGAACGCCCCTCACTACGCAATAGATCAAAACCACAAACCTGAAACAGGAAGGAAAATTTCATTGCTTTCTTTTCTAAGGGTACATCATGGATAAAACTGCGAGAATTAACTCAACACAGTAAAAGAATAAAAGGAAAATTAGCTAGCTTATATGCTCCAGACCTGATATCTTCATGTATCTCTAAACCCCAATACAAAAGATAACTAATGTTTATTTGGCAGAGAAAGGAAGAGAAGAAACACATATTCAGTTGTATATAGATTACAAGAACCATATCTTACAAGTGTGGTTTACAAGGACATCAGTGTCATCTATCTTTTGCAGTGGGAACATTATATGGACAGGCCGCAAAAGATTAGAAGCAAAGAAAGGAAACTTTTAATTGACTGTGAGATAGTGGACAGTCAACCCACTCCACATGAACCGCAGTAATATGAGAAAAGATCAAATAGCAACACGATATGTTGCAGAGAACGATGCTGCTTAGCCTCCAGTCCACCATGAGAGTTACCGAGAATAAGGATGAAATTACCCAAAATAGCTGCAACAGTTTCCACCCTGAGTGTTGAAGGTAGAATAACGGCGTACATCGACATGTGTTGACATGTATTAAGAAACTTCGGTAACTTACTGCTTGTCTAAAGGCAATGCAAACTTCTCTGGCCATTTGCTTCTCTGCAGGGGTAAGCAGAACAGGATATCGAACCTGCAAAATGAGGCAACTTTCAACATATTGCTGAATAAATTTCTGCAGAATCATAAAGTGATTGCAACTGATGATTTTACATATTTTAATCTAAATGCTGAAAAGATAATACTGGAACCCAGACATTTCCATATTTGAGGAACAGAAGCTCAGTATTTTGATAAGTTCTCCTTTCTTTTTATTAATTTGGTGTTATTTTGCCCCAAACCCAACTCATCCGCTCTCCAGGATAACAATGGTTTTAACTAAAATCTGAAGACAAATAGTTGGATGTATTCTCCATTTAAGTTAAGTTCTTAAATCTGTAGGAGCTTTAAGAGGGATGTAATTGTTCCTCTTACACAGTTCTTAAATCTGATGCAGCTTTTAGGGGGATATAAGTGTGTCTCTTACACAGCGCTAGACAAAGAGTAAACCTGAAGGGCAAAGAAGATGGTAAGTTGTTCTCTGTTCTTTTCTTGTCATTTGTCAACAAGCATCCAACTTACAAAGTAGTAACAAGTAAGAAGACTTATGTTGAAGAAACATCTTACTTCTTTCCCATCAGGATTTCTCATAACGACACCATCAACAACAGGAGATTTCCTTGCCTCTGCATGTGCATAATCTGGACCAACAGTATACACCTACATAATTACAAAAAGAGAACTCAAATCATGGGATAAGCTACAAATTTTAACACAATGCAAAAACACGTCCATGGTTACTCCATCTATAGAAGACACTTGACAGGTTTAGACTTATGAAAACAAGTCGGCAAGCTATGATCTGTTATGAAAGTTCCATGATAGGATAAATATATGAGATACATCTAACGTATGCAGTATCCCCCCTTGTATTTTATATTTGTGGCTATGATGATTGGATGGCACACATGTACAAGCAAAATAAACCTATTCTTTAATCTCGCTCAACCCCTCCGCCACCCCCTCCCTTAAGAAAGAAGAGTTCAAAACAGAACATTTTATTTGATAAGTGAATGAGAAGGACCTTTAAATAGTGCCGAAAGAGTAACACCTATATGTGTGTTGTCAATTGATAATCATGCACAATATGCACATGTTCGTATATGAAATTGAATTTTTTTAGTTTGTTCCTAAAGTCGTATGGTTATGAGCAAATGTTTGAACAAATCTATAGTTTCTCCTCACCAATTCAAACATTCAAGTCAGTCATAACAGGTATCTTATGCTCTTAAGTTATCAGTATGCCTTTTAGCATACTATATTACAATTATGTCTTTATCATACTACATTGTAACAATAAATCAACTGATAGATCCGAGTTAACCGAAATGAGTCAAGCCACATAGGGGTATTGTTCAAGAATACTTTCATCATAGCCCAGAAATAGACTAAAGTCCATTTGCCAATTAAAGCAAAATCATTCGCGTGAAGATACTGAAGTATAAAGTTATGAACCTTGACGTCTGTTCCTCCTGTGGGCATGAATTCCTCATATAAGTAGGATCCTTCATGTCTTACGTTTCTAACCTCTGGATGAAACTCACTTGAGCGGTTACCAACCTGACGGAAAAGAAAGAAGTGAAAATAAATCAATCCAAATTACATATTCTAACACGTCATCAGCGTTGATGCTCATCATATATGAATCCAACAGCAAGGGTAAACTATTATTGAGATAAGAGATGATATGTGTGGACCTAGAAACCAACATTTAATGCCAAAAATAATAATGCTTTGCAAAGCTATAAAGCCTGCGAACTTAAATAAGATGCAGAATCGCTTGAAAATCTGCTAATATAGATAAGTTGCAGAATTGATTGAATACAAAGGAATTTTCAAGAAGCTAGAACCAGCGGCAATTGCAAAATCATACACAAAGGAAGCAGGACAAATCAAAATCAGATAAAGAAAGCAATTCCAATTTTCTTTTAAATAACATATTACCTTACGAAACAATTCCTTCATTCCCCCACCAGCTGAACTAGGATAGTAAATCATTATTCTGTGGTCATCAGCTACATAAAAGAAAATAAGAGATTGATCTTTCCCATCCTGAGTGGTACTTTTTTACAATATAAAAATTCCATAGTTCAAAAAGCCTGCAGTATTAATAGCGGCCATCATATGTAAAAGGAAATAAAAATTTCTGAAATAACCAAACTTAACTTCTGCAACAACATGTTATAACAAGAACCTACCAAATATGAAACCTTAACTAAGAGGCATTGTTTGGCTGAATAAGATGATATGACCAAAGTGGTTACCTTATCAAGGCACTCAGATATGAGTCCTACCTTCTCATCTAATTGGTGCTGGTAGTTTCCCACACACATGCATTTTACTTCTGGTGCAAACAATATTGAAAATTGATCATCCATAGAAAGAGAGACTGACCATTAACAGGCTTTTCCACAAAAGGTTTCCAAAAACGATTCCCATGAATTTCAACAAAGTCATCTTCTTCAACAAAATAATCCAAATGCTGGTCAGGTACTTCTCTATGAACGCAAGCATACCTTGGCACAGGGATTCCAAACATCTCAAGACGCTGAATTTCCCAATCAAAACAAAAAGGAAAAAGATTAAATCAGTTTATGTTTCTAGGAAAAGGAAAAAATGCAAGAGCCAAGAAGTAGCACGAAGGTCAGTTTAAAACAAATGCAATCCCAAAGGGAAAGAAATACCATCAGAATGAATTATTTATAAGCAGCTTCTTCATTTCACATGTGGGCTAAAGTAAAGAGCACAACAACTTGAAACAAGAAAGCTTGGATTGGCCATACTTGGAAAAATATGTCTGATTCCTATATTGTTGCGATATTGTAAGAGTTCGATGTTGTAATAAATACTCTTGCAGAATAGTCAGACAGATATGATGCTATAACTTTTTCTAAAGAACAACATACTCATTGAATGTTATAGAAGTTCTAGAATCTAGATGAGGAGAGTTTCATTAGATAATAAAGATTATTGAAACAAAGTGAATTTTCCTGTACATCAAATTAACTTCTTAATTTTATTAAAAAAGGGTTAAAAGCACGCCGTATACATGAACCTCAGCCCCTGCCCAACGGAAGACATGACCCTAATCTACCATCGGTCACCAGAGCCACTAAGAAGATGTAAACTAAACAGGAATCTACTTAAAAAAACACTAAATCAAGCGTAGAGTCTAGAACTAAAGGAGAGACAAAATAGCAAGCAATAATGTGAAACTATACTGGAAATCAGAAAGAAAGCAAGAAAGAATATAAAGAGAATTTTTAAGAGCTGTAGAGTCCTCATCAAAATGTAAACAAAACTCATATTTTTTTTTTCTTTTTTGCGTCACCTGAATGGAAAAGATAACCAAAAACTGAAACATACCTCATATACTCTCCTCCGGTCATGAAGAAGGTATTGTGGTTCCAATTCATTCACAAGGAAAGGCCTAAGACAGAGGGGTAATAAAGCAACATGAGTTGTCCACAGTGATGACAAGGTTTATATAATTGGCTTAAGACATTTATTTCCAACATTTACAGGGGAAAGACAACACAATTTTGTTCAGAAAGAAGGTTCCATTAAGATGCCAAACTCTCTTCATTACAAGAGATATTTATCCTTGGAGCTTCACAACTCAACAGTATCCGATCTTCTTCGTCTTGGGACCTTGTCTAGACAACAGTAATATAACCTGACAGTCGTTGTCTTTGTTACGAATACCAAAACTTCAAGTCTGATGATCCAGAACAAAAT
Organism: Withania somnifera; assembly: GCA_039654485.1. Classification (NCBI taxonomy): domain Eukaryota; kingdom Viridiplantae; phylum Streptophyta; class Magnoliopsida; order Solanales; family Solanaceae; genus Withania; species Withania somnifera. The sequence goes on along the minus strand of JBDJHY010000049.1, from coordinate 21,902,855 downwards.
TAAGAAAAGTCTATGCAAAATAAATTAGCCAATTCTGACACAAACCACAAATCAACTTTATCTAAGGAGGGAAAGATTGCCAAACAGATCAAAAATGATTTCCAGAAAACCCAAAGACAGACTGGTGCATCATCTCAGGGGAGAAGAAGGGGATAATGAGGAGTAAAAAAGAACAACACAGACTAAAGCAAAAGGCTCACAACGATTAGTTTCATTAATTTTATTTTGATGAAATCTGTCCTGCATCATTTACTATACTTAAAATCCTATTGAATGCTTCAAAGCTTTGCCAAAAGAATCAATCACAAGCAAAAGATTTCATGCTGAAGCATAGAATATGTTTCTATCAAATTTAGCAGCCAAGAGATTAAAAGGGGAAGGAGATTGACAAACAATTTATGACATCAAAACCTTAAGCTTGCTGTTTATACATGTTTAGACAGACAAGTCTTGTGATTTTACATGGCAATAGACATCGGCTAGAGTGCTGGACTATAGCATCGATGTTGCGAGCATGCTAAAGGAAATACTCAAATTTACTAAAGTTTTGCATAAGCAAATAAAGTTCCAGGGACTCTTACAGTCTCTAGTGCTAGCAGTTACTTCCACGATGTCAGTCAAGAGATCATTTATGCTTGTAAAAATAGATATTCGGAGGACTCAGAATGCCACAAAAGAGAAAGAAAGCATGCCTGAAATTGAAACTAAACAGAGCGGAGGATGGATGGAACTTACTTTCTTAATGAAGCATATGCCTCTGCCTTCTTCAAAGGATATCCACTGGAGTAGAAGGCAATCAAGCAATCGCATATCGGCCAGCTGCCACCATGACATGGTACACTAAATTAACATCACGCGTACTATATAGTTTATAGTGTGGAACGAATACAGAAATGTTGCAAACTTAATAGCTTATTATAGACACAATTTCTCATGGGAGAGCTGTAAACAGATCCAAAAAAAAAAGATTATAGAATACGAAGTGTAATGGATATTAGTGTAGCTCCCGGGGTTAGTACCTTTCAATTGGATCCTCAAGAATAGCTTTGTCCCCAAAATACACAACCTACAAGTAAATATAACACTATAGTCTTTAACAACAAACAAGAAATTACACTCTGAAAAATCAGAAAAATCAGGTCATGGTAGAAGAGGAATACCTCAAATTCACCAAAACACTGTAGTCTTTCAAGAATCTGTCCCATTGGCGCTGAAAAGACCTAAATTTTCATCGAATAAAGAATCAATGGGGAGTTTAATATCTACTAATAAATAGTACATTCGAATTTTGGTGCATGTTCTGCAATTGCAAACCAAGACATAGAAAGAGAACCTCAGAGCCGCATTTCACCTTCTTTTCCATTACACAAACACCAACAGTTATCTTCTTCCCTACACTGCTTTCCTTGTTCATCTTCTTTTTCTTCTCTTTCTTCTTCTCTGGCTGACAAAAAGCTCCGAGATTTGTGCTTTTCTCAACCCCACTTCTCATTTTCTAAACAAACAAACACTACCCAATTAAAATACAAAAGAAGAAAGCAAATGGGGAGGAAAAAAAATCGTTATCTTTTTTTCCTAAAAATAGGGAGAAAAAAAAAAGAGTGTCCTGAACAAGTAAAAGATACCTCAACAGATTCAAGAATCCCGTGTGGATAAAGAAAAAATAATACAAGCAACTGCAAAAAAATGTTAATAAGGTCTTAAGCTACAAACACATGGTGTCAAGAGAGTATACATAGAAAAAAAGCTGCTGCAAAACCGTCACCACTAATGGAGTGGTTTGTTTTTAATACGTGGGCTGTTTTGGGTATTTAATAAGGAAAGCCACTGTGGGTTGCTGATGTAGCTAGCGTGATCTTGGATTCTGGAATATACATGTACAGAAAGTGAAAGACAAAAGTTGTTTTATTTTACTTGTACCCTATATGCTAATGCATGTACAATCATTTTATTTACTACTCGCTACTTTACTTTTTAGTTCTTAATGACTCCAATAACTTTTTCACATAGCATATTTAAAATTAAAAAATATTTAATATAATTTTAATTGAAAATTATAAAATTTAAAATAATTTTTTTTTAAATTTTATGTTAAGTCAAATTAAATTATTTTTTCAAATGAAGAGAGTATCTATTTTAATAAATTTAATTTTTATTCATACTATTTTCTAAAAAATATAAAATTTAATATAATATAATAACAATAACAATATAACCAATGAAATCTCATAAGGATAGAAGTAATCTATAAACATACCTCTATTGAGACGTTATTTAAAAATAATTAAATTTAAATTTAAAAAAATATTACTGCACCCTTCTTATTTCATGTAGCATACTTTGTTTTTAAACTGCCCCATTATATTTCAAAATTGTTTATTTATAAAATTTCTTTTACAATCACATAATATTTAATAATTATTTTAAAATTTTTAAACTCTATATCAAGTTATATTATACCATAAAATAAAACAGAGGAGTAGTAAAATGTTAGTGTTATAAAATATATTTGTAATTTAAACTTTTTTAAAGTAGAATGAGAATTAATAAGTAATATATTAGGGGAGATAAATTAGAGAAAGTGAAAGACAAAAGGAAAGTTGTAAAGGGGACGTGGAAAGGAGATGATAATATCTTTAAGGATTGGTGCTGCTTTATCTTACAAAGATATTAGTGTCTTCTTGTATATCCATCATGTTCCATTTTTTTTTTTTGTTAAATAAATAGGAGGTCCCAACTCGAGGCTTATAATTTGTCATTTTGTTAGTACACATTTTTAGGCACGTGAGCAAAGCGTGATATTTTTTTTTTTATTTTTGTCTAATTTTAAAATGGAGAGTTTTTATTGCGCAAATAGTGTGGTCTGAGGTTTTAAACAAATATATCAATGTGTAGTTTACGAGGCTTAATTCAACGGTCATCGGGTCCACCTCTTACAGTGTGCTCACACCCGGCGTGGGGTCGATACCTGACAGCAGCAAAAATTGTTGTTGGGGGAGACTACGGACCCGTTGAGGGATCGATACCTGGCAGCAGCAAGAATTGTTACACCAAAAATATAAGGAATTTCTCTGAGATTAAGATCAATCCTTAAAAAAAAAATTAAAAATATATCAATGTGTAGTTCATGAGTCAGAGTAGTTGAAAGATTAATATTTTTTATTATTTTTTACGAAGGAAATCTATAGGAGAACAAAAGTAATACTGCAAAAGAATAATGTTTCTATAAGACGACAGCGACTCATAGACACAGAGGGAATGAAGACACACAAACAAGTAAAAGTTTTTGAAAAGTATGGACATGCATGCTAGGTGTATTCTTTGAAAATGATTTTTACCTTTTTGATAGGGAGGGTCCTCATCACATAAATCGTTGTATAGGTTCCTTCAGTTATAGGATTCTTTTCCTATATAGATTCATAAAATAAAGTTATTTCAAGTTATTACCTACCTTATATATTCGATAGAAATCATAGAGTAGTGTTAATACTAATAATGGTCCTAATTCATAAGTTCAGAATGTTTCCTTGGAACATATTCATTTTCAAGTGCAAATTAGTTAAATTCAGTGGTCGTTTAAATAAGTAGTCCACTGTTTATTATTGGTTCGAAATCATAAGAGGTCAAAGGAACATGGGATTTATATTCGGGACCACAAATCTGGTGATCCCTAGAACATTCTCATCATCTTGTTCTGTTTGAGATTTGGCATTTTAATAATAAAAGAACACATACTCCTGTATATTAAAGCGTAGGACCTTCAATCCTTCCTCAATTGCTACTGATACTTGAAAGTGGATAATATATAATATCTTTAGGCTAAATATGTATAGGATGTGTATTCAATATCTTATATATAATATAGAAGACGAACATAATTTCTCCTTCCTATTTTGCACTAAATTATTCATCAACCCATTATGATACAGCCCAAGCAAGCACCAATCGTACTAGATCTATACTTCAAGGTCTAGCCAAGAGGATCCGAGCCTTGAACATCATTAAAGCACCAAAAGGACTCAAAAACACATATAAGGGTGCCAATGGAAGCAATCTCAAATTTGGAAGATAGCTTGGAGAATGATTGAAGAATTGAGGGACTTAATTGAAAGGATCCCAAACTTGAGGGTCATTTTGGCATATTGAATTATTTTTGGGACTAATTGTAATTATTAAAACTAGGGTAATATAAATACTTGTTCATTCAATTTTGACGCTTAGTTTTTTTAACATATGAAAGAATATTGTTCTTGAGAGCTCTTAGAACTAATTAAGGTTTAGTGGGTGGATTCCCAATTTAGGTAGATTTAGAGTAATCATTAGTTGGGTGATTAAGAGTGGGCGTAACTCTTAGTTGCTCGTCGTAACTTCTTCTTCGTCAATTGATCATCGAATTACCAGTTTTTTAGGATTTGAATTGGTTTTTCTTTGTTTGATTGATTGAAATTCAAGTCATTATTTTGGGTACTATTGAAAAATTGGGGTGGATTCTCTAATTTCGCGATAATCTCGATATTTTGGAATGAATTTCGCATGTGAATTATCAATCAACAACCAAAAGCATACCAAAATGAAATATCAATCAACAACAAGCCATTAATAGTACCCATAAAAGGAAGACACCCCAAATACCCAAAGGGTTCCCTGATTCAAAATGGTAGAAGCCCTAAACAATTGGTTCAATTAGAGTAAGGCCAATCTCCACAAACCCCATACCCCAAAAACATGTATTCCCCTCACAACTGGGGATACTATCAAATGCACCAAAAGTTAATACAAGATGTCAAGTATGCTACTACAAGTGTCCCCATGCATCATGCAAATCCACTTAGCATTCAAAGGATCAAGAACTTGGATAGTAAACATATCATGGCATGAGAAGCTAGCACCAAAATAATCTAAGTCCCTCATGATTTCAACATTCAAGCATTCATTTACCACAAGGAGGCAAGAAAATATAATTCATATTTAAGAAAATCATCATAAGCAAAGAGGTAGTAGAGAAAGGTAACATAAGCACTACGCACAGACAAGGTGTTCCCACACTTAGGATCAAACATCCTTTAAAGCATATCCTTGCAAAGTAGAGCACCAAGTGTAAAAATGTCACCTACTCTTCCCATGGACACATAAAATGAAAATGCAACACATTCATGAATATCATCATATGCGAAAAGGTAATAAATAAAAGCGTGAATATGATGAACCCCACCCAAGATACATGTTAGATTATCCACAAGGCCAAGATGCTTAACAAGTAACTTACTACACCTGGGATTAGTCAAGGATAAAGTGATAGCCTTGAAGGGAACTTCACATTTCTTGTTCAAACAACTTTCCGAAAGGAAAGTGTCATCCGAATGAGCCATGTATATGGAGGAGTGAAGGGATCCAACAAAAGCCAATTCATCCAAACATAAAGGATCCTTTAAAGAGTCCATTCCTCCTCTAACCACAAATGAAGCATGCTCTCAAAAGTCCATTTCAAAGCCTCAACTTGTCCATCCACATGAATGTAAAAGAAGTAGGAAATAAGAATTGGGTACCAAGTGATCCCAATGGGCTCATCATTTTACTAGATAATGTATCTTATTTCAAAGCATAAGTGTGGACATTAGGTGGACTAAAATTGATCTTGTGAGAAGATACAATCCGGTTATCAATAGAATCAACTAGTGTGCCTACACCATCACAAGCTACATAATCTGCATTAACCAAAGAGCCATTAAAATTGACACATGTTGATGATCCATTCAAGTTGCAAGTGCTAACACTAGGTGAACACAAATCAACTCTAGAAAAGTCAACCCAGTTATGTATAGGATCAACTAGTGTTCGTGCACTCACAACTTCGACATTATCATTTTAAAATCAAGTTTTACCTTGGTTACCATAAAATATAGGCTCATCAAAGTAAGAAAAGGATTCATCTACCAATGGCAAGCTATTACACACACTCCAAACACTGTCATGCTTTTTCATTTCATTAGGAGTGTTGAGTTTAGCTATTATACATTCAAGAACACATGAAGAATCTTCTTGGTCTTGGTCTCCTTAGAGAACTCTTTGCTTTCAAGTGCCTTATGTTTCTCCATGCATTGAGGCATTTCTATGTTGGAGAAGAATCTCTTGGGATTCACCTTAGATATTCAACTCTTCAAAACCTTGCACAAGAGAAAAATTAAAATTAGGAAAAATACCAGTTCCTCGGTTAGTGTCAATCAAATGAACCTAAGGGTTGTTGGGTCCCTCCCCTACCATCATCTCATGATTGTAAACCATGGCTCTACTCCTCCTACTCCTTTTCTTTTTCTTCCTTTTTAGAATCTCCTCGTAACATCAAAACCTCATTTCACTTGAAAGGGTAAAAATGATACAAGAACATACTTTCGTCTTTCAAGTACAAGAGTGTACTTTTTGGAGTTCTTATTACCACTAGCATCCCTTCCTACTAGACATTGCTTACCAAGCATCACATGACAAAATAAGATTGGTACCATATCACAGATAATCTCATTTTGGTACTACCAATGCAAAATTTCACAACTACTTGCTTGGTCACTTCAATTTCACAATCATTATTGAGCCAAGGACACCATCAAAGATTCTAAGGATTGAGGTGAGGTTATGTGGTGAGTTTCAAACGCTTC
>JBDJHY010000049.1:21826995-21837477 GCA_039654485.1 Withania somnifera | reverse complement strand
GAAAAGGAAACAACTAGCGAAGATGATCAGAAAGAAGATTCTGACTCGAAAGAAAGTGAAAGCAACGAAACTCGCAAACTTACACTTTCGGGACTGTTGAATTTCATCGATGGAATATGGTCAGCTTGTGGTCAAGAGAGGATTATTATATTTACAACAAATCATAAAGACAAACTGGATCCAGCTCTAATACGACGAGGACGTATGGATATGCATATTGAGATGTCTTATTGCAGATATGAAGCATTCAAAGTATTGGCTAAGAATTACTTGGATTTGGAAACACACCCTCTGTTTCAACAGATTCAAGATTTATTAAAGGAAGTAAACATGAGTCCTTGTGATGTGGCTGAGCACTTGATGCTCAAGAATGCTTCAGGAGGGCCTCAAATTTTCTTGGATAACTTAATTCAAGCTTGGAAAGAGACTAAGAGAAAGGCAAATAAAGATTCAAAAGAGGACAAAGAAAAAGTCAAGCAGAACTCCCAAGAAAATTAACAAGCTCTCCACAAAATTATTCAGAAGTTTTGATAGTGTACAAAAGTTGTTCAAATGATATTTTCATTATATCTTTTTCACTTCAATTACCCGATCTTCCTTCTCTTTTTGGTGACCAGGGGGTTGGGGCTTCTCTATGTATAATCTTTTATTGTTGTAACCAGAAGTAAGATGATGTTTGCTCTATGTGGCATTGACAACTGCAAGGTGTTTTAGGGTACTACTGATGCTGTTACATGTTTAGTTTTACAAGTTCCTAATTCAACAGAATTTATAGTTAAGACTTATCAACCATTATTCGCCGACTTCATCAGTTGGTTAATGTCAAAATTCTTGCATTTGAACCTCAACTAGTACTTTGCAACCCTTAATTGAAATCAGTAGGACCATACCCAATTGGCTCATCTCTGTCCGTGGACCATTATAGGTCTAGTGAAGAACCATGTAAGACATTAGTGCCTCCATTAAAATATTTTGTCTCCTAACCATCAGAATTATCATCATAAAGGTATGCTTGTTAGTATATTTAGAACAGAGGAAAGAGCAGAGTAAATGATTGATTGAATTTTGTGCTTACTTTCTTCAAGTGTTTAGCAAATCTAGTTGACTCGATTTAGCTGTCTCTACATTGTTCTCCTTCTTGTACAAGTCTGGTGGTCGCGAATGCAACATTTCTTCATAATTGGAACTAAATACGCCTCTTCTCGGTCTTCAAATGCACATAACAATTTAGATTGCCTAATTCTTGCTCTGTGTATTAAATACACACACAAAATTTTGAGATGAATTAATTCCCCTGATTTTGCTTTTCTTTTTACGAGCATTTCGGCCATTGGAATTCGATATAACCAGAGAGAGTCATTGACTGTTAATAATTGTCTTTTACTACAGTTAATCAAGCATTATGCTGATCATTGTTACTTGTCCTTTAGATTCTCATGATGTACTTTAGAAAGTTTTATAAGATAAGTGGAATTTTGATTCTACCAAAAGCAGAAAACTAGGAACAATCAATTATACCTACCCAGTGATATTATCCAAGATTGAGACGACATACAACTGGGGATGTAGCTCAAATGGTAGAGCGCTCGCTTTGCATGCGAGAGGCACGGGGTTCGATCCCCCGCATCTCCATCCTCAATTTTATTTTACCATTGTTCCTTATTTTTTGTGTTATGTTTTTTTATAAAATATTTTTGTGTTGAGCCAAGGATTTATCGGAAACAACTCTATCTCATTTCTTAGGTAATGATACTTTACACTCTCAGATTTACTTTGTGGAAATATACTTAATAGGTTATTGTTATTGCAATTTTAAGAAACTTCTAGAACCACCAACCCCACCCACCCACCCACCTAAACATCTCTCTAGTCCAGAAACTGCTGAAAGGTTCTTTTCACATTTTTTTATGGACTCTTATACTTAAAAATGTTACCAAAGGTAAGGCTTTTAGAAAGTTCCAACATCCAAGAAGCAACGAACTAAATAATTTGTGTAATTGATTAAGTTCAAGGGAAAAAATAACCATAGAATAATTGACTATTGAGCGTTGTCAGCTTATGTCAGTATTGTAATTCAGAGTAATGTTTCGACTTGTTAGAGGTAACTTATCTAAGAGTGTTAATTATTTCAAGCATTATGCTCTTTATTACTTTCATTATCCATTTTTACTTGTTTAGTACTAATTTGATAATTTTTTAATGAATAATAAATAAAAGATTTATTACTTTCATTATCCATTTTTACTTGTTTAGTACTAATTTGATAATTTTTTAATGAATAATAAATAAAAGAATAACTGAATTATATCACCTTTGAATATAATAAATTTAATATTTTAAAAATAATTATAGTTAATAATAATAAGGATAAATTAGAAATTATTTTTTGATCTTTTAACAAATAAAAATAAAACATTTAGATAAGTAAAAATGGAAAGAGGAAATACTTAATACAAATAGATTCTCATGATTTACCTCAAAAACTTCATTAGTATAAGATAAGTAATTGATTCTATCAAAAGAAAAAGTAAGGATTATATATGTTGACAAATAAGATCAAGATTGGGATGATAGTGAAAAGGAATACTTATAGAGACGCATACACAAGCTCTCGTTCTATCCCAGAAACTTCTTTGGACCATTTTTGATGACTTTTCACTTAAAATGTTATCTAAAGGCAATGCTTTTAGAAGGTTCCAATTACTTCCATGAAGCAACTGTACTCCTGAAATTGAGAAACTCATTGCTCAATCTCAAGGAAACCCAAAAAAGTTACCTTCCAGAATTTAAGTTCAGTACGATCATGTAAACTCTTGATAAACAATAATTTGTAATATGGTGAAAATGGTAAGTGACCTGCTATCACATATGAAAATCCATTGATAATTTTTTTTTTTTTTTTTTAAAAAATGCACATTTATCCGTGTATTTAATTTGAATCTTTCCATGAAATGCTTCGTGGCCTAAGGCACTCCATCTAATAATTATTTTGCACTAAATGAATATTGGAACGTGCAGAATACAGACCATGCCCAATTTTATACTGCAATAACCGAAGCCCGACTTACAAAACAGAAATTATATTGAATGAAAAAGCAAAAGTGATAAGGAGTAGTTAAAAACTAGAGTTGGGACTATCTTTTCAGTTTTTGACTTCTTTATTCCACAATACCCAGCGAAGCTTCAGAAACGAACCTATTGGTTTTATCTTTTCCTTTTACATTTAAACTTGAGTCCCAACGAATACCCAATTTTCACGGAAATAATATTGAATTGTAGTACGGTATGGGGTGACTAAGTTAATGCAGTAAATAACATCAAATAATTAGGGAGGCCGGTGATCAATTCCTTACCAACACTTGTCATTTGAGCTTATCGCATTAGATTTGTCTAATAAAGTTTATATCTCATATGTGGTTTATAAGCTATCCCATAGAAGTGGATTTACCAAATGAAATTTCAAAAAAATACTCAATCATAGTGAAGGTCCTCTAAAGCTGACCGCGTACAACCGGCCAACTTTTTTTGTACTTATGTCGCACAATATGTGCGTTTGTTCCCTGCTATATATATGGTTGTATTAAGCACAGTCATTAGCTGCATAATACACTTATTTTCTTCATTCGAAATGTTGCACACAAATATAAGAACAACAACTGACATGGTAGATACATTGACTGAATTATGCTCCATGCTTGCTGGACTGATGTTCATTTTGGGCACAATTCAGCAGCTTGTGCCCCCTTCTTCCTACAAGCGCATCAAATCCTTGTGGCATCGACTAGAAAATTATTTCTACCCTTATGTCCAAATCACCATCGATGAATACTCCAACGATAAAAGAAATGAAGTGTACGCTCTTATCAAAGTTTATTTAGGTACTAAGTCCAATAAGGATGCAAAGTATCTCAAAGCTGAAATGTTCAAGAAGAGCAAGTCTTTAGCTGTTATCTTGGACGAAGGAGAAGAGGTTATTGATGAATTCCTTGGTGTCAAGCTCAAGTGGAACTCTTACAAGGAAGAATTTACTGAGAATTCTCCTAGGGGTCGTTCCCAGCTTCCTGTTGAAAAGAAATGTTACACGCTAACTTTCAATAAAAAACATCAAGACATGTCTGAAGCATGTGATGGAAGAAGGCAAGGCCATCGAGTTCAAGAACAAGAAACAGAAGATCTACTCCAAGGACAATGTGGTATGGTAAGGGTAAGTGGCAAATGGGTCCCTCAGATCAAAATAACTTGGGGTTAAGATATATCAAATAACAAGTCATAATAACCCGTCTAACTCCTTTCTAATTTTGCTTAACTAATCCCAACCAGATTGATTTTTTATGTTTGTGTTTGAGTTGTTTTTTGACCTATCGGATTACACTATTTTGACCAAATAATTTGATTCATCATTTTGGGTTCACCCCGTTGAGTTAAGTCAACTAATATGACCGAACCGGTTTAAAATAAATACTATAATTTTTTTGTCAATCTACAGGTATGTGGAGGCACATCAGAAGAACGACGAGATAATCAATGACCTCATTGCTTTCACCAATGGGAAGGGCTATTATTCCAAGGTTGGTAAGGCGTGGAAGCGTGGGTATCTTCTTTATGGTCCACCCGGAACAGGAAAATCAACTATGATTGCAGCTATTGCGAACTTCTTGAACTATGACATTTATGATCTTGAGTTCACCTCTGTTAAGGATAACTCTGGGATAAAAAGTTGCTCATGGAAACAACAAGCAAGTCCATCATTGTTATTGAAGACATTGATTGTTCTGTAGATCTCACAGGCAAGAGAAAGAAGAAAAAGAAAAAGGAAACGACAAACAATGAGGAGGAAGAAGATTCAGACTCATCTGCAGAGACAGAGAGCAGCAACAAGGAATCAGGCAAACTAACACTTTCGGGGCTGCTGAAATTCATAGATGGAATATGGTCAGCTTGTGGCCAAGAGAGAATTATTATATTTACGACTAATCACATGGATAAGCTTGATCCAGCTCTCATACGTAGAGGACGAATGGATATGCACATTGAGATGTCGTATTGCAAATACGAAGCATTCAAAGTGTTGGCAAAGAGTTACTGGGCATTGAAACACACCCTCTGTTTCCAGAGATTCAATATTTATTAGAGGTAGTAGATGTGTGTCCTTGTGATGTGGCCGAGAACTTGATGCCCAAAAATGCTTCAGGAGGGCCCGAGATTTGCTTGGACAACTTAATCCAAGGCCAAGAAAAAGGCCAGGTTGAATTCTCAGAAGAATAAAAAGTTGTCCACAAAATTAGTCAAAAGTTGTAGCCGTCTCAAAATGTTGTTTGACTGATGTTTTCACTTTTGGGGGAGGGGGCAGGAAAGTAGTTTTTTTCCTTGTATAAATCCTAGAAAAGAATAAGATTCTGTTGTACTCTTTCCTTTTGTATTTTTCGCAATTCGAGTTAGTGTTTGTTTCTAACCATATCGTTTCAAAAGCTTTTTATTTGGATCATGAACTAATGCAGAATGGACGCATTTCCTTACTATTCAAACATATCTTTGAACCGAGGGATCAATGATGTCAAACTGAAAATTTATCAAACTCCACTTGATCAAAGAAGTTTAACTTACAGACACATGCGAGGAACCTACAAAAGCTTGATAGGATGTATAATGTATCTTACAACAGCAAGGCCAGATATATTGTATGTTTAAGTGTACTGTCCAAATATTTGAATTCAAATAGTGAATTGCATATGCAAGCTGCAAAAATAGTGCTCAAATTTAGCAAGTGGCAAAACTTCAAACTTCAAGAATTGTCTAATAGCGATTGGGATGACTTTAGAGTACTGTTTTAGTTTTGGCTCAAGGTGTTTTACTTCAGGGACTTTTTTTTGAACCTATCCATACATGAAATTTCGAAAATTTCTGGTTGAGCTAAGTTTGTAAATTTGGAAGTTTAATGGAAATCAAGAAATTATATTTGACTAATAGTATACATAAATTTGTCATTATATATATAACCGAAATCCTTCAATAAAATATATTTCCTAAATTCCTGGAGTACTGGAATTAAGAATGTGTCATAAGGTTTTGAACGGACGGGTGCAAGATGTGGTGCAACTAACCAAAATCAATGATCCGTCTAATATTATGGATACAGGTGTTGTGACTCAGAGTTGGTCAATTTCTAAGCAGACTATGGAGTTGAACAAGGAAAGACGTGATGTTGGAGGTGATAAGGGTTGGACAGTATATTAGTCCTCAAATTGGCAAAGAAGTTAATGCCGCAAAGGAGCAAGACCTTGCAAGAAAGGACATTGTATGTCCTAACACTTCTAAGGCTCTTTTAGATAGAAATATGCACCAACCTTATGCCGGAAGCTCTAAATATCAAATTGCACATCCAGAATTGGCAAACATGCTAATGCAACAAGAAGTTGCAAGTTTGGTTTGTCTAGCACCCGTCTTGAAGCTATGATGGTCACATTAGATACTTCGGCATTTTAGATCCATACTCAGTCTATAGAGTTATTTGTAAGTAACTTGATGACTCTGAGAAGCAATTTATGCACACAGGAAATGACCAGGATATGGGTGATATTGTGGTTTCTACTCTAGCACATTCAAGAAACAAGGTTGAGAAGAAGAGTGACCAAAAAGTGGTACAGATTCAAAGAGTTGGGTGGACATGCATGTGGCGGAAGAGGAGAGGCATGTCTCATTCCCTCCATTGCATAGCATGTTGAGTGCAGTAGCCAGTGCATTTGTGCCAAGTTATGCCGTGGTTCTTCCATCTTTAGCCGCGGGGAAGCTTGTGACTCAAACATGCACCTTTGAATGCTATGGATAGTCCTACTAAAAACAAGCCTACTGAAATAGTGGATAAGAGGTATGAGCCAGGAGCTTTAGTAGAACATTGATTGGAAGCTTTTGGTGATGATTAGGGCTTTGACATATTTGATGAAGAAAATGAGAATGAAATATTAGATGAATGTTTGACTAAAGTGGCTAGGAATGAAGATCTCTCACCTAGGCAGCAAGAAAAGGATTCAAGACAAAGAAGACTCACCAAAGAAAGCATAATTCGGATGGTAAAGTCTCTGTTTTAAGACAACTATCAATGAGAGTGGCAAAACAAAAGGAGACAAGGTTCAACTACATCAACAAGATCCATTAGATTCAAGAATAATTGGTCAAGTATCAAGAGATTTTGGAGCAGTTGGAGGAAGAAGACCAAGTGAAGAATCAAATTTTTATCAGATACCTTTATGAAGATTTTACAATTTCAAAAAAACGTGTCTCACTCTACATTCTCGCTTATTTTAATTTTTTATTACCGAAATATTATCATCTATGATAAAATCATAAAGTGTAATATAAACTCTATGATGACAATGAAATTTCTTTCGTCGTCCTATTGTGTACATGCGTGTTAATTAACAGAGATTTTGTTAAGCCTCAATAGGATTAGTAAGGTAAAGTATAACTCCTTACTTGTACTTTTTCTTTAAGTTTCAATTTATTTTTATATATAAAAAACTAGCTCCAGGCACCTCGCTTAGCAGATTTTTCAAAAAAAAAAAAAAAAACAAACAAACAAATATGTGTCATGTTGGTAAAGTTTTTTTTTTTTTTTAACACAATCAGGTAGCTTGAAATGTAATTGTATGCCAATCCGTTGATTGTGTCAAAAAGATTTATGCTTCACGGCCAAGACAGTCCGTTCTAAAATATATGTTAGTAATTTAACGCTGAATGATTAATGCGTGAATATTGGAACGTTTACAATGCAGATCGTGCCTAATTTGGGAAAGGCTATGCTAGGGCGTGTGGTCGATGGCTTGGGAGTCCCTATTGATAGAAATTAAAACCGAAGCACGATTTACAAGAGAAATTGTATTGAATGAAAAAGCAAAAGTGATACTAGTGGACAGCAGCTCGAGTTGGACTATCTTTTCAGTTTTTTGCTTGTTTATTCCCCAAAGTAAATTGTAGTGGAAAGCCACCCCATCAAAAGGCAGTGAAGCTTCGAAAACGAACATATTGGTTTTATCTTTGACATTTCAATTAACATGAATACCAAGAAACACCCAATTTTCTAGGGAAGTAATACTCAATTATAGTGAATTTTATCTAAAGTGGACCGTGTACAACCTGCCAACTTTTTAGTTTTTATACTTGTGCCGCACGATGTGCACTTGTTCCCCTGCTATATATATAGTTGTATTAAGCACCATCGTTAGCCACAGAATACACTTCTTTACTTCATTCAAAATCTTGCACAAAAAAGAAAGACAACATGGTTGATACATTGACTGAATTATGCTCCAAATTTGCTGGACCAATGTTCATTTTGGGCACAATTCAGCAACTTGTTCCCCGTTCATTCTACAAGCGCATAAAAGATTTGTGGCGTCATCTAGAAAATTATTTCTACCCTTATGTCCAAATTACGATCTATGAATACTCTAATGATAACAGAAATGAAGTCTACGCTCTTATCAAAGCTTGTTTAGGTACTAAATCCAATAAGGAAGCAAAGTATCTCAAAGCTGAAATGTACAAGAAGAGCAAGTCCTTAGCTGTTAGCTTGGACGATGGAGAAGAGGTTATTGATATCCATGGTGTTAAGCTCAAGAGGAAACCTTACAAGGAAACATTTACTGATAATTCTCCAGGGGGCCGTTCCCAGCTTCCCATTGAAAAGAAACGTTACACGCTAACTTTCAATAGAAAAACATCAAGACATGGTCACTGGACAGCATTTGAAGCATGTGATGGAAGAAGGCAAGATCATTGAGTTCAAGAACAAGAAACAGAAGATCCACTCTAACGACAACTGGGATTGGTATTGGTATGGTAAAGGTACGTACATCGATCAGGTGGCAAATTAACCGGTGGGATCACATAAGATGGGTCAAGATATATCAAATAATCGATCATAACTCAATCCGTCCAATTATACCTACGTTCCCTCCTTGCTAACTAGACGGAATCGACTGACTTCTAGTTGCATCGGATCTAGAGATTTGTTGCCAGTCCCGATAGAAGGAAAGAAAAATCGCCGTTGTTGCTTGCTGCTTGAATGCTTGAAAAGATGAAAACTGCCCCATTCAATGGTTCAAATCTATAATTTTTCTGCACAAAACAGGGAAAGAGAATGAAAACTTTACCACAGTACGCCCAACCTTATTAAATTTTTATTGTTTCTGTTTGAGTTGCATTTTGACTTAAGGGATACATTATTTTTAACCAGTTTAAACTTGGATGAATTACTAAGTGATCGGTTCTCTTTTTTTCCATCTATAGCTTTTGAGCACCCTGCAACGTTTGATACTCTTGCTATGGCCCCTAAGAAGAAGGAGGAAATAATCAACGACTTCGTTGCTTTTCTTTTTCTTCCTTTCTCTTGCCAGTGAGATCAATGGAGCAATCAATGTCTTCAATGACAATAATGGACTTGCTTGTAGTTTCCATGAGCAACTTCTTAAGCTCTAAGTTATCCTTAACGGAGGTGGAGCTCAAGATCATAAATATCATAATTCAAGAAATTCGCAATAGCTGCGATCATAGTTGATTTCCCAGTTCCTGGTGGACCTTCTTAAAGAAGATAGCCGCGCTTCCACGCTTTGCCAACCTTGGAATAGTAGTCCTTCCCCTTGCTGAAAGCAATGAGGTCGGTTATTATCCCCTCCTTCTTGGGGTCCATAGCCAGAGTATCAAACGTTACAGGGTGCTCAAAATTGATGTGCTTCCACAAATGAAGCGCTTGCAACCACCAACTACCCATCGTATTTTGGTTACAATAAATTCGATTGCGCTGCCTTCTTCCAGTCACATGATTCAAGTATTTTCCCGTGACAATCTCTTGATGTTGCTGATCGAATGTTAGCGTGTAACTTTTCCTTTCAGTTGGCTGGTATCTACGCCCTTGAGAAGTATTATTGAACATTTGCGGATGATGATAGTTATGGTAATGTATGACATATGTGGTTTCGATGAAATGATAGTGATGAATGACTACTAATTGTAGAAAGAATGGTGGTAAAAACTATCCATCCAAAAACATTTCTCAATGATATTAAGATTTTATGTAAAATCTTAATATTTAATTATTTAATTCAAATCTTGATAAAGTGCAAATAAATTAAATCCAAAGCATGAGATATTTTTCCTAGTGGTTAATTATAACATTAATATCCTTCATAAATAGATAATAAGTTTAAAAAAAAACATAAATTGCTCACCCCCATCTTCCTCTTTATTGTTTTACTTGACAATTGATCATCGCAAATGAAGTAGAGCAACAACGTCCTAAACATTACTAAACTATGTAAGTCGCCCAAAATATTGTTGGATAAGAACATACTAAGTGTGAATGAAAAAGGGATGGTTGAAAAGTTAAGTTAATGGACTTTGTACCACATTTGTAGAATAGAGTAAAGTGTAACACTTTATATATGAAAGTGTTACTTGTAGGTTTGTAAATTGTTGACAAACCTATAC
>JBDJHY010000049.1:21710629-21722764 GCA_039654485.1 Withania somnifera | reverse complement strand
AATCAAATTGGGGAAATTTATTGATAAGGAGACTGAGGCATAATTATACTTTAAAATGGGGCTCATTCATGAACTTTAAAATGTTCACATCTGTCACCAGTAATTCTGAGCCCATTTCAAAATTATACCTTTTTTTTCACATTTGAGACAATATACTTATGTGCATACATATTTAGACATTAGAAGTACATATATTATGCAAACTGAGTCTCGCGTTACAAAAGATATCATATACAGCACCAACATTTGTTTTTTCTCAATTCATTTCTTTGCCTTACCCCTTCGCCTTGTACCTCTTTGTTTGTGTGTTGTAGTTCTCTCTCTCCCTCTCCCTCTCTCTGTGTTGTAGTTCTTCCAAGTCCAGAGAACGGAAAGAGTAGAAAAAATTTAATTCAAAGAAGTTTTTTTTTTCTTTTTTTTGATCTAAACCATTGATGTAACTCTTTCTTTTTGTATTGATAGATCTATGAAACTTTTGATTTTTGTTCCTCAGAAAATCTCAAAAGGCGAGTTGTTCAGAAAATGGAGCACGTTTAATCTTTTTTTTTTGGTTTTGCTTTTTTGATTGTAAAACTTGTTTTTGCTGTTGTATTTTTGCAGCATGAAGCGATTGAGAGATGATGTGTACGATAGCCCTCCATTTAAGCGGACATTTGGTTCTTCTCGTGGAGAATCGTGAGTTCTGTTCATTCGTGTGATGTTTGATGTATATGACTTGTTTTGATGATTTCTTTTTTTTTCCCTCTTGAATTTGTTGAAATCTTGGTAATTATAGGTAATCAGTGTCTTTTAGTTGGTATATGGTGTGCGGTGTGTGTAACTTTGTGATCAGAAAATGTTAGGTGCCATTGTTTGTCATATCTAACAACTTAGAGTAGGTTTTATCATTTATTTTTTCTACCAATCGGGATTATCTGCAAAACTGAAGATAAAGATTGGATCTTTACCCATGTTGTGTTTGCTTGGGTGGGTGGATCATGTTTGTATTTAAGGCTATAAACTTACAAACAGAACCACTATTTGTTTGGTTGTATCACATCAAGGGCTTTTGGCAATTCTGAATGAACAATGAATTTGCTGAATTCCTGGTAATTCTAGGCAAATCAGTGACTTTTAGTTGCTATATGGTGTGCGGTGTGTGTGATTTTGTGACCAGAAAACATTTAGGTGCCACTTTTTGCCTTATCTAATGTCTTAGAGTAGGTCCTATAATTTTTCTTACACCACTCCGGATTCTCAGGCACAACTAAAGATTGTATTTTTATCCATGTTGTGTTTGTTTGGGTGGGTGTAGGTTGCTTTTTATTTGTCTGATAATTCATTTTTTGAAAAGGCTCTAACTTAGCAACACAACCGCTATTTTTTGGTTGTAGCATATCAAGGGATTTGTCAATTTTGAATGGACTATTAATTTGCTGAGTTTCTGGTAATTCTAGGTAAATCAGTGATTTTTAGTTACTACATGGTGTATGGTGTGTGTGATTTTGTGACCAGAAAACATTTAGATGCCATTTTCCGTCTTATCTAACGTCTTACAGTGGGTCCTATCACTCGGAATTATCCAGCTCAACTGAAGATAAAGATTGGATCTGTACCCATGTTGCGTTTGTTTGGGTGGGTCTAGGTTGTTTTTTTTCTTCTGATGATTCATTTTTAGTGCAAAGGCTCTAACTTAGCAACAGAACCATATTTATTTGGTTATATCGTATCAAGGGTTTTGTTAATTTTTATTGAACTGTCAAAAGCTTTTACTTTTAGCCAAAAATAAGCATTGGTTTGAAGTGGATGAGAGTATAACTGAACCCTGTTGGAGTATATTTTGGGGAGGAGGTCCCCAGCAATAAATTTGACTGGCAACTTTTGGCAGTGGTTCTATGTGTAAACTTCTCTTTCTTTTTCCCGGATGAAGCTACAGTCAATCACAAGTACCAGGAAGTGGTCTGGTTGGAGGAGGTGATGGCAGCAGTGCTGGCGGAGCTGGTGCTAGTAACCCAAAGCTGACAACTAGTGATGCTTTGTCTTATTTGAAGGAAGTCAAGGACATGTTTCAAAGCCAAAGGGATAAATATGACATGTTCCTTGATGTTATGAAAGACTTTAAGGCTCAAAGGTTTGCTACTTTAATTTACCTAGTGTCATTCTCGTTCCTATTCAGATTTATGTGGTACTTAATCCTCTAGTCTGTGATATTTTCTTCACAGAATTGATACTGCTGGTGTTATAGCAAGAGTGAAAGACTTGTTTAAAGGGCATCCTCGGTTGATCCTTGGATTTAACACTTTCTTGCCCAAGGGCTTTGAAATAACCCTCAATGATGAAGATGAGGCTCCTCCAAAGAAAACAGTTCAATTTGAAGAAGCCATCAGCTTTGTGAACAAAATAAAGGTTACTTCTCTGTTACCTTCCAGCTTATACAATAAAGGTCTGCCTTTTTCTTCTTTAAAAAACTCTAGTCCTAACTTATGGTTATCATCTGAAGATGCGTTTCCAAAATGATGATCATGTGTACAAATCCTTCCTAGACATTTTAAACATGTACAGGAAGGAGCACAAGGGAATCAATGAGGTGTACCATGAGGTAATGATTTTTTTTTAAATTGGGATACATAGATATTATAGATGGTCTTTATGTTTTAAGTTTGTTACTATTTGTCATATCATGTGTGAAGGTTGCTGTACTTTTCAATGACCATCCGGATTTGCTAGATGAGTTCACTAGATTCTTGCCAGATACTTCAGGAACTGCATCAGCAGCACAGACTTCATTTGACAGGCCTTCATTCCCTCGTTATGATGAGAGGAGCTCAGCTATTCCCATTCTTCGGCAATCCCATATGGAAAAGGTTTTCCTTTCTTGCTTTTCTTTCCTGGTGATTTTATTCGTCTGTTAGTGCTGGTTGCCCCACAGCAATCATGGAATGAAGATATTTTACTTGTCTCCTGAACTATACTCACCTCTTTCACTCACGTTGTCTCTGAAGCGCTTCCGGCGGGATAGGATAATTGGTCCTCATGCAGAAAGAGACCTTAGCATTGAGAGACCTGATTTTGACGACGACAAAACAATGATGAAGTTGCATAAAGAGCAAAAGAGACGTGCTGAAAAAGAGAGCAGGGACAGAAGAATTCATGATCAGGATTATAAAGAACCTGACACAGAGAACAATGAAGATCTAAGCATGCAGCGTCATAGTGATAAAAAGAAGCCTGCTAGGAAGGTTGAAGAATTTGGAGGACCTCATGAAGATAAAGATGCCCTGAAAAGTGAGTGCATGGTTACTATTGTCTGGATATCTACGTATGTTCTGCTGCATTAGAACTTCCACCTTAAGCGCTATAGTTTGTTAAGAAAATGATTTTGAAGGCCATCTATTTGCTCTGTGTTAATTCATGGTGAATTACAAGAGCTTGTTCTTAACTACCCTAGAAGTTGCTAAATTTTCTCAGTTTCTTTTCAGGCGGTTTCACTTTTTGTTTTTGGTGTTCTTGATGTATGCATCTGTTTTCAGCGTAGACTGTTGCTGATTTTGATTATTAGCCGTCTAATATGATTTGCTTGATCTTGCCAGATATGTATAGCCAAGAGTTCAGTTTCTGTGAAAAGGTCAAGGAAAGACTAAGAAGTCCATCTGATTACCAGGCATTCTTAAAATGTCTCCATATATATAGCACAGAAATAATTACAAGGACCGAGTTACAAAGTTTGGTATGTCTATCATGCAATTAATTTATCCTTTTTGCTCCTATGAGACAGTAACCTTTGTTTATAATTTCTGTTATCTATGGCTTGCTTTGGTTCCATTTGGTTTCTCCATACACAATATTGAGCAATGGATCTGATGGTATGCTGCCTGGGCTAGCCATTTATGCTAAGCACGTCCTCTCTTTTGACTGAAAAAGGGATCCGCTCATTGTTGTAGTGGAAAATGAACTGAATCCCGGTTCTACCGAATTTTATGGCTCTAATATCTTTGTAATGATATTTGAAAACATGCTCATTTCAGGTTGCTGATCTACTTGGAAAACATCCTGATCTTATGGAAGGTTTCAGTGAATTTTTAGAGCGTTGTGAACAAGATGGTAAGCCTTGAAATTTCATGATGATGGTAAATCTATTGAGTCCCACACATATATTTGATTTCATTCTGGTTGGCTCCTGCTTTACAGATGGATTTCTTGAAGGTGTTATGAGCAAGAATAGGTGGAATGACAGGCATGCTTCCAAGATAGTAAAGGAAGATGAGAAAGACAAAGAGCAGAAGCGTGAAACTGATGGAGCTAAAGAAAAGGACCGATACAAGGAGAGATACTGGGGAAAATCCATCCAAGAACTTGACCTTTCAAACTGCAAACGCTGCACGCCCAGTTATCGGCTTCTCCCTGAAGATGTAGGAGAATTGTCTATTGGTTTTCCTAAAATAATCATAGATAGAACACTCTCAATCTCTATGGATCATGTCTTGACACGGATTTGTTAATATCTTTATTGTGCAGTATCCAATACCTACAGCAAGCCAAAAATCAGAGCTTGGTGCTCAGGTTTTAAATGACCATTGGGTATCTGTGACTTCAGGGAGTGAGGACTACTCTTTCAAGCACATGCGCAGAAATCAGTATGAAGAAAGCCTGTTTCGTTGTGAAGATGATAGGTAAGTCCTTTCCTTTGTTAAGCTCCCACACACCCCACCCTCTCCCTCCCTTTTGGATCAATCTCTGAGGAAGAGTTCAGACAACTCCACTTGTAAGATACAGTTTTTTTTAAGAAGCAGTGAGCACAAATCATCTGAAATATTTCTCTTGAAAATTGTTTTTGTGATTTTGCTCTTGCTTTTTGTCAGTGATGATTGGAGTCTTTTAATAATTCAGGTTTGAGCTAGACATGTTATTGGAGTCCGTGAGTTCAACTGCAAAACGCGTAGAAGAGTTATTGAATGCCATTAACGATAATTCAATTGGTGGGGATGGTCCAATCCGTATTGAGGACCACTTTTCAGGTTTGTCAGTGTTGACTTAGACTTTAGCAGGCTGCTTTCACCATTCAGTTTCAGCCTTTTACGTTAAAATACATAACTATGTAGCTTGTTGATAAAAAAAGTTTTCATTTTGTAGTCTTAAACTTGAGATGCATTGAACGAATCTATGGTGATCATGGTCTGGATACTGTGGATATTCTGCGTAAGAACCCATCTGTTTCGCTGCCTGTTATACTGACCCGCCTGAAGCAGAAACAGGAGGAGTGGACCAAGTGTCGCACAGATTTTAACAAAGTTTGGGCTGAGATTTATTCTAAGAACCATTATAAGTCACTTGACCATCGAAGTTTCTACTTCAAGCAACAAGATTCAAAGAATCTTAGCTCAAAATGTGAGTCTAGCATTTGTTTTATATGTGATGATCTTGCTTTGGTCGTGGTTTTTTTTCCCTCTGTTTCTATTCTCCTTATCTTTTGAGTTACTCTGAGTCTTTTGGAGCTGAAAGATAGTATTTCTGTTGACCATTAATTCACTCAATATGTGCTCTTCTGGCTTTTCAAATCTTCCTCTTCCTTGCATTGCTTTACTTTTTGTTGGTACCAGCATCATTAGATTTGTTGAAATCTGATTTCTCCAAATCATGTTTGAAGCTTTGGTTATTGCTTTTTAACTCACTTCATACATGCCAGCCTTTCTATCGGCAATATTTCATGTATATAACTTTCTGCATTTCTTCCATTGGAGCTTGTGCATTTCTCAGTTATTAAGGGGAAAAAAAAACTTTCTGCCTCTCTTTTCCAAGATAAACACTTCCAGGTTACGTAGCATGCTTATGACACAGTGTTTGGATTCTTGATTCCACTTCTGCATATGTTTTGAGATTGCCGTTTGAGTTTAGCAGAAGTATACACATTTCATGAATAGTTGGTGGTTGTCTTCCATTGAGCAGTTTCTTTGGTTCTTGTTTTTCTTACCTTTAATGATTCTCATGAACAGCCTTAGTAGCGGAGATCAAAGAAATTAAGGAGAAAAAGCAGAAAGAAGACGAGTCGCTTCTTTCTATTTCCGCTGGAAGTAGACATTTAATAACCCCGAATCTTGAATTTGATTATACTGACTCTGAACTTCATGAAGACTTGTACAAACTTATCAAGTATTCATGTGAAGAGGTCTGCTCCTCCAAAGAGCAATTAGATAAAATACTGGGGTTATGGACCAACTTTCTTGAGCCAATCTTGGGTGTTCCTTGTCGTCCTCATGACTCAGAGGCCACCGAGAATGATGTCTTATTGAAGAAGCATGGTCCTAGAATTGATGGAACTAGCATTGGTGAAAGTGATGGCAGTCCTAGTGCATATGCTACTACTAGGAATCCTAAACAATCAAAAGTTATCAGCAACAGAGATGCTAATGCTTCCCCCCTACGTGTAAATTCCTCTAGGACAAGCTTTGCAAATGCAGATTCTCTCCCCAAAGAAGATGGCTTGGCAATGATTGGTGAGCACCTAACTAGTTCTGCTGCACCTCCTGCTGTGGGAGCAAATACTGTTAATGGAAGGGTGGAAATAACTTTAGGTATATATGTACCTCACCAAGTCTAAACCTGTTCCAATATATCGAGCTGTCTGGTTTATAGCCAAAAATTAGAATAGCTGATGCTTTTTTTTTTTTTTAAATAAATCCAGGACGTGGTGTAATACAGGATAATAGTGCTTCTGACGATGGTCAAGTATCCAAGTCTAACATCGATAATGTGCCAGCATCAGAGGTATGAGAGTCTGAATTGTGTCAATTTTCGTTGGTGCTGATCATCTTGATTCCTCATTATTAAGGCACGATTTCTCTTTGTGAGACAGAGTGATACTTCAAGATTGGTTCCGTTGGGTAATGGAGGATTTGCAGAAGGCTCTACAATTAATGGGTGCAATAACGATTTAGGTGATCCCTGCAAAAACGAGAAAGAAGAGGGTGAGTTATCACCTAATGGTGATTTTGAAGAGGACAATTTTGTTGCCTTTCGAAGTGGTACCTCGCACAATGGAAGTGTACAGTATCAAACCAGAGATGCTGAAGAGATCAGTTGTCAGGATGCTGCTGGTGAAAATGATGCTGATGATGAAGATAGTGAAAATGTTTCTGAGGCTGAAGATGTTTCTGTCAGTGAGTCTGCTGCTGATGAGTGCTCTCGAGAAGAGCATGAGGAAGAGGACGATGGAGAGCATGATGGACTTGATGGCAAAGCTGAGAGTGAAGGTGAGGCTGAGGGGATGAGTGAATCACACTATGCTGGAGGTGATGGCAATGGGTTGCAAATGTCCGATCGGGTGTTGCTTTCTTCAAAGCCACTTACAAAATATGTGGCTTCACCTGTATATGGGGAAGAAGTGAAGTACCCGCGGGTGTTCTATGGAAATGAGACATTCTATGTGCTTTTTAGGCTACAGCAGGTAAGGAGATTCATCTTCAAGTTCAATTATCTAATTTGCAGTGGTTTTAGGCTTTTAGTTGTGTACTGTACAACTGTTAAATCTGAAGCCCCCTTGCAAGCCATTTCTTCTGTGAAATTTTGACATGTGGAGATCCGAGCTTTGTTCTTTATCTTTTTCTAGATTCTATATGAAAGGTTATTATCAGCGAAGTTGAATTCAGCATCGTCTGAGTCTAAATGGAAAACTGGAAAGAACATTGGTTCTATTCCCTATGACAGGTTGGTTGCAATTCTTCTTCGCTTGCAGTTATCTAGACTTTCAGTAAGTTTGTGTCTGAGGACAATGGATGTGCTCGTGCAGATTCATGAGTGCGCTGCATAGTTTGCTCGATGGATCTGCAGATAATTCAAAGTTTGAGGATGATTGCCGATCAATTATTGGAAATCAGTCATATGTGCTATTCACCTTGGACAAGTTGATATATAAGCTGGTCAAACAGGTATCCTTTGTTCTCTTCTATCTGAATTTGATATGTTGTGCTACAACTTGGATTCTTTAAATGTAGTTTGGTTTGTTTTTGCTTCAGCTTCAAACAGTGTCGAGTGACGAGCTGGACGGTAAGCTGCTTCAGTTATATGAATATGAAAGATTAAGGCAACCTGAGAAGTTCGTTGATTCAGTTTATTATGAAAATGCTCATGTCCTCCTCCAGGAGGATAGCATTTACCGGTTTGAATGTGTAAGTTCTTGACTAGTTATGTGTATGCGCGGCCCCTTCCCTTTTTTTCCCTTTCTTTTTTCTGTTGCATATGCTGAAGTGGAAGTGCATTAAAAAACTTTTTTTTTTTGTGTGCGTGATAGACGTCTTCGCCTACCCGCCTGTCCATCCAGTTGATGGATGATGGAGGTGACAAGTCTGAAGTAGTTGCAGTTGCTATAGATCCCAATTTTTCTGGTTATCTGCACAATGATTATCTGTCGGTTAAGCATGCGAAAAAGGAGTCGTCCGCAGTTCTGCTAAAGAGGTAACTAGGGAACTGTATGATATATTGAGTTTGGAAATGCAGTGCATGTCAGTATTACCAGACTGTAGTTCTGTTGAAGAGGTAATATCAAGTCTAAAGATGCAGTGCATTCTAATAGCTGACCCAAAATATCAATTGCTTTAAGTAGGGGAGAGGTGGTCGATTGTGGATTCCAACCACATCCTCTTCTAGTCTGTATCAATGTGATTTTCCTACTTCTGCACTTGTATAGAGAAATACTGATTATGTTTGTGAAACAATTTCTGTACTTCTATTTGCTTCTCTGCCTGGACCCATCTTTGACTGGATAACATTAATTATATAATAAATCTGGTCACTGTAAGAATTGAAATGGTATTGTTCTGGTTTTGTACTAAGTATTAGTTTATGAAAATAAAGTAAGTGAATAGTGATTCTTTTAGAGAGGTGTTGGGGACGGTCATCAGCCTGCTCTGGCTACTTTGACTTGACATTCACTGCTTCCATGTCTGATCATTTTGTTTCCATAATCCGCAGAAATAAGCGGAAACATGCCGACCATGATGAATCAACTGCGGTGAGCATGGCAATGGAACATGTTATTCTTGTAAATGGTTTGGAATGCAAGATGGCTTCAAATTCATCAAAGGTAAATGAGTTCTTCTTTGACCATCTGCTATATTTTTAACATCTAATAATCCTCTTCACGAGCATTTTGTGCTTTAGTAGACAGTATACTGTATACACCGAGAAACTCATTCTTGAATTTTTTATTTGTTTTTATGTATCAGTTCACTTCATTAATTCCCAACTATACTTCTTTGACTTGAATAATTAATAATAGTTCACCGAAGGTTCTCCTTTGACATGATAAACCCTTGCAGATATCTTATGTGCTTGACACTGAGGACTTCTTTTCCCGCTGGGGTAGTAAAAGAAGAAAAGTTTCATCTGGCGGATTGTCACGTCATTACCAGGCTAGAGTAGAACAGTTCCATCGTGTTCTGGAGTCATCTTTATGATGATACATGGCCTACTCTCTGAATCATTGTTAATCAAGGTATGCGCGAGGAAATGCTATGGCTCCTCTCTTGGCCAACCAGGACGTTGAGCAAGGTTTAGATCTTCTCTTTACAGTAAATTCACATCATGGGATTTAGTGTCACTTCGATCATATTTTCAAGATGACCCCAACAGGTTTTTATACTCCAGTATAGTTTGGGTTATTGGTCCATCTACTCGGACAATTGATCTAATGCTTTGATGGTGGCCTTCTCTTGAACGACTTCACTCTAAGAAACAAGGATTCACAAGTTGGGTTTCTCAGTTTAAGTGTATAATCTTGTGGAGCACATGTCAATGGCATTTGAGCCATTCTTTTGTATATATGGTTTTCCGCCATAGATTGTTTCGTGTAAGCTGTGTTAGTTAAATCTGCTCGCTTGGGATCACAAAGGAGCCATGTTGCATTTCCTCCTCTGCAGTAAACTCTGTGCTAGTGTCCCTGTGAGCTGATCAAGTTTTCTAGCAGCTAGGCTTCCTGGATTATAGTCATAGCTGAATGTGGTATAGGTGAAAAGGCTTTATACAGTTGGGTTTTGTTGGCCCTGGCTTTGTACAGAGCATACATTTGGATTCCTGTACTTTTTGCTGAAAAATAGAAGGTGGTTTGTTGCCTTATTGACAAGGCTTTTTCATCAAAATATTCATCTATTTATTGGTTCTTTACTTTTCCCCCTGGTATTCTGATATGTATGATATTGGTTTTTACAGCCTTATGATGCATCATATGAATCATATAATCAACTCTGCTTATTAATTGTTGACTCAATTGAGGTTCTCTAACTCAGCAATTCTTATTAATCTAATGTTGTGAGTACCATTATCAACGAGAACCGTGATAGGATGAATATGATTCCTTTGTCTTTAATTAGATGTACCGGTATTGGGTGGGAAACTGAATAGAAAAAAAAAATGTCACCGTTATTTGTTCGGTTGATGCTTTCTGTTCACTCGTTTGCATAAGAAAAATCCAACAAAACGTGGCTGTGCTCACAAGCTACCGTCAGTTCGAAAGGGACAACAACGAGAAAAATAAACGTCATTGCTCTGTTTTTATAAAAACAAGTTTAAATTCCCTTAAATGTATTAGAGAAATGGTTGTCTACATATTAGATCAAATGCGTAATTTCCCTATGAAATGACTCAAAAATAATCTTCTTGTTCTTCAATTAACCAGACGTTCGTATTATATTTAATTAAACGCGTGATCTTCATTTATTGATCCTCAAACACAAATCTAGAAAGGTGTTAAACAACTTAAGATGTAGTGGAAGCAAAGTTGAGTGACAAAATAATGGTAGTACAAAGTTAGATATCAATCAACTTATATAGAGGAGTTATGGATATACTGGATGGCATTAAACAACACAAATATCAGGGAAGGTTTTCACCTTACCTCATTATTACAAACATATATAATCTTTTTAAGTGGACCAATAAATAATGTTTACATATTTAATTAAATACCATATAATTGTCTCATTAATCGAAGGACAATTTTGAGTCGGAAAATAAGTTAGGGACATAATTGATCCAATAGATAAAAGGAGGACATTTTTGAGTCATTTTTAATATTTTAACTCTTTTTCCATTTTTTTAATCAATGGTCGACCTAACATTTTGCCACCACAATCTTGAATAAGTGTTAGTGGATAGTGATCGATTGTTGCTTCATCTGGTAGTGGTAGGACAATGCTAAGCTTTCTCCAGTAGGCCCAAGGCGGAGGCCTCATATATGAATATTCAAATTTTTTGAAGTTTTAAATATAATTATTTAAAATTGAGAGTAATTTATTTGAAGTTTGACCTACTTGTCTTTATTCCTCTCAATATTTTTAAGTTTTTGTAATAACATTCACTAAATTTATGTTAACTTTTCAAGACTCAAATATCAAAAACTTATTCGAACTTGCAATAGTGGTGATTTCTTTGCCTAAGCTTGTCCATGGATCCATGACTAAGAAGTGGAGAAGACTAGGCAAATTTTTATATGAAGTTTATCAACTTTTGATTATTAAGTAAAACAATTTGAAAAAAATAAATAGAACTTAAATAACTAAATGAAAATTAATTACGTTACCACATACATAGATCATATTATAAAGGATTTAACTTCTAAATATAAACTAACACCACGTTATTTTCTCTGACTTGATCTGGAAAGCGGTTAGGGTTCGTTAATATTTAATATGTAGCTGAGTTGGAGATGTGTTATATAGATATTAAATTTCGTGTTGGTAACATCATATTTGATAGTTGGTTAATATGTAAGTTAATTATATACAAAGGTACTAATTTCATTAAACTAATTTTTATATTACTGGTATGCACATAACTTTAATTAGTGATAGAGAAAAATTTTTAAGAGAAGAATTTGAAGAAGTAGACATAAGAATCACTCGAATGGGATTCGACATCTACTATACCTATATAAAAAATAATTTTAATCATATAAAAATAATTAGGATGAACCACATATTAGATATGCAATAGGCAATTAAGTTTTATGGTATAAAAATTTGAACACAATGCATAAAAATTTGAACTTTAACTGATCTTAGAATAATTAATATCAAAATTATTAATATATTTGTTATGAATAGAAGCAGTGTGAATATCCCTTTATGTTCTTGTCTTCTTATATTCTTGTACATTCATCTTCATGTC
>JBDJHY010000049.1:21637070-21649543 GCA_039654485.1 Withania somnifera | reverse complement strand
TAATTTAATTTAATTATTGCAGTGTGCTTTGCCAATTTTTGAAACGACACTCTTATTGTTTTTCTCTGCTTATATCCAATTAACAGAAGTAGTAAAAAATATATATTTCAGAAGCTAATACCTGGCAGGTTGTGAGACAATCCAAGTAGTTGCAACTGCCATCAACAGTAAGCATTACAAGTGCAAAATGAATACATCATGAATGAAACTAACTTTTTGGGAAATTAAAAAAAAGATTTTACTGCTCTCTCTTTTAGTTGTCCAAGTAAGAATCGGATGCGAGGGAGGGGATGCTGTTATTTCTTAATTAAAATTTTTAAATTTAGTTTTTGATTATAGAAAAGTTTTTAATTAAAAAAAAATTTCTCATGATATGAATTTGAAATAATTAAATTTTAATATAAATATTAAATACGATATGAAAATTAAGAAAAACATATAAAGATTAAACCAACGTGACGACACTGCCAACTAAAAATGTGGAATGCTGTATAATTAATAATGCATGCCTTTTAGATTTGAAATCAAATTAATTATCAACAACTTTAATTTTTCTAAAGGAAAATCTTAGTGAATTGTCTAGTGTTCCATTTTTAAATCTTTTAGAAAAAGTTGGTTTTTTTTTTTTTTCTTTCCTCCACTGTTTGATATTTGTTTCAGGATTGGATTAATTTATATTTATAGTAAAAAGTTCTACCAGGGGTAATCTACTTTTTTAAAAATCTTTATTTTAAAGCTCGAATTCTCATATATTTATTACTAACAGCTCAAATCAATTTAATGTACAGCCTAATTCCTAAGTTTGTATGTACCTCGATTATTTAAAAATATTTTTTTCTTATACTAAGCTTAGTGTTCCGTTATACGTCTCCATAAATTACTTTTTGAAAGAGACTTGACTTGTTCTTTCTACTTTAAATCACTATTTATGTTGTTAATAATTGCCTAGTTGGAATGGTGCAAGCTAGCCAATCCAAGTGTATATAAAGAGATTTTTTGAGTATAGTACTATATTAACACTATGTTTAATTTGTTTTGTGTAGTGACTTAAATAGTGACCAAGCAACAGCAACAACATATATAATTAATTAGCCTCGTTAAACATCTTCTCAAATTTCTTCATTTCAACTTAATTAATTACATCTCTCTTTCTGAATCCCCCTCATGGCTGGTGCACAAAGTCGAAGAAAGCTCAACAAACCATGTATTCTCCTCATAGGTAACTACACCCCACTCTTTCATTTCATCTTCACTACTTTATTTCTAGCTAGTTTTAATTCAATAGTCTTCTCTTATGACATGAGCTTGAACTTAAACCAAGTAATCAAGATTCATACAACTAAAGAATCTAAATTTGTTTAGAACTGAGACTTAGTTATTGCCAAAAATTGTATATGCTTTTAACCGGAGGTTCTTATCAAAACAATCGTCCTAACCACTCTTAACTTCTTTCGAACTCTATTTTGTGGGATTCAGTGGTGGAGCCTTTCAGGAATTTGGTGTAGAATTAAATGTATATTCATAATAGCTAATATTTACCATCCTTCGCGGCGATAGATGGCTCTCGCAATGATAGAGTTATATTAGATATGTTGCTATTGTTGTTATTTGAAGATAAAAATTTTACATGGACGTGTGTATTGTGATTTTAATTTGGCAGTGATAGCGGGAATGGAGAGGTTTTCATTCAAAGGGGTGGCATCAAATTTAGTGACATATCTAACAGATGTGGCCAAAATGAGCAATTCAGCGGCAGCAAAGATGGTTAACAATTGGTGTGGTATTACATCTATGTTGCCACTGCTGGTTGCTCCACTAGCTGATTCTTTTTTGGACCGCTACACCACTGTATTGGCTTCTTCTTCTCTATATTTTGCCGTAAGTCTCCTTTCATTTCGTCTCTTATTTAATTTTCTATACCTATGATTGTTGAATTCTTCTGACACTAGAGAAGCTTCTAGTACAATAGAGCTGCAAATGTAGTTCTTAGGTTACAAATTTGAATAGTATGACTCTCTTACGATTTTCGTAGAATTTGTTTATTAGAGTTTTTAGCTTCTTTTTTTTTTTTCGTTTTGAAAAATATTCCAAACATCTCACAAATAGGAAAGTTTTGAACGTGGTACTTGGTTCATTTGCATACCGGAAAAAGGATATTAGTTTCGATGTAAAATTTGAAATTATATTATTCTGTGTTTGATTATGAATATTAGTTAATTCTGATATACATTTTATATGAAAATCTTAGTATTTTTGTGCTATCATGACTATGCCTAGTGTAGTATATTTCGTTTTATTAGAGAATTAGTGTATCTGTCAATTAGAAAAACAAAGTAGATTGATTTTCTTAAAAATAAAAATCGGAAACTTTTCTTGGTCTTAAAAGAGATAAAGACTTTTTGCCACTACCGAGGAAAGGGGGGGAAAATCTATGTTTATTGTTGCATATTTGGGTGTGACTAGTGTTGGGTTGATGGACTATCTACATGGAGATCATTAGCAACAACCACATGTGGACCGTGTACGTGGTGCATGAGTCATCACAGACCTTTTATTTTTTTTCCATCTGTAGAGCAATAACAATTGCATTATAACCTAAATCTTGCACGTAATTAACACAACTTTAACTTCTGTTTTTGAAGTAATGTATATTTTTGTTTCATTCTCAACTTTATACTTACGTTATTGCTGATTCAGGTATCACTTCTTTTGTCCCGCATTTATTATGTCTAACTTAGTGCGTAAAGATTTGCCTCTTTTTAGTTTTGGTTTTTATGAGAATACTAATAAGTGTTATAAACAATTTGTCTTCAAAATTTTAAGTTGTCTTCTAACGATAAGAAAATTCGGTGTAATTCATAAGTGGAGTTTGAATCTATTAATGATGGAAGGTGGCAAGTATCTGAGGATTTAATTGAGGTGCACGAAAGTTGGCTCGAACACTACGATTATCAAAAGAAAAAAAATATAGAAAACAAAAATCTTCCCTCTACCTGTGTGAGGTAGAGACGTTGTTTTTGACTTAATTTGTCTTCTAAACAATACATTTTTATTGCCACATTGAAAAGGAAATACATATAACAATAAAGAGGCAGTCCGTTGCACTAAAGGTTTCTCTATGTGCGGCGTTCAGAGGAAGAACCGGACCTAGGTTCGTCCAAATCTGTTGGGTGAAAAATTACTCTAGTTATAACATGTGTTATAACTCCCTTTGACTTTTTTATGTGTTTATTCATATTTTGAACTCCTTTATTAAAAATGTTGCCTAGCCGGATCTTAAGGTCTATTATAGGTAGCTCTTACCCCATATTTCTGCTAGAGGTTATTTTCGTGGCTTAAAATAATGAAGTTTCAATCAAATGTTAATATGAAGCAGATTAATAGTATTGCCTCATTGAAAGGGGAGATAATTGAGTGTCAATGGTTGTCTTTGACAATTGAATAATCAGGGTCTTTTAGCATTGACATCATCGGCATTACAATGGCCGTGGACTTCAATGGACAAATCAGGCTTCTCTTCATCGTTATCGTGGTCTCTACATTTGATTTCACTAGCTCAAGCAGTTTACAACCCGTCCTTACAAGCTTTTGCAGCGGACCAATTGGGTGAAGACGACGAATTGCCGTGTACGAAGAATGACCAGGGCTCCAAGAAGAAGAGCGCATTTTTCCACTGGTGGTATTTTGGCATATGTTGTGGCAGCCTACTTGGAGTGTCCCTCATGTCGTACATCCAGGACACATTAGGATGGGGCTTAGGTTTTGCCATTCCCGCGATTGCCATGATAGTATCGATTGTAGTCTTCAGACTTGGCAACCGATTTTACACACGCAACTTGGATGGCGAAATTATTCATATCAAGTCTTTGGCAAATCATATAGTTAAAGCTATTAGAGCGGCTACCTCAAGATTGACCTGTGGTGAGATTGCTGTGCCAGAATCTAACAAGTCCAAGGTTGCTGAGATCGAGTAAGTGTTTCTTTAAAAGCTTTTGCAAACGAGTTTAAATTCTACATACTGAAAGCTTGAGATACTTCTACACAAATCAACTTAATTTATCAATAACCTACTACAAATGATTACTGACATGCTATAACATGTCAAGTTACACGATATTCAAGTGATCTCTTTTTTCAGTATGTCTAACTTTAATAAAGGCAAAACAAATAAATTTCTTGGCCAAGTAATGCTCAGTACGGGTTATTTTTTTTGTTCATAGACTTGAAGGTGCACCGCTCTGCCAACAGGATTCAGACAGCATGGAGGGGGCGGATAAAAAGCCGGAGAATGGGATAACTGAAATTCTCAAAGTAATACTACCTCTACTGCCAGTTTGGATTATGCTTCTGATGTTTGCAGTGATTTTTCAACAACCTGCAACATTCTTCACTAAACAAGGTGTGACAATGAAGAGAAATATCGGAAACAACTTCCGAATTCCGCCAGCTGCACTTCAGAGTTCAATCACCATATCTATAATCCTGCTTATGCCTCTTTATGACACATTCTTTATCCCTTTCATTCGTGTTTTAACACGCAATGAAAAAGGAATCACTGTGATGCAGAGAATGGGAATAGGAATGTTCCTTTCGGTGATAGCAATGATAATTGCAGCTGTCACTGAAAGAAAAAGGCTGGAAATTGCCAGAAATGCAGGGACTTCAACTTCAGAAGATTTGCCAATGAGCATATTTTGGTTGCTGCCTCAATACATTCTCTTGGGAATTTCAGATATATTCACTGTTGTTGGTATGCAAGAGTTCTTCTATTCTGAAGTCCCAATAAATATGAGAACTTTAGGCATAGCCCTTTATACTAGTGTATTTGGGTGTGGTAGTTTCTTCAGCTCATTCCTTATAACCGTTATCGAACATTTGACAAGTTCAATAGGAGAAAAGCAGAACTGGTTCGCCGATGACATGAGTAAAGCCCGTTTAGACAACTATTACTGGGTTCTGGCCGTGTCAAGTGCGGCCAGTTTCCTTTTGTTTATGGTTTTTTGTCGATTTTATAGGAGCAGGACAGTGAATTAGAGTGTTGTAGTTGACTGATATCTTGTTATATTATCAAATGCGAGTTACGTTCATTTCTAGGAAAAAGTGAAGGTTCTGCACTTGTACATTAAAGGGAGATATATTTTGACTTCCTATATAGTGTTGTATCACATCCATTTAGAAAGTAAAAACAACAAGAACACTGTTTTTGGGCTATTCCAAACTGTAAATACGATTTATAGTTATAATGAGATATCTGAGAGATAACTGGCCATGGATATCCTTCCAAACTGGGCTCCTCTGTAAAATCCGTGTTTCTGCCATCATCCCAACTTATGGTCATCTCTTTTCCCATGATATGCTATTTTTCCTTTATTCGTTCTCCTACGTTTGCAAGTTAATCGATGGTTAATGTGACTAAGTTCTAAGCTAAAGCAGTTCAAGTCTCAGCAGATTGAATTAGAAATAAGTTCGTTGATAGGTCAATAAGAGCCTAATAAACAACAATCCATAAGAATACTGTCAAGATATAGGAACTAAACAAGAAAGTTGATGACACTATTATAGGTTTATTCATTAGTGTTCATGAATGACCAGCCTTTCAAGGTTTAGGAGATGCTGCAAGCCTACAAATAATACCTTTGCTAGTATATTCACCGCCAATATATTCATTTTTGGGAGATAATTTATGAGAGGATGGATATCTAGGTCCCAACTGGCCTTAAAACGAGTATATGCACTAGACACCCTTGCTGCCAAAGGGAACCAAAGAACAGACAGCAAATGAAACAAGCATGTGAAATTTGAACAGCTTCCGGTGGTTTTCTCAACTAGTAGGTGCCAAATTATGCATAGGTTAGAGGTGGAATGCTCTATTGCCATCCATCACCGAAGTGTAATAGAGGTGCTCTGAACAAAAAGGGTAACAGTTCGCAGTTGGTATTAAGAAATAACATGCAAACACTCAGACATCACAAGAACATACAGACTGGAAATGTGCCAATAGTTTCTGCAGCAAAGTTGGTAAGACATTCCTTTTCGGTGAATTTCACATACACAGAGTAAGATAACCCCATCAAATACTCTTGGAAATCAATTGGACTTCTGCAATGTTTTATAAAACAGTCAGCTCAGTTAGCTGTTAGGTCATCATCTAAGTAAGACCGCTGACTGCAAAATAAAAGTCTGCAACTCCACACTCTTTATGCCCAGATGCACATTGAAGCCTTTAAACGTATTGAAATTTTCTTTTCCTTAATGATCTTCAGGTATGATTTTAGAGAAGAAACGATAGTTTATCAAAATGCATTCAAGTTGTACAAATTACAACGTAATTCAGTGCATGGTAATGTGAATCATGCTTTATGCTGCCTTCTACCTAGATCCAATTGGCATATCAAAGACAGTTTTTCGCTGGTTAACTAAGCCATCTGATTCTACATTGTAGAGTGACCACCCAACTACGAGACTTGTTTATCAACCTCAGAGGTACCAGATGAGTTATGGCAGGCAGAACTTCTGAACTGAGATTATGCTGGAATACAGGAATAAACTTTACTACAGATAAAGACAGGGAGAATTGTCCCAGCAACTATTTGGAGGACAATTTGGAAGGAAAGAAATTATAGAGCTCTCTACAGAAGATTAGGATGAATTTTGTTCTTTACTCTAGTTTATGGTGTAAATCAGAATATATAGATTGTCCTGAATCAATCCTAGATTGTTTTCTAGTTTCACTTGATGTAAATCAGAATAGGAAGCACGACATTCAACCTAAAGCTCAGAGACCATAAAAAATCACTACACAATATTCATGCAGCAGTTCATCAGAGTTCCGCGGAATGACCTCAAGAGCAACTCCAAGATCAAAGTGAACAAAGGAAAAAGACTAGCTTCTGGGAAGATGACTGGAATGAGGATGGCAACCCGGAAATGCTCTTTCCAAAAATTCACACTTTAGTGCAACACCAACAAAGAACTATAGCATACTCGTGGACGCCTAAGAGGTGGAGCTTCACTTTCAGAACATAACTCAATGATTGGGAAATTCAACGAGTGGCAGTGATAATGGATCCTTCAAGGTGAATAAAGCTTATATGAGGATGAATCGCTTCAATCAGCAGCCAATCAATTGGCCCTGGAAAAACATTTGGATACCTTGTATTGCTTCACGCTAAGGAGGCAGTGCCTACACATGATAATCTGATAAAGAGGAGGATACCCTTATGCCCCAGAGAAAGCAGAGACAATTAACCATCTATTTCTGCACTGCAAAATCACAAGACAGCTATGGAGATTATTTTTAAACCTCAAAGGCAGTTCATGGTCCATGTCTGGGAAGATTACAGAGGTCAGAGGCACTCCAGAATTGGGAACAAGTTGGTTTGCAATTAAGAACAGAAGCGGATGGAGAATCATCTCTGTTTACATCTAGTGGACAATTTGAAAAGAAAAAAATTCTAACTGTTTTGAGAATATATAGAATACCATGCAGCATATGTTGAATTGCAACTTGATCTGGTGATTTCGGTGTAACCAGATAATTTCAATTGGTATGGTTTCTATTATTGATGCTTTAGACTCATCATAGACACATGATTATAGATTTTGGAAGTACTTTTGAAAATATGGTTGCAGTACAACCCAAGTACTGACCTATTTCTTACAAATATATAATACCGTGGTGTCCGGGCCAACTTCCGTGCACCTCGACTAAATCCACAGGATATCTGTCACCTCCCACCAGCAACAACATCAGATACTAGGTAATTTTGTTGGGCTAAGACAAAGGTGGTTTTTTCTCTGTTGGGATTTAAAGCCGAGATCTTAGATCTCAACCCACTTCATTGACCACCAGGCCACACCCTTGAGTGCTATATAGTATATACAAAGTTACCACTTTCAAAACAAAAAAAAAAATATTCATGTAATGGTGGAACCCAAAGCATCATCTCTTCTTTTTTTCCAATAAATATAACCAAAGCATCATTATCGCTTGATATCATTTTCGTTTTCCCACACTCTTCCAGAACTGTTATGTTCAAACCTCTCAAAGTTGTTTAAAAAAAACATATAAATAAATTGTTCAACGGAAAAAGTAATGCAAGTGTTTCAAAAATTGTGATCAATGTCTGTAATTATAGACATCTCTCCCTAGCCATACATTTTAAGTATTGTGTCCTCATCTTTTTACATAATTTTTTGAAGTGCTAGATACAGTAGATATCTTGTGGCCATTAAACTAAATCCTATCTTGCGTACGGGGCATGGTAATCAGAGACGCTAACAGGAAGTTCATGGCTTCTAAGAACTTCACTTATCTGCAACGTGAAGAGTGTCTAGACAAAGTTGAAACTCAACAGCCTGAACTCTAAAATCTTAAAAAAAAGTTCATTTGCAATTTAAAAGTCCAAATATAGCAAATGAATTACAAAATGGAAATATAGTAAAGCTCCTTTTCATAAAGAAAGTTAGTTCATCATTAGTATCAAAGAGCATGTCTTCCACAGACGCACAACAAAGGAAAATATACTTAAATCACTTCAAAGAAGATTTCTAACACAACACTGCGATTAAGAATCATCAAACACAAAAAAACTGAAACTCTTTTTTTCTTTCTCAAATCCTTTATACGAAGTAACCGGTAAAGTTGCTGCCATGTCACCTGGAGGTCACGGGTTCGAGCATTGGAAACAGCATTTGGCAGAAATACAAGGTAAGACTGCGTATAATAGACTCTTGTGGTCAAGCCCTTAGGGCACGGGCTGGGCTGCCCTTTTTTTTCAAATCCTTTATACAAAGATAACCCCAACCTCTAGTGCGTAACTACCTCTGCAAAGAATATATCTTTATACCTAGTAAAAGAAATTCTAACCATGGATTACCTCAAGGACGGGTATGATAGCCATTAGTTTCTGATTCAGGAACAGTCACAATAGCCTTTTGCATTTCAACACTCATCTCTTCTTTTATCCCATTCTCATTGTCATCTTCATCAGAATCCAATGTAAAATGAGCTTGACTATCCATTTCCAGGTGTTGCATCTCAGCTCCAATAGGTCTATATCGCATATGTTCACGGCTAATGCCATTCTTTTTACAGACAATTGAGTACACAAAAGCAATCACAGTCACCAGCAGAGCAAGGTGGCAATTGAACTGAAGAGTAGCAATAGCCCCACCTCGATGATACTCAGGATGACCTTTACACTTAACC
The DNA here is from genome assembly GCA_039654485.1 of Withania somnifera. Classification (NCBI taxonomy): domain Eukaryota; kingdom Viridiplantae; phylum Streptophyta; class Magnoliopsida; order Solanales; family Solanaceae; genus Withania; species Withania somnifera. The sequence continues at coordinate 21,640,332 of JBDJHY010000049.1, read as the reverse complement.
GTGTAATTACCTCTACTTTTTTCATGTAAATAACATCCTTTAGCAATCAAATCAGAGAAAAAAGCAAACCCCATTTGCAGAATCCACATCCCTTGTAAAATCAACCCAATCCCACGTCCCAATCTAGTATAACTCGATTTGGGATTTTTCAATTCAAGAAATGAACAAAATGCACAAATAGCAATAGGCACAAGCAACAAATCATAGTAACGATTCTCAACTCCACTTGGGTCTTTCCTTTGAAGATAAAACAACAAAAACTCCTCAGCAAAACCGAAAAGACAAAGCAAATTAAGGATAGGTAAAGGTAAAACAAAAGATTTTTTCAAATGGTTCATAAGGCCTAAAACCGAATATAGAAAAAAAAGAAGAGCAATTGCAATCACCTGCAATTGAAGGACCGAACCAATGTTGTCTTTGGAGTTGAGTGCATCGAGAAAAGATAACAAAGAATCAAGAACGAAAAGGGACGAAAGGATGAAGATTAATACAAAAGTGACGGATGAAGAAAAAAGGGAATTTTGAGCATGTTTATTTGTAGATGGGTTTTGTGTAGTAGACGAAGGTGATGAATTTTTGAGGGATACAGAGGAAGAGACGAGAGATTCCCAAGCGCCGATGAGTATGAATCCACCGCCGGCAACCGTATAGCTGAATAATCCCATTGTTGACTTTGATTATGTTTAGATCTCAGAGAAGCTTGTTTGATTTGGCGAAGGCGCGGCCCTCTGGTTGGACTTGTCTGAATTTGCTTTCCACCTGACTTTTCCTCTTGTTTTTCTGACAACAGCTCCTCCCTTTTCAAAAATATATGTCATTTTTAGTAAAAATGATTCCGCTATAACATGTCATGTTTTACAACAAGAAAATATAAATCAGTATATTTTTTAATTTCATAATTAGAAATTGACTAATAAATAAAAATATTATAATTTAATTAATATTTTTATCAAAAATGTGTCAACTTAAATGTGATATATAATTTCAAACACAAGAAGTAATTGACAATGGTATCACGTAGAGGTGTGAATTGAGGAAATTGTTATATATTATTACTTAATAATTATATAGTCCTCTCAAATTAATTATTTATTCATAAAATTAGAAAAATTAATGATAATTTTTTTTTATTTCATCCTTATAAATAATTTTAAATTAACAGCATCATTATTCAATACATGACATGCACAGAAAAAAGGGCAGATGATTAATGATTTGATATGACTCATACAATTCAAAAAGAATTACATTTCAAAAATAGTATGAGCTAAAAATTATATAAGCTCCACGTTAACTCTTCACTAGTTCTTGCAATAGTATCATACTTAAGTAGGTTTAGCTAAAATTGGTTAAGCAAACGAGTATTATGAAAATAAAATTTCCTTATTATTACTATATATAATATATTAAATAAAAATAATACCAAATGAAACACGTGGCCGGCCACCAATTAAATGGTTCACGTCAATTAACAATCCTACTAAACTTAGAACTCATCTCAATTAAACTAACTAGCCCAAAACCAAACCCATTGAGTTTTAAACCCAAATCCTAATCAGTTCCTCATTTCCCCTTAATTATGATACTTCGTTTGTTGTAAAATATTTTATCTTCCTTCTAATTTTGTTTCTTTAAATTACTTGTTATATTTATAAAATTTAAATTATTTTAAATATTTTTTAATTTTATCTCTAATATTATTAAATATCATATTTTTTTTTAATTATGCGAAATAGAATTATTGAATTTTTAAACTTATTAAATGTAAATGACAACTATTTACGTGATTATTATTTTTTTCTTTTTTTTACTTTATATTTAATGTTTTCAATTCTATACTTTTTAATTTCTATTTCGATAATTATTATTTAATTATTAAAATATTAGTATTCCCTCCATTCAATTTTAATTGTCACTCTTTTGTTAAATAGATATGGAACTTTAGTTGTCACTTTTGACATATTAAGAAAAGATATAAAAAAATTCATGCTTACTTCTCAAATTACTTTTTAAAATAAAATACTAAACATAATTAATAGAGGTAATGCACTAAAATATTCATGTTAATTATTAAATTTTTAATGTACATGTCAATCTCAATTATGAAAATTAAAGTTAATTGAGCAGATAAAAATTAAACCTTCAATTATTAAAATTTTAAAATGTATTTTAAATTCAAAGAGTTCAAATATTTAAAAAAATCGATGAAGTATATACTCGAACTAATTTAGTTAACTTGAGATCTCAAAATGACGTTTGCTTTAATTTTAAAGCGCCTTTTATCACGTGTTTCTAAAAATCATTAATGGAGGCAGAAATTTGATTTGATAGATCAATTACAAATTTATTTTTAATTTTATTCATTTGTAGGAAAATTTTCCTTTTTAGCAAAAAGAGTATGAAACATGGGAACAAATTAACAGATGACATAACTCTAAATAACAGAATAAGCACACACCCCACGTGTAAAAACTTGCACTTTCCGTTTGGCTTTTATCGTTATTGCAAAATCCTGAGTAGTAATGTAATCCTTATCTGTACTAGTTAGTATTCATAAATACCAGACACTCTTATCTATAAAAAGCGCAGTACTCTTATATTCTACACAGTAAACACCATGAATATCAACAGGGAAACTTCGATTTTACTTCCTTTGTTCTTCTTCTTGGCTTTTTTCCAAGATTCAGTTCGTGGGCGCCCTCTTTTACTGTCACTGTCTAGACCCAAGCCGGATGATGCTGCCTTATTTGCTCGATGGCTTGTTTCTCAGAGTTCTTGGGGTGTCCTCAAGTATGCAGTATTTCCCTTCTCTTCTCTAGCTTTGCTAATTTTTTCTTTTTTAACTTATTTGTGTGCCATTCTTGAATTGGTATCGCTTTGTCTGAAAAATTGAATCTTTTAGTGTGGTTTGTTGTTTTAGTCAAACCCAATTGATTTGGGATCGAGGGTTGATTGATTGTTCTTGATTTTCTTTCTGTTTTGATTAGATGGAGCTTCATATTTCATACCATAGATAGATCTTGTCACTACTGAATGGTATTTAAGTGTAAAGACATACTTTTTCTTGTTATCCTGTTTTTATGAAAATCTTAGTAGCTCAGTTGGTTGGTTAAGTAGTCAATCAGGATCAATTAAGCAAAAATAAAACATTGGGTCGAACTCTTTTAAATTTCATTTTGTGAGAGTTGGATTCCCAAATTGTAATCTCCTTTCCCATTTCCCCTTCCCCTACCCCCATTTAAAATATAAAAAGAAAATAAAA